>CM075694.1:14430000-14814610 GCA_037954015.1 Psophocarpus tetragonolobus
AATGTTCTTTAATTTTTTTTAGCTTTTCTTCTTAGTCTTGTTGCTGTTCTTGTTTTAATTTTTCCAGCCTTCATATTATGTCAATTTAGTTTCCTTACTGTCTTGAAGTTTACGTTTTATTAATTTAATTCTTGCAATTTTAATTCCTAATCTTTATTGCTTTCTAGATTCAATTTCTTTTGTTCCTTTCCACTGAATCTTTGTGTGTCTTTAGGATTTATTTTCTTTAAATTCTACCCAACTTTTATTTTCTTTTTGATTCTATTGTAAATCCTAAGAAGATCTTGGTAATTACTTCACAAAATTTGTGAAGGAAGCCACACATTATGGTCTTGATCTTTGGATGCACATTGTTTTTCTTGTTTGGGTTTTTAATTCTGTTTTCCTGCACCTATTATTCTGTTTTTCCAGCCCCTTGTTCTCTATTTTGGGTGCATATTTCTGGTTATTTTGATTCATTTAATTTCAGTTTCTAATCTTTCAAGTTGTGTCTTAGTTAGTCATGTTGTAGTCCTTTTATTATCTCTTAATTCTACATAGTTTTACCTTTTATTTTTACCATAAAAAAGTGTGTTTCTCTCTTGGAATTACCGACATGCTTTAGATCATAGCATGTTTCAAAAAATATTTTCTTAAAATTTGTATAATTCTTCCTAGAGTCTTTTTTTTGTTGTGTTAGTAGTTTAAAGTTTTGTGCTAGTTTTTGGTGAATTGCTTATGCTGGCTGTATTGAGATCATTTGGGCATATATTTGGGCTGTAATCCTTGAGAAATTAAGTTGGCCTAAGCTCATTAAGTATCTCATTTAGTGCCTTCTTTGTTCACCTAAATTTACTAGTGCATCTTGAACTACTTTGCTTTCTTTGGTTTGCACTTTTGACTCAATTTTTGTGGCCGTTTTCTTTTCTATAATTCAAGCGAATTTTTGCTCCTTACTCCTTGACATTTCTTGCTTTCAAAACTGTTGAGAGGTACAACAAAAAAAAGGAAAAAAAATAAAAAAAAATAGAAATAAAAAGAGTTGAATACATATAAAAAAAAAAGCGTTAGTAAAAGTGTTTAAAAGAGTTATACATGAGCAAAAAACTATTTAGTGCACCTCAAGATTATTAAACTATTCAAAGGAGTGTTAAACTTTATTGAAATTTGATTGAATTTCTTTGCATATGATTCAACCACCTTACTTTAAAATTGTGAAATCATTGAATTTGTTAAGTCTTTTTTTGTTTTAAGTCCAATTCTATTTTAGGCACATTCTAGGAATTTCTTTTGTGTGCCAACTTTCTTTGTACACCTTTTATTTTTTGCTTGTCTTTGTTGGCTTTCTTTGTGTTTGTCAAATGTGTCTATTCTTGTTAAGTGCTTTTTATTGCTTTTTGCTTCAAATTCTACTTCCCTTGGTCTCTTGCTTGGGCACTTATTTTCTCTTGGTAGGTAGCCATGGGTGAACTTAGGTACTTAAGTCCCATATTGTCTAGAAAAATGTGCCTAAGCTCTTCCATGGGGCTATATATACTGATTCCACCACATTGTAAATTTCACCTTTGAAGTTGAATGAAAATAGTCTCTTTGTGAGCACATTCTTACTAAGAGGTCTTGAGGATCTCTCTCCTGAAGAACCTTTTCCTAGTTAGTTTTTATCAAGGGTTCCTTCCCTTGTGGCAAACATAAACACTTTGACTTATCTCTCTTTGAGAGTGGCACCCCACCTTCATTTTCTTTTCCCTCCATCATCCATTTCATGGTGTTTGGAACCTCAAGGAGAAAGATCAAGGGGAGTACAAAAGCTTTTTGCATCACGTAAGTAAGAAAACATTAAAAAAAAAGAAAAGGTATAAAAGATGTACAACACCAATTTCAAAGTGTTAACTTTTCTTCTCACACATATTATGTACACACCAGTTTCAGTAATTTTTATTGAAAAGTTTAGTAGCTTTTTATTTTTTTGTTAGTAAGTAGATTTTTAATATATTTTTATGTTACTTTTCATGAAAAGTTTAGCCTATTGAGTATGGATCCCATCCCTTCAATAGTCTCGGTAGGCAATCCTTTACAACTCCTATGTACCTACAACAAATATAAAATATTATATTATATTATATTATATATATTAATAAAGAAAATTTCCCCTTTTGATGTCCACCTTTTAAAATATTTATTCTACCCATATACATATTTGAAAATTAAAAAATAAACTACTCTTTTATAGGAGGGATTCAAACTTACAACCTCTTCATTGCCAAATGTAAACTTTAAAACATTTATATTAAATATACTTAATTATCCTATTATCTATATGTATAATCAATGATTTATAAAGAGAATTCCGCTTTTTGATATCCACTTTTCAAAATACCTATTTACCTTTTTAAAAAAAAAAGAAAAAGAAAAAAATACTTTGTGTTAAAAGAGAAATTCGTAACCACAACTTCTCTTTTCCTCATAAACTTTGTCACTAGATCAACCTTATACCTTAAGAAAAAGAATTACTTTAAAACATATATATCTAATATAAATAATTGTCCTACTATTTGTGATCTATAATTCTATATGTATAGTCAATAATTTATAATATATTATATATACTATTAATAAAGGAAATTCTGTTTTTTATGTCCAGATTTCAAATTACCAATATGCCATTTTTAAAAAACAAAAAGAAAAAACTATTTTGTTAAAAGAGAGATTTAGTATTTGTTTGGCAACAGTTATATAAAACTGTTTTCAGTATGCTAGTATTTAAAAACTAAAAAACTCGTTTGGGTAGTGTTTTCTGAAAACAGTTTTCAAAAATAGTGTAGCATTTTAATTTTTAAAAACTAAAAAACAGGAATAGGTAAAAGTAGTTTTACTTTTCAGTTTTCTATTTTTGTTTTTGAAAATTCAAAATACAATTAGAATATGCTGTCTTATACTTTTCATTAATGAAATATTAATAAATATGAACAAATTTTTCCATTTTTATATTTTCAAAACAGTTTTCAAATAATACTTGTCAAACAAGTTTTTTTTTCTTTTCTTTCCGAAAACATTTTTTGAAAACTATTCTCAAAATCTAAAAAACAAAACCAAACCAATCAAGCCTTTAGAAAATTTCCTTTTTTATGTTCACTTTTCAAATTACCAATTCTACCTTTTTAAAAAAACAAAAAGAAAAAAATACTTTATTAAAAGAGGGATTCAAACCCACGAACTCTTCATCGTCCATATATGAACTTTGCCACTAAATCAATCTCATAACCTTAAAAAAAATTACTTTAAAATATTTATTTCAGCATACATAATGGTCCTACTTTGTATAATCAATAATCTATAATATTATATTATTTATACTATTAATAAAGGAAATTTCACTTTTGATATCTACTTTTCAAAATACTTATTACTTATATTCTTTCATGTTATTAAAAAATATATTAAATTAAGACCCTAAAATTATTATAATCTATCAAATAGAAATATGAATATATAATTGCAATAGCGCATGTGTTTTTCACTAGTTAAGCTTAAAGGGAGATTCAATTATCTATTACTCCTAAAAGGTAGAATAATAAAAAGGTATATAAAAAGTAATATTAAATTATAAATACACATTCAGGGAGAGAATAAGAGTTGTTACTAAGGAAATGAACATGTATAAACATATTAAAAAAAAGAGAAAATGAGGCACACTCACACATAGAATTAAATTATAGGTTTAAACATATTTTTTTTATAGACAAATATTAGTTTATTAATGTGTTAGGTTTATACATGTTTTTTGTTCCTGATAAATTAACAAATTTTGTTTTTGACTCCTAATAATTTTTTTTTTTGCTTTCGATCCTCAGTAATTTTTTATTTTGTTTTTGGTCCCTAAAACTATCTAAACACTTTTTAGAACGTTTTTAATGTGTTACCTAATCAGATTAGGGACAAAAAAAAAGATTTATTAGGGACCAAAGGAAAAAAATTAACAGAGATAAAAATAAAATTCACAAATTTATTGGTGACAAAAAACATTTTTAAGACTAAATTATATTTTAGATTTGATTTTAAAATTAAATTAATAGAAAATAACATTAAATAGATACATTTATTTTTCAAAGCTAAGTATGTAATTATTGCCTCCCTCAAAATGTTCCGTTTCTCACATTTGAAACTCTAAATCCATTTCCAAAGGGGAAATTGTTGAAAAAAGTACCTTAAAGTTTGCATCATTAAAAACATAGGTGTCAGCAAAAACGATAGGTTCAAGAATTCAGCAAATTCTTATTGTTGTTTGTAAGATCAAATGATACATGACCACTATCAATACTCAAGGTGTCAGCAAAAAATAGGACTCCATAGGTTTAGAATCTAGAGTCCATCCCTCGTACTATTCTACACTCTTACAATTATACTAGATAAAAATTGACTAGATCAAAAGTAAAGCACAGAATTAAAATTGTTAAATATCTTGATTGTCATGAAATTGAATTTGTCTATGTAATTATTAAATAATAAAATAAGAAATCATTAAAAAGAAGCTTTTTAGGAAGTCAACCAATAAAAAAGAATATACCACCTCACGTCAATCACTCATCACTCCAATTACTTCATCATCGCAGACATTTCTAGAACACCTCTAACAGAAGGACAAATAGTCCATTTTGAAAAAACTTATTGTCAATCTCTTTTAGATATGAATATACCTGATTCAGAAGGGAAGAACTTGCCTCAGTATCTCAATTTCAATTCAAACATGGGTTTGATTCACACTCCATGTTCTGAGAAATATTTACCATCCAAAAAAAGGAAAAAACAGAGTTTTTGTAAAAAAAAAAATGCCTTGAGAAAGGGTAGATGTATAGAACCTTTCAACAAGATAGTGCTTTTTCAACTCTCTCAAAATGGAATCTATTCAAACATATATATCATGGTTCCTTACCTCGACAGGGTACAAATATCTAAATTTCATATTTTTAGATACTTTTTCAGACTTATTGCCAATACTAAGTAGCAGCCAAAAATTTGTATCCATTTTTATGATATTATGCATGGGTCAGATATATTATGGCGAATTCGTCAGATTCCATTGTGGAAGACACAATAGAATCTGATAAGTGAGATATGGAATCTGATAACTGAGATTCCGAGTAATTGTTTACATAATCTTCTTCTGTCCGAAGAAATTATTCATCGAAATAAAAATAATGAGTTACTATTGATATTGACACATCTGACATCGCTAAATGTTCAAGAGTTCCTCTATTCAATCCTTTTCCTTCTCCTTGTTGCTGGATATCTCGTTCGTACACATGTTCTCTTTGTTTCTCGAGTCTATAGTGAGTTAGAGACAAAGTGCGAAAAGGTCAAATCTTTGATGATTCCATCATACATGATTGAGTTGCGAAAACTTCTGGATAGGTACCCTACATCTGAACTGAATTCTTTCTGGTTAAAGAATCTCTTTCTAGTTGCTCTGGAACAATTAGGAGATTCTCTAGAAGAAATACAAAGTTTTGCTTTTGGTGGCAACATGCTATGGGGTGGAGGTCCCACTTATGGGGTCAAATCAATACGTTCTAAGAAGAAATATTTGAATCTCATCAATCTCATAAGTATTATACCAAATCCCATCAATCGAATCGCTTTTTCGAGAAATACGAGACATGTAAGTCATACAAGTAAAGCAATCTATTCCTCGATAAGAAAAATAAAAAACGTGAATGGTGATTGGATTGATGATAAAATAGAATCATGGGTCTCAAACAGTGATTCGATTGATGATAAAGAAAGAGAATTCTTGGTTCAGTTTTCTACCTTAACGATAGAAAAAAGGATTTATCAAATTCTATTGAGTCTGACTCATAGTAATCATTTATCAAAGAATACCTCTGGTTATCAAATGATTGAACAACCAGGAGCAATTTACTTACGATACTTAGATGACATTCATATAATGTATCTAATGATTTATAAGTTCAACACATCCTGTTTAGCAGAAAGACGGATATTCCTTGCTAATTATCAGACAATTACTTATTCACAAACCCTGTGGGGGGCTAATAGTTTTAATTTCCCATCTCATCATGGAAAACCCTTTTCGCTCCGCTTAGCCCTATCCCCCCTAATAGGGGTAGTTTAGTGATAACCACAAGAATCCTTAGTTAGAATTGGATTCCAACTCAGCACCTTTTGAGATTTTGAGAAGAGTTGCTCTTTGGAGAGCACAGTACGATGAAAGTTGTAAGCTGTGTTCGGGGGGGGAGTTATTGTCTATCGTTGGCCTCTATGGTAGAATCAGTCGGGGCCTGAGAGGCGGTTGTTTACCCTACGGCGGATGTCAGCGGTTTGAGTCTGCTTATCTCCAAATCGTGAACTTAGCCGATACATAGCTATATAGATATATAAAAGCACCTAAATTTTTCTAATTCGGCAGTCTGATCTATGCTATGATTTATCATTCATGGATGTTGATAAGATCCTTTCATCTAGCAGCACCTTAGGATGGCACAGCCTTAAAGAAAGTTAAGGGCGAGGTTCAAAACTTATGGTGGATACCTAGGCACCCAGAGACGAAGAAGGGCGTAGTAAGAGACGAAATGCTTCGAGGAGTTGAAAATAAGCGTAGATCCGGGGATTCCCGATATAGGTCAACCTTTCGAACTACTGCTGAATCCACGAGCAGGCAAGAGACAACCTAGTGAACTGAAACATCTTAGTAGCCAAAGGAAAAGAAAGCAAAAACGATTCCCGTAGTAGCAGCAAACAAAATAAGAGCAGCCTAAACCGTGAAAACGAGGTTGTGAGAGAGCTATACAAGGGTCCTATAATTACTTTTGATCCCAGGTGCTTGTGGTTGGATAGATTAAAACCTACAGTGAAATTTCCAACCAACAAACCACAAAGGCAACACTATAATCATTGAATAATAAAATAAAAAGTCATTAAAAATAAAATAATTACTTAAACTTACGGTTTAGGATTGAGGGTATACAACAGTAAAATCATTGAGCTTACTTATACTCACTTAAACAGACTCTGTACATAACACCTGCAAGTTTAACAAAAAATTGAGAAAAGAATTAGACATTGTCAATGTCCATATAAAACATTAAGGACACCTCCTTTTGAAGAAAATTGTCAAGAATTTAGGACAAAATCATAGATGAAATTATAACCTTACCAAGATTGCCTTTTACATAAGCAATACCAACAAAGCATGTGAATTTGGTCTGTTCCTGAACCCTAAGATTACTACTAAATGAGAGTCCCACAAGTTAATAGCTTATCTTGGTAACTAACACCATTCTTAGAGAGCCACAATATTCCCAAAAACCACCACTACTAAATGAGAGCCCCACAAGTTAATAGCATTGTAATGGGGACGCTAGTATGATGAGATGATTCAGGCTCACACTTTGATCATTCACTGAGGAATGTTGGTGCTAAAACAGAAACAAACTGAAGATGATGTGTTAAGAGGGTAGGTCAACAAACTTTCCTATGTAAAGGTTAAAATATATATTTAAAATACACATTTTAAAATCAATGACAGATATAACAGTTATCCAATATAAAATATATATTTAAAATTAAAATTTGTAGAATCATGCAAAATTTAAACTATAGATTAAAATGTTTATCAATAAAATTAATAAAATATTATTTCTAAAAGATGTATTTCTCAAATGTTAAGTTAAAAAGAGTAACTGGTAAAATGATCATAATTTGTAGTGACCATAGATTCAATTCTTATAAAAATAAGAAAAAATGAAAATTTTTCAAGTTGTAAAGGAAAAAAATATAATTTTTAATTATATAATAAATAATTTCTGGTCAGTCATTTTAAATTATGAAACAAAAATAAAATTTAAACTATAAATTAAAAATTTTAACAACTAAATTAATAATGTTATATTTAAAAATATATTTCTTAAATAATTAAAAAGAATGACGGTTAAAATGGTAGTGATCGCATATTCAGTCACTTCTTATAAAATATAAAAAAATTAAAATTATTTCAATCACCATTTCAATTACAATAGAGACTAAAATACTCTAGTCACTATAAATGGTCCCTATTTGGCAATTTTGTAATAGTGAAAGCATGAAAGATAGTGAGTACGTGTGTCGCCATGTGAGTAAAATGAGAGAGAAGACAGTAACACTAAGTTAAATGAGATTAAGGAGTAGTTTAGGTTTTTCTTTTTCTAATTTGGTAGGTTGCAAAAGAAATTAAAGGTGTAAAAAGAATTTCTCTTAAATATAACATTAAATTCTTCGATTATAATTTCAAAATGTTATCGTTACCCATTAGTTATATTTAAGACTTCTCAACTTTCACAAGAAAGTTGTTTATAGAGATTGAACTCAAATTTTTTTTCACAAACTTAACATTTGTAACTAAGTTACACCAATTAGATATTCATATTTCTTATAATGACTTATTTGAGTAATTATATTGCTCTTTAAAAAAAAAAAAAAACCATTGGAGTCTTGTTATCGTATCATAACTTATATTCGATAATCTTATGGAAATAGAAATGTAGAAGTTCCCGAACCCCAAAAACTATACAAGTTCTTGAGAACTAACAAACTCCTAATTGTCCATATAAGCATTGATATACATACCCTTAACCCATTTGTATTGAGTTAGAGAAGCGAACAATGCTAAAATAAAAGACCGAGGACATCTACAAACAATGAAAAAGCAACCCACACGAGTTGTAATGTTCAATATTTAATAATAATAATAATAATAATAATAATAATAATAATAATAATAATAATAATAATAATAATAATAATAATAATAATTTATAATTTCTTTAAAATGTTATTTTCTTATTTTAAACAACTCAATCATTTTTTCTTTCACATAAACAGTCCCCAAAGTTTCTTAATTAACCTCGTAATATATCTCACTCTTTTATATTTTATTATTCATCTTAATTTCATTTTAATATGTTTGTATGCTAATAGTTACAAAACATGAATAAATATATACTACAAATTAAATAAAAGGAAATCACGATCGAATTAAACCAAATTCCAACATGAAAGTATAATTAAAGAAAGAACATAATGCAAGAACATGTAATTACAAATACTACAAAAATGCTAATTTTTAACGTTAAAATTCCCAAATGAAATATGTGAAAAGCATTTTGAAATTTCATAACGTCGAAAGAAATAATATCTCATTCCAGTTTATGTTAAAAAATAATACTTGATTCGATCTGTTATATTAAAAACAAATAATTGTTTTCTTAAGGCCAAGGTAAGTTAGTATATTTTTATTAAAAATATGAAAAAATTAAATTTTATTCTATAACCCCTATAAAAGTAACGGTAATATTCATCTAAATATAAAAGTCACTGAATCTAAATATTTTTATTAAAAATATGAAAGAATATGAAAAAATTAAATTTTATTCTATAAACACCTATAAAAGTAATGGTAATATTCATTTAAATATAAAATATTATATAAAAGATAGGGACTTGGAATTAGTAACTTCCAGATTTTATCATTTTAACAACTTTAGTTTATTTTGAATTATTATAATGATCCAATTTTTTTATTTATTATAAATAAGAATTGATTGTTGTTGATGATAACCCACAAGTAAATGAAGGCATCTCCAATAAATCTTACCTAATTGCTTAGCAACTCATACTAGAAAAGAAAAAATAATAAGTAACTCCAAAAAAATCACAATTTTATATTTTAAATTTCTTTTCAGTTGTACATTATTATTAATTTGTACAAATTTTATGAAAAATTACCTTTTTTAATCATAATTTATATAGAATTATCATATAGCATTGCTCTAAGGAAAAAATTGCTTCAAAAAATTCATTAATTTTGTAAGTAATTTTACATGCGTCTCCCATTGGAGATGCTGTGAGTTCCATGTTTATTGTTCATCAATTCTACAAACATATACTTACCTCAATTAAAATTTTGTGGATTGAAAAAACATCAAATATGGTTAGTGAGGTGCGCTAGTAAATAAAAGAGTATAATTAACACACTGATAATGTAAAAATAATTTTACATTGATATTCAATCATAATTTTTTATTTATAATATTTTTAAAATATTAATTAATAAAATCATAAATTTACTATAACTAAAATATCATGATTGAATGTCAATGTATAATTTTTTACATTAACCTTGCATACTAATCAAACTCTAAAAATAAACAAGAAAACTTACAGGATCAAATTAAAAGATACAAATATTTTAATTTAATATATTTCTATGCTACTTATTGAATAACAATATATAAATACAAACATATTTTACATATTGATTAATTAAAAATTACTTTGAAATTTAAAATACGAAAATGCAATATGATGAAGATATATTATTATAATATGAAAGATATGTATCAAAATATAATATGATAGATATGAATAAAAAATTATAAAATGAAAGATAGTTGGAAAGATAATTGTAAGAGTTCCCGAATCCAAAAGCTATACAAGTTTTCGGAAACTAACAAACTCCTGATTATCTATATAAGCATTGATATTGTATCCCCTAACCATAAGTATTTAGTCAGAGAAAATAAGTAATGCTACAATAAAATATTAAAACATCTCTAATAAAATAATACTTTATAATATATTACACTACGAAATACCAAATTTCGATGGTTAAATTCTTGTATAAAATATGTGAAATCGCAATGTAACTAAAACACATCTCATCCCACTTGTGTATGTGAGATGATATTATTATATCATTATCATGAAATGAAAGATGGGCCAACTCGTGGAAAGAGAAAGGAAGAGAGATATCATCTTAAATATAAGAAGAAAAATTGTTTTTGTATGTATTTGTGGTAGTGTTTAAACTTTTCATTTATATAAAATTTAAAATATTAATTGGTAAAATTAATAAATTTATTATAAATAAATCATAAATAAAAGATTATGATTAAATATTAATGTAAAATTTTTTATATTGACAGCCTAAGAATGCATAAGTCATTCCTCGTTATTGTATATGTATAATTTTTTTATTAAAATTAAAATTTCACCTCTTTAATAAATGGAAGAAACATTGTATTAAAAAATTATGCATACTACTAACATGAGATTCTAATTTTAATTAGACATAACATAACACTTATAGATGTAAGTAATTTTTTGATAAAATAAAAAAAAAACATGTACTTAATTAAAAATTAGTATCAATTAACTGTTCTAGTATCATATACAGTGTCGCACAACCAGTCATGCTAATATTTTTAGTTACATTCTAATAGGAGTGAACACAAGTTAAATCAGACTTATGCAAATTCAAAATCCAATTTAATCATAACATATTGGATTGAATTAAATTTTCTTTGTTTTTTTTTATTAAATTCAATTCAACTTCAACTCACCTTTGAACAAGTTGGATTCAGCTATGTTAATTGGATAACCTTTTTAAAAAAAAATACTTATTAAAAAATTAAGGGCTTAATTAGTTTAGTTTTGTTTTTTAGTTTTTTTAAAAGAGTTCTTAAAAATAGTTTTTAAAAACTGTTTTCGGAAAGAAAAGAAAAAAAAACTTGTTTGGCAAGTGATATTTGAAAACTGTTTTGAAGATGTAAAAATGAAAAAAAACTTATTCTTATTAGAATTTCATTAATGAAAAGCAAAAAACAACATATTCTGATTGTATTTTGAGTTATCAAAACAAAAACTGGAAAGCAAAACTACTTTTAGCTGTTCCAATTTTTTAGTTTTTAAAAACTAAAAAACCAGAACTATTTTCAAAAACTGTTTTCAGAAAATACTACCCAAGCAAGTTTTTTAGTTTTTAAAAACTAAAATACTGAAATCAATTTTATAAAACTGTTGTCAAACAAACACTAAATTTTAGAATTTTTTGTTAGCTTTTTAAAAAAATAGACTATATCATTATTATAACATAAAAATAAATAATAAATTATAGTCACGAATTCCGTATCAAAACTAAAGCAAATTAAATTAATATATAAGTAAATTGTCTGTTAAAGTCATAATTGAACAAACGGATTATTGAACTTGTTGACCACCGAAAAAGTCATTTACTTAGTGTTTGTCAAACATGTTTCATGAGTCACTTCCTCATTAGACACAACTAAGGTATGCCCCAAAAACATCATTTAGTTTAGCGAATAATAACTAAAGAAATATTTGTCAAAAATAAAAAGTAAATACAATTTTTTCAAGTTAATCAAACTATAAAAATAAATACAAACTATACAATTTGTCTAAAATAAAAAAAACATATAATTTTAAATAATTATTTAATATTATGGTCGAATTGGATCCTTAAGTTCAACTTTTTAGACCGTCAATCAATTTGTATTAATTGGGTATTTGAGTTTTATTGAGTTAAGTTAGATATCACTGTATCACATGAAAAACCTAAGGAAATTTGAATTAATACCTCCTAATCTTTAAGCTATTGCTGGAAAGTAAAAAAATTTGCTCTCCGACCAAGTGATAACCAATTTCATCATATTTGATGTGAAAATGTTGTCATGGTCACAGGCGGAAGGGACAAAGGTTGTGTAGGTGTCATCAAGAGCAAAGAAAAACATAAGGGAAGTTTTGAGACCATCCATGTCCAGGATGACTGGTCATGAGTTTGCAACTCGCATGGGCAATGTATTTATCATTGACAAAGGGACAAAGACTTGGGTGTCTCTAACCGTTGTTGGAGACTAGAAAAAAAGTTGTAGGTGTATTAGGGAGAAAAAACATCCAAACAGTCGCAAGAACAACAGCAGAATGCACTAGTGTGAGCAGCAACCGCGAATGAGTGCGGTTGAAGGAGTATGCCCGAATAATACGGTTTTACTAAAGCTAAAAAATTTAATAAAAATAACATTTTTAATACAAACAGGAGTAAACTAGATATTTAGAAAAAAATAAATAGTAAGTGTAAATTTAAAATAGAAAGAATGTTAATTCAAATTTCAAAATCTAACTCAATTTATTTGGAAAGAGTAACATTTTAAAAAGAACTGAGTCACATTCTAAAACTCTTCTTTTATACTACGAATCTTTTTCTCTTGTTTATATTTATTCATCAAAACCTGTCTCCTCTAATTCTAACCACCATTCAACACACGTAAAATATCATAATATTTCTCCTTTATAATTTTGGAAAAGGCTGAATATACACCTAGGATTAAGTAAATTAATACTAAACAAACCCAATTTCACTGTTTTCTAGCAAAAGTCCAATCCACAATACTATTAAAATCAACCACGTTTACCTCAAAAGAAAAATAAAAGTATCAACCACTCTAAATTCAAAACATCAAGAAAAAGAAAAGGAAAAAAAAAAACAGAATAGGGAAAATAAATATCCTAATCCACTGGGTCAAATTAGCTATAAAAAATACATAAACAAAGTCATGGGAAAATAAAAATAAAAACACATACATTCCAAACAAACCATGGAATTATCAATCATTGAAAAAAGACAATGAGATAAAATTATACTAAGGACAGCATATCAGAGAACAAAATCTCCAAATTGATCTTCAAGATTACATAAATCGCAATTTAGTTCAGATATTTTAAAAAATTCAGTTTCTGATTTTACAAATTGACATAGAAATACAACATTTCATTCCTTTTATTTTATTAAAAAAAGGACAATTATGGAGAAATAGTGAAAGGGTTTGAAAATAGTGAGAATATAATAAATTAACAAGAATGCTAACCCTTGGGAGGTTGAAGAAGACTATGAAGAAGGTTTGGGGTTGGGATGGTCCTGTTTGTAGAGCTTATCATATTGTTCGAGTTCCTCGTAGTATATATCCCAAACGCATCGGACGCAACCGCTGCCGCAACAATCGCCGGGCTCCGGCTTCTCCGGCGGCGGCGGAACCTGTTTCGCCGGATTGGGATTGGTGTCGTTAGGTTTAGGTTGGATAGGGTGCGGCGCAGGTGTATTTGGGGTTGGTGCAGCCTCGGCCATGCGATAGGGTTGGAGAAATAAGGGTTTGGCGCGTTGAAAGGGAAGTTTAGGAGCGTTGAAAGGGAGAAGCTTATGGGTGAAATCGCACGCTCCTGTTCTCATGGTCTACATCGCCGCCACATTCTCTCTCTCTCTTTGGGATTGGAATCGATTCAACCAAGTGCAAAGTCATACGGTGCCGTTTTATATCCCCCTGCCGCGTTTTACCGTTTGTTTGTTGTGGTACGGGCTTCATTTTTTATTTTTTTTTTCTTATAAAAATATGGAAAAGTTACCACGTGTCGCACGATTTTAATGCTTCGGATCTATCTTTTTTATTGTTTCTTGGCTTCTCAGACTGTTATATAACCGGTTCGCGCATTTCGGATTCAGTTCAAGATTTCAATCCGTGCTGATAAAGAAAATTTTATTTAAATTAGTTGTTACTTGTTATTTAAATTTAGTAATTATATATGTTTTAAAATGATATTAAATCTTTCACTTATTTGAAGGAAGTATGCAATAAAGATGATAATAACACCTTCACAAAGAAAGTAGGCAATAAACATATTGAAGGAAATAACCATGTTATGTTAAACTATAGACTTATTAATAGTGATTCCATGCACCCATATCATAGATTAGTGTTCAACTTAGGAAATTCTATTAAGATCTTAAAAGATTAAAAACTCATTTATTTCATAATTATTAGACTTGACTTTTTTTAATTGGAGAATCAATTTATGCTATTTTGGTTATTATGTGAGATTAATTTGGTTGCGTTTGGCCAGATTAGAAACTTAATTTAATTATAAAATATTGGTTGAGTTGGGTTAACTCATCCTACCATTAAATGGGTTATGTTGAATTGTGTTAAGTAGGTCATAGTTTTAATATATTTTTTTTACAAAAATAAATTCTAGAATATTATTTTGTTAGTTGTTTTAGGATTTTTTTAAAAAATAGATTCTAGAATATTATTTTGTTAATTGTTTTAAGATATTTTTTTAAAAAATAGGCTATATAATTATTGTAACATAAAAATTAAAAACAAATTATAGATACAAATTACATATTAAAACTAAATCAATTAAAATTAACATACAACTAAATTTTTAAACAATAATAACTAAAAGAAAAATTGTCTAAAATAAAAGTAAGCACAATTTATTCAAATAAAAAAAACACATAATTTTAAATAATATAATATATAATAATTTAATATTATGGTCGATTGGGTTGGGTCAGGTTTCAGATTCAACTTAATGAATCTGGAGAATTTCTCCCTACACCATCATAACTTCTCTCTCCACCTCCATAAATGTAGAGAAAATCTAAAATACCCCTAGGTTAAAAAATAACTTAACTCCTTTTCTCATTCTTCTTCCTCCAAACACCTTTTCTCTTTGCTTTGTCTCCTACACCTCTTTCTTTTTCCTCCTTCATTCTTCGCTTGTCAAGTTCGCGCATCCCTACACCTCCATTCGCTGTCGCTTTTTCCTGTGAAGTTCATATGATTTGTGTTGAAGGATGTACCAAGCTCTTGATTTGCAATTACAAGTCCGGAAAGGGCCATCCGTTCCGTGAAAAGGCAAAAAGATTAAGATAGTGTACCAAGTGAGAAAAAAGAAAGACAGATTCGAATGCGAAGAACACAAAAACAAAACGCAAATGGAAAGAACACAAATGCACAAACAAAGAAGAAGAGAAAGACACCAATTCAATAGAGAAAAAATGAAAATGTGCGAGAGACAAAAATGAGAGAGAGGTGTGAGAGGAGAGGTGTAGACAAAATGAAAGAGGAAGAGAAAGACATATGGTAACTAAATTTTTACTATTTTTATTAAGGACATTTTTGTCATTTTAAAAATTTATAAAGGTGCAAGGAGAAGTTATGAAGGTGCATAATCGATTGAGTTTAATTGGATTGGGTTGGATTTCATTAATCACAAGAAAAAATCGACTCAATTTTTTTTTGTTGGATTGGGTTTTTGGGTCGTCTACCCAATAAACACCCCTATTATTATGCAATGATTTTTTTAAAAACCTAAAAAAGGCTTCAAACAATTATTGTTATATGAAGATAATATAGATACCAATGAATGTTATATGAAGATAAGATAAACACCAATTGAATAGGATTAGAGCAGTAAAATAATTGGGCTATCCAACCTAATTCAACCCATCATGTCAAATTTGAAGAACGGACTAAAATTATCCTACCCACATTTTATATGGGCTAGCATTTTTCAAGTCCATCTAAGCTTGATATTTTGTTGGGTTAGCTTAAATTGATCTATTTTTCTTCTTTTGTCTAAATTTATATAATTTTAAAAAATAAAAAAACATGAATAATGTCGAACCAAACAGACTAGATCTATATGATTTTAGATTTTTTAAGCTTAGTCCATTCTTTGAAACAACTCATTTTGTCTATTTCTATATCAACCTAAATTCTTTAAATTCATTCCAATAGGAATTTCATTTTTCACCTACTCATTTTTCATTTTCCACCTACCCAGTTTTTATTTTCCACCTACTAACTTGAGAAAAGACAAATATGCTCTCACTTATTTAGTTAAAAGGAAAAAAAAAACTTGTTTTACAGAACATGCTTTCTGTAAAATGATAGGTTGAATAGATTCTCAAGACACTTTATACTTTTCCAAAAATAGAATTTGCCTTCAAGATTCTTTCAAATGTTCTTTTAAAATAATTTTCAAAGATTACAAATTCTTGTAATGTGCAGGGATCAATATTCTTTGAAAGAAAGCTAAGCCAAATTGTACTACAAGATTGATTCCAAAAGTCTAATCAATTCAATTTTGATATAAACCCAATTTAATATGGTTGTCAAGAACAAATTATGCAGCTGAGTTTTACCAAATTATGTAGTAAAATTAATCAGTAAATTTAACCAAAATAAGATTGTAGGGATAAAGAAAAATGACATTATTGTTTATATTGGTTCAACCTCAAATGGCCTACATCCAATGTAGATTCTACACCCCGCTAAATCTTTTTTCACTATGAATTGATTACAAACAACATATACATATAATTCAAGAAATACTTAAAAACAACAAACATCAAAAAGCATAACTCTTGCACCCCACAAGAGTATATTCTTCCATGACACCCCGTCACACAAACATTAGCCTCACTTATGACACCCCGTCACTAGATTTCACAAAATCTAAATGAAAGTTGATTCAAGAGATTTTTCCTAAATAAAATAACGAGATTTGGGTTTAGAAGAATAACACCTCAATGTGAAGATTATCCAAACTGTAGAATCAAAACACTCTTACTTGCTTCACTTTCAATCACAAATCTTGATGAACATTCAAAGCATAATCTGGGCTTTTCTTTGATTCTTGGAGGTTTACTTTTTTAAATGGTAAAGATTCACTCATGAAAACCTAATTTTCTCTTTTCTTCATTCGAAAAACTAAGTGGTTAAGTCAGTTAAAGATTTGTTAAAGTTGATGTAATATATTACCTTACACATGTAGTTATTATCTAGTGTTTCAAAATAACCTAGAATGATGCAGTTCTCTATGGTAATCGATTAACTCTATAGGTAACTGATTAAGGTAGAGAGCATGCAATTTGAATGCTCCTTAGGCTCGCAAGGTAATCAATTTTATATGATCCTACACTGAATTCACTTGTTTTCTTGCTTATGTCAGTTAGGTAATTTATTACCAACCTAAGTAATCAAGTACCCCTACGACAAATCATTACTTAACTTTGCAATTTTGATACCTTAAGCCCTGTTCGGGGTGGTTTTTGATTTCTAGTTTTGAAATTTATAAAAACAAAAACTAGTTTTGGTTTTAAGTTCTCAAAATTTTAAAACCAACATTGTTTTTGTTTCAAAATTTAAAACATTGTTTTCAAATCTTAACCAAAAGACTAGTAGGAGGTAGAGATTGAGACAGTCGTTGAAGGTGATGGTCGATCATTGGCAATCGAAGGTAGTGGTTGGTGACTGACGATTGAAGTTGGTAGTTGGAGTAACGGTTGGGTGGCTGCCAATCAGAGGTGGCAGCCGATAACTGCCAGTCAAAGGTGGCGGCCGATGACCGTCAATTAGAGGTGGCGACCGGTGACCGTCAGTCAGAGGTGGTGACCGGTGACAGCCGGTCAGAGGTGGCGGCCGATGATCGTCGGTCGAAGGTGGCAGTGGGTGACTGCCCGTTAGAGGTGGCGACCGATGACTACCAGTCAGAGGTGGCAACTAGTGACTGCTGGTCGGAGGTGACGACCGGTGACTGTCGATCAGAGATGGGGGTTGATGATCGCCGGTTAGAAGTGGCGGTCAATGACCATTGGATGGAGGTGGTGATCGGTGATTATTGGTCAAAGGTGGAGGCCGGTGACCACCGGTTAGAGGTGATGGTCAATGGTAACAAGTGACGTCAAGTAATGAGGGTAATCGATTTGGTGATTTTAATGCATTAAATTCACAAGGTAATCGATTATGCATTGATTAAGGCATCATCCACTCATTTAGAAGATTAATAAACCATATTAGGTAGAGAGTTATGCAGACTGCAACCCAGATTTTGTTGCATAAATTTATAAAAATTGCACTGATATGCCAAAACCAACAAAAATTTTGCACTTGTATCAATTTTTTTTAAAAAAAACTTACATAATCTTGTGAGTTTGGTTGTCATATGATCTTCAAAATAGGATACAAAACTTGTCAACATCTGTTTCTAAAAAACAAGGCAATGCTAATCCAAAACAAATAAAGAAAATAGTAGATCCTATATTAGATTTCAAGTCAAATAACATATTTTTCATTAATTACACAAACTGATCTTACATATTGATCAACATTACAGAGATTATATGATCAGAGCATACAATTACACAAACAAAAATTCAAATTAACACACATATAGACTGAAAAGGATTATGCAAAATGCAGTTCTAAATTATTTACACTAGGTAGAGGTTGCTAATCTTCATGAAACGTAACATTAAGCATGTCTAATCTCTCT
Source organism: Psophocarpus tetragonolobus (assembly GCA_037954015.1). Classification (NCBI taxonomy): domain Eukaryota; kingdom Viridiplantae; phylum Streptophyta; class Magnoliopsida; order Fabales; family Fabaceae; genus Psophocarpus; species Psophocarpus tetragonolobus. The sequence goes on from CM075694.1 coordinate 14,448,946, forward strand.
GAAATTGTCTAAAAGCAATCTTTCAACTCCTTGAATTCCTTTTTGTGCATCTCAGATGTATCATTCAACTTGTTCAAAACCATCAACTGAAAAAGAGATAGAGCATTTGGTTCAAACTCTTTAGCATTTCTTCCTGAACCATATGCACTTCCATCTGCAAAAATCTCTTCTTTATTTAATCAGTCTTCATATGTCTTCACTAGATTCGTCATCTTTAGTGCCTTTTCTTTCACATCATGAACATCTATGGTGATTTCCCTTACTTCAATAGATGTATCCGCCTCATAATGATTTAGAATTTTTTAGATAAACACAACATAAGGACACTTATAATCAGAAATGCCTCTTTGTCTTAATCATAGTGTCAATGATTACTTTCATCCAATTGACCTTTACGCAATGCTTAATAGTACAAACATCAACATATCCTCGTCACTAACTTGAGCATGATTGCTCCCTTAAAGTGTAGTGAAGAAGTCTATCATCAACCTTCATACCTCCATTAATGTTGTAGACTACTTTCTTTTTCTCAGTCCTTTTGGTTATTTTTCCTTCTTTTTCAAAGAGTCGGATTTACCAACATAATTAGTCAACTGAATGGGAAGAAATTTCTGAATCATAAGAAAGTTACTTCTCCTTCATCCAATTTGAGTGGGTAGCATTTATACTCATCAATGACATCCTCAGATTAACTGGTAAACTTTTCAATTCCATAGGTAATTGATTATTGGTTGATGGTAATCGGTTAACCTTCTTTCTAGAGAATTAGAAACCTCACTTACGTAGGATAATTGATTAACCTTCAAGGGCAATCAATTATTTCAAAGAGCATGTTTTTGGTTCTGAAAAGAGCTTGCTTTGGTTTAATCAATTACTGCATCAAGTAATCAACTTACCTTACTTCTAAATGCTCCAAAAATGGTTTTCAATGCACTTCAATGAAAATTTTTCATGATGTTATGCTTTTAATGCATGAAACACATATAAATGCACTCAATTTCAATCAATTTTCATACAATTCAACAAAATTTAGTGATTAGTTGAGATCATACTCACTTACTATACCAAGCTCTCTTCTAAGCTTGTAGAACCTTTTCCTTGGTGATAGTTTGGTGAATATATCTTCTAGTTGAGATTTTATGTCCACAAACTAAATATCACAATCACCTTTCTCAACGTGATGTCTTAGAAAATGACGACAAATTTCAATGTGCTTTGTCCTTGAATGAAGAATTGAATTCTTTTTCAAGTTGATAGCACTTGTATTGTCACATTTCAATGGAATTTTGTCTACTTTGATTCCAAAGTTTTTTTATTGTTGTTTCAGCAACTACCAATTGTAACACTCAGCTTTTGCTGTAGAGATGGCTACACAAGCTTACTTCTTGTTGTTACAAGACACAAGGTTGCTTCCAAACAAATGACACGTTCCATTGGCTCTTTTTTTGTCTAACTTGCAACCTGCAAAGTCTAAGTTAGAAAAACCTACAAGAGAAGGATTAGTACCTTTAGGATACCAAAGACCAACGTCTAAAGTCCCTTTTAAGTACTTCAAAATCCTTTTGACCACGTTCATGTGTGATTCCTTAAGTGTTGCTTGGTAATTGACACACAAACACACACGAAACATGATATCAGTTCTACTTAAAGTTAAATACAATAGTGAACGTATCATCCCTGTATACTTACAAAACATCAATAGATTTTCCATGTAAATTAGTATCAAGATATCAATTAGTTCTCATTAGTATGTAAGAGGTCTTGCACTCTTCCATGCCAAATTTCTTGAGAAGCTCTTTGGTGTACTTTGATTGGTGTAAGAATATTCCTTTCTCCATCTACTTAACTTGCAAACCCAGAAATAAATCCAATTCTCCCATCATCGACATGTCAAACTCTCCCTAAATTTTAGAGATAACATCTTCACATAGAGGGGTGTTAGTTGAACCAAAGATTATATCATCAACCTCGACTTGAACAAGAAGTATATCATTAGAAATTTTCTTAAAGAACAAAGTTTTGTCTACCTTGCCTCTTTCAAAGTTTTGAGATAAGAGAAACTTACTCAACCTTTCATACCATTGTCTAGTACTTGCTTAAGTCCATATCAGATTTCTTCAACTTGTAGACATGTTGAGGAAGTCTATGATCAACAAAACCAGATTGTTGTGAAACAAACACTTCTTCTTCAATAAAATCATTCAAAAAGGCACTTTTAATATCCATTTGGTACAGTGTAAAGTCATACACACACAAATGCAACAAGGATCCTATCACTAATCTAGCAACTGAGGCGTATATTTCAACTAAATTTATACCTTCTTGTTGATTATAGCCTTTAGCTACTAATCTAGCCTTATTCCTTATAATGGTTCCAATTTCATTTAGTTTTTTTCTAAACACTCATTTTGTTCCTATGACATTCATATTTGATTTATAAGGCACTAGTTCCTAAACATTATTTCTCCTAAATTAATTCAACTCATCATGCATGGATAACAACCAAAATTCATCATTCAAGGCATCATCCACACAAGATGGTTCAACATGAGATACAAATGTCATATTCTGACAAAAGAGATTAAGAGAATGTTTAGTAGTTACTCCCTTTTCTATGTCACCAAGAATGTTGTCGAAGTAGAGAACTTTGCAAGGTATTGATTAAGGTAGAGAGCATGCAATTTGCATGCTCCTCAAACTCACAGGGTAATCGATTACTTTATGCAGGCAATCAATTACTACATGATTATGAATTAAATTCACTTGTTTTCTTGCTTTTGTCGGCTAACTAGGTAATCTATTATCAACTTACGTAATCAAAGGTAAATCATTACTTAACTTAGCAATTTTGATACCTTGACTTTCAAACTTGAAAGCAACAAAATGAATTCAAATTGCTCATGAAAATATCAACAACAAGAACTCAAAAATATATACTCATGCCTATGTTATAAAACAACCAATACAAGTATCACCTATAAGTATGTGTTTGGTACTACAAAACAAATTGAAATAGCAAAACCAAAACCTATAAAAGATATGAGACTTGAGAGAGAGCTCCTTCAAAGCTTTAACATCAATCAACAAGGTTAAATTATAATTCATGTTCCTCAATTTATTCAATTGCTTATATATTGACGCCTTATTTTTAATTGTTCACATTCTGACTCTTTGTTTTCTAAATTGATGACATTTGAACTATCTATTAGATCATAATCGCCAGTTGTTAAATTATTAATGTTGACTTGACATGATTAAATAGCGTAGTTAGAATGATTTTAGTTAAATGAGGGGTTTAAATTAAAATACCCAGACTGATTTAGGATTTGTAAAACCCCCTAATTTAAAAAATTAGGTGTCAAGGGATAGGAGAGAACCCAACCCGATCCTCATTGTGGTGTTCATCCATTCCTTGGTCGGTTGTTCATCTTCATTATCTTCTGCTTCGTCTTCAGCTTCGTCTGTGGCTATGATCTAACTAATAATAATAATAATAATAATAATAATAATAATAATAATAATAATAATAATAATAATAATAATAATAATAACAATAATAATAATAATTTTTTTATAAGTAATAAATTTCTCAATAATAAATTTTTCTTACTAAAATGTTAAAATCAATTTATAAAATAAAAAATAGTTTTTGTGTCTTAAGGATGAAAAATAAATATTTTTTAAAATTATCTAATTTTGCATGTTTAATTAAAATTAATCATCTTTATGATGGATGATGTAGTATGCTATTAACTTCTTTTCACGTTATCAACTCCCAAATTTAAAATATGATTTTACAGACCACTTTTTGTTCGAAAGATTTTTCTAATATTTTTCTTAATAAACTTGAATAACAACTCTTCTATTTTTTAATTTTTTTTTGTCATCACATCAAGAACATGTGATATCACAAACATTTAGAAAAGGATGTAAGATAAGAAACAAGAGTTACAAATTGGTCTGTAATTAAACAATAAGATTGACACATCCATTTCTCCTTCAATGAATTTTAAGGTATAAATTTTATTTGTTTTATGAACCTCTTTCGTTTTTATATTTGTTTTCTTTATTTTCAATTTTTCGGGTGAGTTTGTTCATATTAATCTAGATGTGATATTTTCTTACATGTATGTGTAGATTCTTTTGAGGCAATGCTTAATGATTATGAAAAAATAAATAGGAAAAATATAACAAAACCCAAAAACATATATTTTGAAAACCAAATATTATATATTAAATTTATTTACTCATGAAAAGAGTCTTTTTCCAATTATTATAAGGTTAATTTTAGTATTACAAATATTAATGAGTTCCCTGTTTATATTTATGCATAGAAAAATAAATGCCTTAGGGGGATGAAATGGAGGTAGTGGATACCTCTTGATATTATAACCACTAATTCAATCCTAGTGGGAACTACAATCTAGGACTTGAGTAAAAGATAAGTTTCTATGAACATGGCGAGATGTAAAGAAAAAAAGCAAGGGTGTAGTGAATATCAAGATCTTTCTTCTAATAATCTTGACTTCTTCAGTACTCTCTCCATAGGCTCGGACGAAGAAACTACCACATTTTCGTTTGCATTTCCCATTTCTAACATCAAAAGGTGTAAGTTTACCTATTTGTATGACCCGGGGGATGAAATGGAGGTGGTGGATAACCCTCGGCTAGTAGAGGAAACATCAAGTGGGGTGCATTGTGTTACATGCAAACTATGCATGAAGTTTTTCCATCATTTAACAACGATATGTCATCCTAGTTAGATATTTTTGGTTCCATATCCATAATGTTTCTCTCATAATTGACAACCTTAATATCATTAGCTAAAACATTTGTGGGCCTACAAATGCCAAGAGCAAGTGTTGCTTGTCATAATTGGCGAAACTGTATCATCCGATAATCTTCATTATTTTGGAGACACTTTAAATTCTTTTAGTATTTATTTTTAGAGGAGACACATTGTCAATTTTTAGAGAAAGATCAAAAAGGGTATTTAGGTATTGGTAGAAGACTCCTATCCTTTGTTTTTTTTTTTTCATGAAATTGCACCTCACCCTCAAGTAATCACATTCTATGGGGCATTGAGTGTTTAGGCATTGGCGTAAGTGTAGTTCAAGTGGTTTAGGGCCCTGACTAGGAAGGAATCGTCTGCATCAACATAGTGAGGTTATTGCTTCAATTAAAGCCATGACAACGGGTAAATGGCAAGTCCAATTTACTTGCATTCCTCGAGAGATTAACTTGGTATAACATACTCTTGAAAGTTAGGGAGGCAGGAATATGGGTGTTAATGTATCATGGAAGAGTCTTGCAGATTTTACTTTGTTAGCTATTGAAGGAGGACATCCAATCCCCTAAATAGTCTTTGCTTTTGTTTTCTCCAAATTTAACTTTATTAGCTGTTGAAGGGGACCTTTAGTCCCAGCATAGTCTTTGTTTGTGTTCTCTACCTTGTTTTCGCTTGACACAAAAAAATCATATGTTTGGAAAACGGATTGGACTAGTTGGTTCAATCGAAACACTTGTGAACCGATCTGATAACTAGTTTGATTAATATTGAAAATTGGTTAGGTAAAGAACCGGTATTAAAACCGTTTATGAATTGGTAGAACCGATTGTTCAATTGGTTTGATTGGTTTATAATTTTATTGAAAATTTTCAGATTTTGTTAAATGCACCCTTCATTTCCTAAGCCAACCTTTTTTAATTAAAAAATTCATGTAAATGGGGGTTAATTTAGCGATATGAAAATGTATTTAGTAAAATTACTTTTTCTTTTATAATTATATCTTAATACATTTTTTCTTTTATAATCTTAACTATTATATTACATTAATAAAAAATACTATTTCATTAAGACAGGTTCAACCACTAATTCTATAACAGTTGAACCAATGAATCGTGGATCAGTACTTTTACCGGTTTGCTTACTGATCCGATTTTAAAAACATAGAAAAAAATTCATATTAATATAAAATTATTTACCTGATTCTTTTATACACTAAAAATTATTTTACATTATTTATTTTATAAATTAAATTTTGTGATATAATTTCAATATCAATTGTTAAAGACTTAATTTGGTATCCTAATTATTTGCACAATTGTTTAATTTGGTACCCTTTAATTTTTTTAAAAAGTTGAATAAGGTAATTAATTTAATTTTTTAAAGCATGTAACTCATTTTATTAGCTCCATTAAATCTTTCCTTTATTGATTAAGGAACATGTGACAAATTTTTTATCCACTCACTCATTGTACTCTTGTTATTTACATTTGTTCAATTTCATAACCTTATAAAGGTTCCATCAATATTCAAATATTTGAAGATGTGGCAATGTAGCACATTCCATTTGAATATGTCAAATGGCGTTAACTAAGAATTCATTTGGAAAGGTTCATGTCCCATTCACTTATTTATCTTATTCATACAACCTTTATGTTTTCAAAGAAATTAGGGTTTATATGTTTCCTTTTCACTCTCTTGTCTTATCTTTATAATGGACTTGTTCTTTGCATCTAATTAATTGAGTTAGGTAATAGAATTTACTTCCTTGAGAATCTCCAACGATGGCTTTGTAAAGTTGAAGGGGTTTGTTTATGTGATTCTCCTAACTAGACTCTTAACTCCTTTTAATTATAAACGACTAGAAGAAATAAAGTAAGAGGAGATTTCTTTTTTGGAACAAAATTATTTTTGTCATTATAATGGTGACCTGTCATTATGATACCCTAATCATTTGAAATAATTTAAATTGGAGTCCAATTTTTTAAAAGATTCAATCATGTACCTTAATTTTTTTATAGTGTAGCAATGTAATATATTCCTAGATTTCTTTTAAATCCTTTGAACAAAATGGATTACATTTCACTTTCAAACATTACAGTACCCAATTGAACTTTTAAAAAAAGAAAGTTGATACCAAATTGAACAATTGTGCAGATAATTAGGATACCAACAAAGTAATTAAGCTATTATTGAATTATATCCTGTGTTACATTTTATTGTTTTATATCAGACTTGAGTTTTATTCCATTTTTATTTAATTTAGAAAATAAATATTAAATTGTGGTATTAAAATTAACGTTAAAATTTCTTTACACTACAAGAAAAATTCATATACCTACGAATAAAAACTATCACTAAAAATTAAAAAAAATGTAGGTAAATGTATACAATATTTTGACCTACAGAGCTACACTATAGGTTTTACCTACAGATGATTTTTTACCTACTGTCATATCTAACTATCACTATTAGTAATACCTACAATTTACAATGTGTGTAGGTAAAAGTAATTAATTTATACCTACAACTTCCAACTGTAGGTAAAAGTATTAATTTATACTTATGATCTCAAGGTGTAAGTAAAAAGTTACTACATTGTACCTATAGACAAGAAATATAGGTAAAAATATAAACATATACCTACAAATAAAGGTTGTAGGTAAAAATCATTAACTTATATTTATTGAATCAAACTGTAGGTAAAAGTCATAATAAAAAAATCATTATATCTACCTAATCAAATTGTAGGTAAAAGTCACATAACCGATATATACAATTATTATTATTATTATTATTATTATTATTATTATTATTATTATTATTATTATTATTATTATTATTATTATTATTATTATTATTATCATCATCATCATCATCATCATCATCTAATGTAATGAGAAATTAAATACCTATCTCTTATGTATTTTATATTCTAAAGAGAATTGACCATCTTTATTATTTTTTTATTGGATATTATTAAATTGAAGTCACTTTATACACTCTTCACTTTAATATTTTCATTCATCACTTTATACTCCTCTCTCAATATCAGTAATCCACTTAAAAAATAATTGTGAAAAGGTACACTTAACCCTGTATATTTATGGTATTTTTAATTAGATACAACTTGTTTTTGTCTAATGAATAGGAAAACAAATTACTATTGTCATTTGTATATGACTTGAAATGTAATTTATAAATAAATAATAAAATAAATAAACAAAAACATATGTGTAAAAATCAATAAGGGGAGGAGGAGACAATGTTCTTATATGGCATCGTGTACGATCAACTTAGGAAGTTTCCCATATGCAATTTCTGCTGCACAGCACACAACATGAAGTTGATATTTTAAACTTCAGGAGTCTCAAATCTCAAATAATACTTTGTCATTAACCTTCCAGGATCTAATGCAGGAAAAGAAAAGTATTAGCAAACAAGTTGGATTCTAATATTTTACCAATATATCTAGAATACTTATTAGAAATATTGATGCATAATGATCGCAAGAGGAAATTATCTCTGTCAACCCATACCATTCGATAATGTGATAACTAGTTAATTTTATGCGCACAAATATTTGAGATCAAATAGCTTCAATAATTTGGAGGGAAATTAAGGGTTGAGAGAAGGGGGACTATCTAGGAGGAGAGAGAAAGGGAGATAATAAAAATAGAAAGCTATAAAAGACAACCAAATGATAATTATGTACCTTACACATGCTTCTCTAAACTATCACCATAAGTTCCTTTCTTAATTGCAGTTAATTTTATGAATGTGTATCCTTGTAAGTGCAAGTATCATATTATATACAATAGTGATATTTGCACATCCTAAAATATCAAACTAGTGTCCATATGGTTAGCTATATATAAAAATGGTTAATATTTTACTTTTACATGTGGTTAATTGTTATAATTATATCATAAAACTATTAACGACTTGTATTTATTTATATAAGGTTAATCATATTTTTTCATGTAATTAACCACATTACAATTAATAATCTTGACCATATTTTTACACATAATTAATCACATGTTATAATCAATAACCTCAAAATTATTAATCATTTGTCTTCTAAATGTAACCATATTTTTACATATAATTTATCATATTTTCAAGTGTTCAGTAGGTGTATTGTATGGTGATTTGGTGGTATTATAAACTATGTTGAAAATTTTATTGATTTTGCTCTGTCAACAAAATGCTTTGACTTGTTGGTGTTAAGATTTACAAGCAAATCCTTAGACAACTAGCATGGAAAATATCAACATTTGGTCAGTTGGTCACTGTAAACAATCAGAAGCTTAGGTATTAACCTCAGAATGGTTGATCAAGAAGAACAATGCTTATCTCAAGTCTAAAGGAAGAAAATCTATTGGTGAGGAAATAGTTAGATAAGCATAATGGGCAGATTTCTATTAGTTTATGTTATTTAAGGGAATTGCAGTTAATGATTGTTAATTAATACTAACGGAAATTATTAGACCTAGATTATAAAAAGGAAGACAAGGGAAAAAACACGGATGCAATGCTTTGGTTGTACTTAACCACTATATAACAAAGTTTAACTGAACAACCAATTGAAAATTGATCCAATGGAGAAGGACTTTAAGCTTTTGGAGGAACAATGACAATTAGAAAGGAAAGAGAAAGGAAGAAAAAGGCATAATACGTTCCTTAAGAAAATGAAGAATTTATATTTGAGTGTAAAAAAGAAACTTTGGAAGTTCCCAGGAAACATAAGGAATCTAAATACCTGTTACTAGACCCATAATAATATCATGTAAACCTACTACTAGCTAGAACAAGAATGCCCAAAGTTGTATGTAATTATGTATCTTCTCTAATACTTCTTTGTTAAACAAATTATCCACCGTCGTAAAGGCAAGATGGACATGAAGGAAAAAGTCCTACATTACCTACACATGAAAGTTGATGCATTCAAAAATTAAATTCAGAAAGAACTGATATCCAAAAAAACTTATCAAGGTTACGTTCAAAATTCCAAGGCAACCACTTTGCAGACCACTGAAATTCAAATGGTAGAACAAAATTATGACCTACCCAATCTCACGTGTTCTTTGTTTGGACAGTGGCAGATTTAACACATACATTAGGTACTTCACATACAATTTTATATTTTAACAGGCTCACATATTTTCAGAGTTCAAAGATCAGTAGAACCCAATTTTTACAATATATAAAGTGGTCCTAACTAATGAGGACAAGCACCTCAATTATTTTATGGTGCATTAAGTTGGTCTCCTAAGGTACATAGGATAACCCTTTTTATAATAATTACAGAAATAGAGGGAAAAGTAACTAAAAAATAGGTTAGATAGAAAATAAGCTTTATAAGAATCACCTGCATATCCTTGAAGTTAAACATAGAAGAAGCAAAAACAGAGCATCCCAGAGAATGCCACAATCTTACCACTCTGCTGTAAATATAGATGTTGCCAATATACTCGGCACGGTGATCTTTGAAAGCTACAACAATAGAATAAATACTGAGAATTAACATAGATTGGAGGGAAACGTTATAAAATTATGAAACTACTGTGTTACACAATTGGAATCCTTGATATTAAGCGAATTTTGTGTTGAATCTTTAATAAATTTTTGTTTTCTATTTGGTACTAATAAAGTTTTTATTTTGTTTTGAGTCCATAAGGATGTTACTTAAATATTTTAAAAAGGGGTTTAGACAATGCTTGAAAGACTCAAAACAAAATTAAAAGTTAGTTTCTTATTCTTTTTTTTTCTTTTGTTCAGCAAAAATATAATAATAATGCGACTCAATGTTATGATTGGAAAATGAATGGAAATTTAATTAGTAAAGACAAATGAGTTTTTTGTTTCACACTAAAATTGAAGTGAAAGGCAAAGTAAAGCTTTAAAACACAAGTAAAAAAAAAAGCTTTTTAGCACTATTTTAATATAGATGGACAAGACTAAGTAGTAGTATTTTGAATGCTTTTACTTCAAGAGTCCATAAAACCATCCATTACCAAATTCATAACTCTAGGAGCATAAACTATCATAGCTACATTTACAAATGGCTTATTGGATCATTCATTAATTTCACCAAACCTGGTTTATTAGAAATAGAGAAAAAGAAAATGCATGAGGAATCACATAGTGAATGGACGAGAAAGTTCACAATGAGTTTGTAATACACGATGAAGAAATATTGAAGAAAATAAAATTAGGAATGTAAGATTTGCTGGATAAAACTTAGTGATATAAAATAGAAATATCCATTTTTTTTTCCTACAAGGAATGAGGAAATAGAGAAAAATAAAAAAAGCAATAGCCACCAAAACTTAACATCAAAGCTAAAATCAAAATCTAAGCATGATGGTCAATTAGAACTTGATTACGACTAGATTATCATCGAGTTCAGTTCATGGTTGGAAGAGCTCCAAAGTTGCTACTAAACCAATGTGATAAGTAGGAATGGCAACGGGTCAGGGCGAGCACGGGTAGTGGTTATCCGTCACCTGACCCGCTACTCGCTAAAAACTCGTCGGGTACCCGCTATAGAAATATTTGCAGGTTTTTTTAATATCCGCGGGTATCCACGGGTACCGATGGATATTTTAAAAAAAAAATTAAATTAAATATTTTTTGTAAGAAATTGTATCAAATAAATCATTTATCTTTTGGAAAATTTAGAAATAAAATTATACTAGTTTCTACAAGATTAATTAGATATAAAAGTAGATTAGTATAATATATTATAAGAAAATATTTAATACAAATAAAATCTTTATTTTATATTATCAGCATTTTTATAATAAATAATTTTATTAACTATGAAGTTTTCGTAAAAAAATAAGATTGATATAAATGAATTTTGATAATTAATATTTTAAATTGATTTATTTTCAAAAAATATTATCTTTTTAACTTTTATATATATATATATATATATATATATATTATTTTAGTTTAGCGGGTAGCGGGTACCCCGCGGGTACGGGTACTATGATACTGTACTTGTGCCCGTTAAGGAACGGGTAAAAAAAAACTCGTATCCGCGGGTAACGGGTACCCATTTATACTATCCGTGCAGATATTTTTACGGATTTTATCCACAAGTATCTGCAGGCACGGGTTTTTTTGCCATCTCTAGTGATAAGGTAGCAGATTTTATGCTCACTGACTAGAACTTTTAGAACTATGAAGAGATCTTTAAAGCAGTTCAAGAAGGTCCATTAAGAAAGAACACTAATATGATTAGTTCTAGTCACATGAGAGCAATATAGACATAAAGAATGACTCACGCAATATACACACAGTGTAACCAGTATTTTTGTATGGAAAACACATGAAGATTGAATTTGCAAGGGTAATTTCATAATCTTTTTGGTCTATATTTTTAAGGAAAAAGGAGAAGTATGTTTCAACATAAACATAATTGAAATAACTGAAAGGAGATAAGTTGTATTTAATTGAATTCATCGCAACACAATAACTCTCATTCAAAACTAAATTTAAAATAGGATCAATCCACTAACAACATAATAACTCTAATTCAAACTAAATTAAAACTGTTTTGACAACATCTAAGGCAAGATCCAGTCAAACACCTAATGAGTGCAAACATAAGTTATGCCCATTGCATCCAATAATATAGCCATTTATTGTATAATTGTTATCATATTAATTAAATGTAATAATAAAAAGTAATTGTGGGATTGCTATGAGACATTAATTAAAATGCCTCTATGGAATTGTTAACATAAAAAATAAGATGACAGAGAATGCAATGTGATGCCAATATCAATAATATTCGATAGTCTTTATGTGTGGTATCTGATTTCTTATTATCGAATTTTTGTTTAGAAATTAAAAGTACCATTTATTTTGAACATTGGTTGGACAAAGTGACACCACATTTACCATTCTGGCTCTGATTGGTAGAAAAACACTCTGATGTGATTTTGCTCTGTTGCTCCATTCTCTCCATCGGCAATAATGCTAACCAATAACAACTTTGTGTTGGCATTGCAAGAGAAGGTATACGGCAGTGGTGACAGACAAGCTCCACTAGACAAAGTCATGTCGTCAAAAGGACCCAAAATTGAATGCATGTAGCAGATAGAGGATAAAGTCCAACTGAATTGGATGAGATCGTGTAACTGCGGTGGAACATGGTAGAGTAGGGATTACAATTGTCGCTTTCATGGATGTCGCCGCCACTAGCTGGACTTGCCGGAGCATAACCATAGTCACAAAACCCTAATCAAAGATGGGGAGACAAAAAAACATGGTGAAATTGGGAAAAAAGGAAAACCTAGAAGACTAAGTGAGATGGGATGACATAAAAGAGAAAATGAAGAAAGAAAAAAATGGTGGTAAGATATTAACATATCCAATTTCAGTGATTTGTAGTTGGTGCGAGGAATGAACACCAGAGAAAAGACATATCCAAAAGATATTAGGGCACATTGAGAATACCCCAATGGCTTCAGGGAGCAGAAAATAAAATAAACATTTTACTATTTAGCTTTCCCTACACTTATTTATGTGTAGGTATATCTAACTATGTTATTTGGACTTTTTCTTACACCAAATATTTGTAGGTAAAAGTCTTTTAAGATTTTACCTACACCAACTATGTATAGCTAAAACTATTTATAGTTTTTACCTACAATTAATATGATGTGTCATAATATTATTAGTGTTTTACACATACTAATATGTGTAAGTAGATATTTTTTTTAGTTTTACCTACACTAAATCATATCTGTAGGTAAAAGTTTCTGTAAGTATATGTAATTTTCTTTATAGTTAGAACAATTTTTCTTTGATCTAATATATATTTGTTAAATTTGTAATTGGTTTAAAATATTCTAATTAATTCTCTTAATTTTTCTCTCCATATCCTTTTACCGCTTGTATCAATGATTTCAATATATTGCATTAATATCAAAATTTGATTTTATTCTTAAAAATTTATATATTAGCGATGGGTTGAAAGAATCATTAAAAGTTATATATTTTTTTGTTTAGTATTTTTAAATGTAAAGTTATATTTGAGTTAGAATAAAATTTTAATACAAAAGGAAATTTAAAAATTTAAAATTTGACTTGAGAAAGGAAAATTTAATAATTTTAAAAATAATAATTTAATATATATTCTTTTAAAATGTATAAATAATAGGTGTCAAAAAATTTAAGATCACATGTTGAAAGAATATACTTTTATATTTAAGAATAAATATTAAATAATATATGGTATAAACTTTGTAATTTATTCTTTCTTGCAATATAACCATTTATTTATGCATGATTCTTCGTATGCTTTATCCATTAAGTGTACTCCTTCAGAATTTTTTAAACAAAAAACGAATTACTGTTTTGTGTTCTAAATTATAAGTAAATTTAAATTATTTTTATTTATTTAATGAAATTACGGTCAAGATACTTTTGATAAGGGTTAGAGATAATATCAATTTGCCGTAATCTAGAAAAAAGCTTTTTTTAAATGAAATTGAGACAATTAATAATCTTAACTAATATTCGTACAATCAATTTTTTTTTTTTTGAAACGTTGTATCCTTCCTCAAAGGTGAATTTACTGAGATGCGGATCTTACCTACAGTCAAGATGATTAATATCGACAATTTACATTAAATTTATAAGAGTTTTACTTCATATAAAAATTAGTATATATAATTATAAATTTAACATTTTAACAATATAAATATATAATAATATCATCAAATTCCATACATAAGTGATAATTCTAATTTAGAGTTTAGAATTAAGATTAGTAGATTAGTACCAATTTACCAAATCTAAATCATTATCAAATTACTACCAAAACAAATCATAATAAGTAACAACACATTCTAAGTTAGAATTCAAGAACAGAGTAAGAATTACTGCCAAATCAGCTCAAATTACTGTATAGTTCATATGTTCAAATTACACAATTCAGGGTTCAGAATAACACACTCTACTGCCCTAAACTCAATTCAGAGTTCAAAATTCAGATTACTGCCAATTACCAAATCATTATCACAATTCAAAGTTCAGAATAACACACATTCTATTGATTCTAAGTCAGAGTTCAACATCAAAGTTAGAGTTACTACCAAATAAGCTCAGATTACTACAAGTACCAAATCATAATAACTTGTTCTAATTTATAACCAAATCAGATGATTCAGATCTACCAAGTAAGTACCAAATCATACTATAGTGAGTACTGAGTAGTAAGTAAACTAACTCTTTCAGAAATCACAAAAATAGAGAAAGTGTAACCCGCAGGGAAGCTAAGAGCTTTAGACCTGTAGATCGTAGTTACACACTCACTCACAGTCGCGATTCACACTTTCGTAGGTCCGAGTACACTCACCACCATTGGCAGCTCGCTCCCACCAGTCGCCTCGCCACTCGTCGTTCGTAGTTCGCTCATCTCGTTGTGAAAGTGTTCGTCACTTCATTAGAGCTTCGTGGAATCGTCAATTGTGTTCGTGGAATCGTGTTCTCAACATGGGACAAAAAAACCATAAATCACTTAATCAATTTTTTTTCCTTAAGCAAAACGACGCCGTTTTGGGCCCTAGTGAACTCGTGAAATCGTGAGTAAATTCGCGATTTCACCTGATTTTGCACAAGTTTACTTGATTTTACTCAAAAAATGAGTTTATTCATTATTTGACTCGAAAAGGGTCATTAGACTCGTAAAATCGTACAATTTTACGAGTCATATCACAATTTTGATAACCATGCCTACAGTTATCAAAATGGGTCTGATCTGTTGGGTCGACCTATGGGCCTATAAAATGAGCTAGGTTGTACTCTAAAAAGGAGATCCAAATAGAAGCGAGTCTTTTTGGCCAGTCCATTCGGCCCGATTATGTAAATCAACTTGGGTGAGCCGTCCTGAATACAAAGATAAATACATAAATTTTAAAAATATATATTAATAATATATAAAATATTGTTAAAAATATACACATAAAAGTATGTTTGATGTGAAATCAATTTATACATATAGTTAATATATATATATATATATATATATATATATATATATATATATATTACATATAAAAGTACGTTTGATGTTTATTTGATAATATATTTTTAACAAATAAAAACTATGTTGTTCTAAAATGTATATTAAATTAACATATGCATATAAATATATTTTGATGTTGTTTTAGACTTATTTATGATGTATTTTTTTATTTATTTAGTTTGTTGTTTTGAATTAGTTTGGACTTGTATTATAAAAAAGTTTTATTTTTAATAAAAATTAAATTTTTGCTTTTTTTTAAAAAGACTCGTTTTGACCCAGTGACTCAATAAAGGGTCAGGATGAGCTTAGAAATATGTAGCATGAACAAAATATGGCCCGACCATACCCATTTTGTTTGAAAAACCTGATGGATCAGCTTGACTCGGCCTGTCCGGACTATCAGCTCTAATCCTGCCTAGAAGCTGACAGGTTACCTACAAAGGTGAATTTTCTGAAACGTGGGATCTGCCTCAAGAGAAATCATTGTGTGGCTATGTGGCAAGGAAGAAGAAATAAGAGTGCACCTTTTTATCAATTGTGAGGTGGCCATTAGTGTGTGGCGAAAGCTCTACTATTGGTTGGGTATATCTACAACACTAGCGTGCACGGTGAGATGTTATGCATCACATTTCAATGGCTTGCTAAAGGGCCAGCAAAATCGTAAAAATTCCTGGTCAACAATATGACTTACAGGTTTGTGACATATCAAGAAGTGTCGAAATACTACAGTTTTCAAAGACATGAAGGTGGATGTACTCAAAATTGTCCAAAATACGCAACTCGTGACACTATTTTAATGGGAGAAGCCCTTTCTGAACTAGATGTGGTGGTTTTGCTTCTTCCATCAGATCCTATTTGTACTATTTGAAAGACATATCTTGTGCTTTATTTATTATTCTACTTTTAATAATATTTTTTTTTGCTAATAAAAAAATATTTTTTTTATTATAAAAGATACTCAGGAAGTAGTATTTATTATTATCACTGGTGATTTTTTTTAGAAATTTGTGCATTGATATAAATATTTTGCATACCATTTATCATTTTATCTTTTATTATTTAGTGAAATACTAAGCGGGTTCTCCAAAAGGATTGAAGCACTGACACCAAAGTCCTTGAAAGAATTTTAGAGGCATTCATGTCCTAATTCTTTCTGTCATTTGCACGTTAATCTCTATGCTACTACATCTTTTAGTAAGTGCACAGTTAACTGTTAAGTGTCACATTGGTAAGGTCCTTCTTTCATATATGACATTCTAGTCATTGTCCATGTCACAAGAATCCAAGTAAAAGTGAAAAAATTATTTTGGTTCTCAAAAGATTAAAGTGATGACATTTAGGTCCTTGAAAGATTCGTAGATGCATTAGGTCCTTGAAAGATTTTCAGACATCTAGGTCCTTAAAAGATTTTTAAAAGCATCTAATCCTTGAATTTTTCTACCATTTGCACGTAGATCCCTCAATTACTAATGACATTAGGTAATTGCATAGTCAATAGTTAATTGTTGTAGTGACAATCTTTCTCTCCCTTATACATGACAGCCTAACTACTTATATGACAATCACTTTTTATTTATTTATTTATTTTGAAATTTAAAAATATTTGTGAAGATTTTTAACTTCCAGAAAATAAAAAAATTCCTAATATATGCCTCTATCCTTTATATTACCTTTCCATTAAAAACAGGAAAGAAAAAAAAACAATACAAGTAAATTTGCAAGTAGTTTGTTAGCATCGAAATAAAATCTCACACTAGTATCAAGGCGAAACTTTATTATATTATAATAGTTTGATTGTTAAAAGTTCTCATGTTTCCGTTGAAATATCAAACCAATACATGAAACCCAATTCCTAGAATTATTTAACAAATTCACTCTATTCTCCCATTGGAACCTCCTTCTCCTTCAGCACAACCCAGCTCCAACCACCTACCCTTGCAGTTCAACACAAACCCTCACCTGACAACATCCCTCAAGAGAAAATAGGGTGCCTTGAGGATGAAAATCTCTTAATAGAGTCATAATAAGATTTAAAAATCGAATGAACTTGAAGAAGACAAAAAAAAGTGAATAGAAGAGGAAATGCATATAAGAAATTAGAAAGAGATCTAAAATGGCAACAACAATGTATTTCAGAGTTACCATTGCGTATTGTCAAATTGTCATAAGCTAAACAATCAAAACTATTTTAATATTTTAAATTAAAAATCTAAAACAGTAAATTAAATAAAAAATAGTCAATTATTTTCAAAATCCAAATGTTACACCAACTTGATGTATAAATGGCAATTTTCTTTCTTTAATATTTATGTATCCACCACATAACTATTTTTCACTATAAGAATTTGTGCAAATGTTTTTAATTTAAAAAAAATGAAATAAAAGGGGTCACGTAAGCAGCTAGATTATCACTTATAAGAAAGGAGTATCAACATAGCAGTTACTAGTGATTGTATTGTTGTCTAACGTCATTAGTAATCCAAGGACCTACGTAAAAACCGCAGAAAAATTCATGGGCCTGAATATCTCTAAAAATCTTTCAAGGAATTGAATGTTTATAAAAGTCTTTCAAGGACTTGGATGCCTTCTAAAAATATTTCAAATACATGTATGTCAACACTTTAATCTTTTGAGATCAAAATGGTGTTTTACTCTTAAAAAATTTAAACAAAAGTCAACATAACAATTAATTGTTGATTGTGCAATTGTCAGGTTGTTAATAACAACAGAGAAACCTACGTGCAAATAGTAAAAAAACTCAAGGATATAAATGTTTCTAAAATTCTTTCAAAGATTCAAATGTCAACGCTTCAATCTTTAAGGTACTTGGTAATTCTTTTATTACTCTAAAAGATGTATCTATTTATTTGTGAATGTCTTTTTACATTCTTTTATCTTTAAAGTGTATTTTAATATGGTTGGTAGTTTTTCAAGAAAAAATGCATTAATATATTTTTTTTATCTCCTATATATATTACTATAACAAAATAAGCCATTCATTTATGTATCTCTTTGCATTATTTATCATTAAAATGTTTTCAATTATTACACACAGTATAAATTACTTTCATGTTATTTATTAATCTAACATTTCATTTGTCTATGTCTATTAGAATTCTTTATCTTTAATCTTTAAATTTATTTCAGTTGCAAGTAGGTAAAATGTATACAAGATAAATGATCTGGTGTCATTTTGATTTGTTAAACACTATAGATACTAGAAAGGATAAATATTTTTGTTTCACATCTTATTTAAAGAAATTATAGAACAACCCAAATTAAATAGATGGGAAGTTTCTCATAAAATCATGGTACAAGACTTTCTGATTCAATTATAAAATATCTAAAAGACACACGTGTGTATATATATATATATATCATCTACAATAATCTTATTATGTTATATATTTTGAATTTACATTATTTATTAACAGCAACAATCTCATCATTTCATGTATTTTGAATTTATATTATCTATTAGCTGGATTACTATTTGATATTTTGAATTCAAATTATATTAAGATAATTAATAATAAAAGATTATTTTATCAATTTAATATTATTTTGTTTGTTTTGTCAATAATCTATCAAAACATGATAAAAAGTTGTCATATGATTTCAGAATTCTTATTAATACTATGATATATATCATATGGATCCATAATTAATGTATATTGCAAATCATAAAATTCCTAATATGATATGGTAGATTAAGAATTATATGATGCACATGTAGGGTGAGGTGAAGGCTTCAGGAGTTCGAGCAGAGAGGGGGCGATGCGTGGAGAAGAGGAGAGAGATGAGGGTGTTGACGGAAATTAAAATATAGGGTGCAAATAGCAAAACTTGGGATGCAAAAAGAAAAATTCATAACTTTATGAACTTTTCCATTCACATGAGGTTTTTTCTTCTTACATTCCATAAATTTCTTCCTGTAACTCCATATACATGATAACCTCGAGCTACCCTTTGGACTGGATATCTGGATTTTGTTTTTTCTAAATTCAAATTACTTATTCTGGCAACCATTATCCAGATTGGTAATCCTAATTTTATGTTTTAATAATCTGAAAACCTCATGCCAATTTAATGAATCTGAATTGGGTAATTTAAATTTTGTTTTTTATATAAGTTTGAATTACCGAATTCGAATTTAGTCTGAATTTTGGTTTCAGAGCCAATTTTGATTTTAGAGGGATCTTTATTGGTGACAAGGGTGGAAAAGGAGGCCAAAGGTGGTTTCGTCAATGGAGGAGTTGAAATTGGCCTTGGAGAAATTAGTGGTGAGTTTGTCTTCGGTTATGTGTTCAAAGAGATTGTTGTGGAAGAAAGGTGTGGTGCTTGGAGGTAAAGAAGTTGAGGTAGAATCCTAATAAGAAGGCATGGAAGGGTTTAATGGTGTCTAGAAGATGCATGTGCGATAGTTGTTAGTAGAAGAGGTAGAGAGCATGAAGGTGTGGTCAAGGACCTCATGCTTCTCAACCTTAGAGTTGTTGAAAAGATGGAAAAGGAGATGCATTAATTATAAATTAGGTAATTTAGGTTCGTAAAAAACAAAATCTAGATTAATCAATCACAATTCATTAAAATTAGCATGAAATGTCAAAATTAGGTAATTGCTATGTTATAAAAATTGGATCGGACTGACTGGTTTGACAAAAAAACCAGTGAACCTGTTTAGTAACTGGTTCGGTCAATCTTAAAAACTGGTGGAACAAAAAACCAATGTTAAAATCGAAAAATTGATCAAGAACCAATAAAAGCGGTCAAGAACCGGTTAAACCGGTGAAAACTAGTCGTTCAACTGCTTCAATCAGTTTGTTTTTTTTTTTTTGAATTTTTTTTATTTTGTTAAATAAACCCCTTATTTTCCTAAATCAACAATTTTTTAATTAAAAAATTGATAAAAATGGGGTTTAACTTAGTAATATGAGGGTGTATTTAGTAAAATTATTTTTATCCTTTTATAATTACAACCTTAATACTTTTTTCTTTTATAATCTTAATTGTTATAGTACATTAATAATAATAAAAATATTATTTTATTAACACCAGTTCAATAAGCTGATTTAATAATGGTTAAATCAATAAATCGTGAATCAGTGCTTTCACTGATTCGGTCACCGATCCGATTTTAAAAATATAGGTAATTGAACTTGTAAAAAGAAAAAAAGTCTAGATCACCTATTTCATATTCATTAAAATTGGCATGGGTGTTCAGAATAGATAATCTAAATTTGGAAAAAATAAAATCCGGCATAGGTGTCTTTAACATATTATGGTGGTGCAAGGAAAAAGCTTCACGTGAACCTACAGAATTTTGAGCGATTTGGCTGATCTTAACAATGTTTTTAAAGCCCAAAATTTAATCTTCGCAATGTTTGGCTGTTGTTGTTTTGTTTCAGAATGGATTTTTTTATTGGTAACAATGAAATATATGTAAGTTAGAATTACTCTGACTTCCTCCCCAATTCTTAACATTTAGCAAAACAGTCAATAACTTTATTGACGTATAATCATACAGAGAAATAATAAATAATACTATGACCAAAAACCTAGACAAATACTATAAAAACATGATCAGTAACACTGATCATTAAATTACTGCAGATGTGGATGCCGGTTATACTTCAATCAAAAGGTTGTTTTGAAGGACACATTATTCATATTATTAATTATAGGGGCAAATAAGCCATTTCATACTCATAGTTGATAAAGCAATTAAAATTTGTTGGGATAATAGAACAATAATGTTTGTCATACATGTTTTGAGAGAGTGATTTTTTTGTTTTTTTAATTTTTAAATAAGTAGTTATTAAAAAATATTGAGAGTAAAACTGGAAACAAAATGTATACACCAAATTGTAAATTGTTTTTATATATGTTATCAATTATAAATCAAAGTGAAGTATAATTTAAGGGTGTGGATTATTTTCAATTACCAGATATTTTCGGAAGAAGAGAAAAAAACTCATGGGATGTGTGAGACCTACTTACATAAGTGGGTTCCACACACCCATATGTTTTTCTTTTTCTTTCTGAAAATTTCAAAGAATTTTTTTTTTATACTTTAAGACATTGAAAACTATAAATTGAAATAAATGTTTTCTTTTTGTACAATCAAGCCCCTAAAAACTATGTAAGTCACTTCTTAAAGTGTTTTTAACGTACTATCTAAAACATTTTATCATCAAATTACACAATAATAGAAACATTGGAAACTAATTTGTCTGGAAAAAAAGAATTCAAAATTTAAGTGCATGTGAGCAATTATAACTCTCATAATAAATACATTCAAATGTACCCTTTACTCAAGGAATGCAACTGTGACAAAATTCCAAAATTCATGGAGTGTTAATGATATTTTAAAAGGGATTGTACGTTTAGGTATTAACAAGGAAAGGACCTTAATAATAATCAGAAAGCAAACAAAAATGTGAAGCAATGGACAAACTGAATCTGAAATACTGAAGTGAGGACACAAGGATGTTAACAAAAAGAACGAAGAGTGTAAAATTTGCACCAGACAACAAGAATATTAGTAATGACGACTCATAGCTATACAAGTTAATTTTCTAAACTAAATGCCAACCTAATAATATTTCTGAATCTAACTTTTCTGGTGCCGTTGAATAATAGATACAGACCATTCCCTAGTTTCTGTTACCAAACCAACAAGGTCCATGAATCGTTTGTTTTCCATCTTTCATGTACTTCTATTAATGTTATGATAGTACAAGTTTTTGTTATTGTTTGTATGTTCTTCATACAAGTTTAAGATAATAGTATTCTTACTTTTTTTTCTCAAATTAATTTACCCTATATTTATTTTCATTATTATATATGTGTGTATAAAAAAGATAAAGAAAGAATGGTAAAGTGAAATTAATTAACAAAAAATGAGGACGTCAATTGTAATTTTTATTGAGGATTGACAATCGTCCAAAAGTCTATTTTTTAGAGACATCAAAGAATTTTATGTTGTTCCATAATATGGTTTTTCTAAAACATATATTATAATAATTATTAAAATATGAATTTTAATGTAAATTTGAATGCATTTATTATGAGAGAATAACTATTTAAAAAGCGTTAAATATGATTTTTAATATTAATTTATTTTCATTTTTAACCTTATTTTTTTTTATTTTATTTTTAGAGACATCAAATAATTTTATGTTGTTCCATAATATGGTTTTTCTAAAACATATATTATAATAATTATTAAAATATGAATTTTAATATAAATTTGAATGCATTTATTATGAGAGAATAACTATTTAAAAAACGTTAAATATGATTTTTAATATTAATTTATTTTCATTTTTAATCTTATTTTTTTTTATTTTTATGTTTTTTTATTTTCACCATCTCACCCATCACCACTACACCATGAGATGGTATTGGTGACTACTGTGATAGCACATAGTAAAGGTGGTAAACCTTAAAAATCAGGTTTCAATAATTATTAAAATGTTTTTGGACACACATTAAAAATTTACATAGGAAATCAAATTTTAATAATATTTATTATTTTATCACACTTTCATTTATTATATATTTTCTCACACACTTAATTAGGGTTTAGATTCTCTATAACTTGTACAGTAATATTATAACCTTATATAATTAATAATATAAATATTATTTTTTAAGTTTAATTGGTATACGTTATAGTGTAAAAGACTTTTACTCGAAAAGACTTTTACACATACATTCAATTATAACTTTGCATTTATGTAACTTTTAAAGTACTAATTAGTAATGTTAACAAAATTACCATGAATGAAGGGTTGTGATTAGATGTCAGTATAAAAATATTTACGCTAATAGTATATATCAATTAAACTCTTATTTTTTTACTTTAGTTTTTTGTAACCATTAAATTTATATTTAATTATTGAGATCACAATTGTAGAAAATCCACACACCTTAATTAGAACGTACTAAAAGTTATTTTTCACACAAAATAAAAAATAGAACAACTTTTTTATACTATTATTCAATTATAAACTATCATATATAATGAAATTATTGACTTTTTTTGTGGAAAACATTCAAAAATCATATTTAGAACAATTTGTTATTAGTTAAGAGTCTAAAAACTTTATACTAATAAGTATATAAGAGTTAATTAAATTTTAAAAAAAGCATGTTTATGTTGTAAAAAAAAAGAGAAGAAAAAACATGTGTATCTATTCTTATGAAATGTTAGTGAATTGTGCAGAGTAGATTCATACACGATACATTCAATTATAATGTAATGTCAGAAATGCATGCATTCATTAATTAACAAGGATCCAATAGGATGTACTGGATCATGCAGTTTCACATGCATTACCTTCTTCCCTCTTCCTTCTATTGGGCCGTATTTTAGAGAGCACTGTCATATATTTGTACAATATTTTTATTATATTTCTAATACTTTATACAAACCTTAAATATCTGTAAAAAAAATTAAAAGCTTAAATAAAATAAATATTTATCTTAAAATATTTTAATAGTCTGCATTTAGTAAAAAGTGGGTTAGTAGAAAACTTTAGACTCTTTATTTTAATAAATAATTCCAAATCATATAATTTTTTATTATTAATTTTCCATGAAACTAAATGAAGAATATAATTGATTTTCATTTATATTTTGAAACTATTAAGTTCATTTCGATTTTATTATTTTTATAAATTATTAATAATATTTATATACAAATTATAAGATATTATTACATTGTTCAGATTAAAATAAGCAAATACTAATAAATAATCCAACGATACATAAAAATTATTAAAAATAAAATATGTATATTATATCTGAACTTTAAAGTAAAAAATAATTTATAAATATTTTTATATTAATTATTTGAACTATTATTAGTAAGTGTAGTTGACATTTCTTAACAAACATTCATATATAAAAATTAAGCAATGTTTGTTTCAAGCTATCAACTTATGTTTTCTGGAATCTTATTCTCAATAAATATGTTGTAAGAAAAATTATTCCTAGTATATTTAAAAATGTGTTTGGTTACATTTTATGTATTTCTTGAAATGACTTTTAAAATTTAAAATAATTTAAAAAAAAAAATAGAAGTTTCACATGTTATAAAAAATAATATAATCTCCGATTTTCCCCTGAGAATAACATCACATTCTAAGTCTTCTATTGTGAATAAAAATAGAAATTACAATAGGTGAAATAACTTTTCAAAATTCATAACATAATACATTTTTAAAATAAATTTTTAATTCGTGAAACAAACATTCTTAAAATACACAGATATTGAAGTGGGAAAACTCTCACTGAATGTGCTTATTTTTTCATACAAAAATCCTTTCTATTTTTTCAATATTTTCGATAGCCAATTTGACCATTTAGATTTAGGATATATAGTTTCATTATAGTTTCATTACTAATTAACAATCGGCTTAAATAATTTTTTTTTAAAGTTTCAAAAAAATAATTTTTAGTCGGTAAAACTTTAAAATATATTTTTACTCTAAAATTAATTTATTTTTTATTAACATTATTCATTTATGAGTTCTGATATATTTAACTTGTGTAAAAATTTACTTCCATTAACAATTTTTTAACGATGGAAAAGAAAAAATAAAAATAAATCAAGACTAAAATTTTAAATTTTAAAGATTAATAGTAATTTTTTATAAAAGTTTAATAACAAAAAATAACTTTTTTAAGCATAACAATTTTCTGTCAACTTATCATATTACATCACTATCTTTAAATTGATTTCAATTCTTTTTTAAAACGTCAGCAATTAATGATAACTTTATATCCTAATATTATAAATCTAAAATATAATTTATATATTATTGATATTTATTTATTATTAAATACAATTAAAATAAATTAGATATTTCAATAATTTCTTATTAATTTATTATAAATTATATTTATATAAAAAACCAATTTTCTACAATGTACATATTAAAATCCTAGTTATAACTTAAAATACGCAATCTCTCAGGTAAAAGATATCAAAATATATATTTTTATAATAACAAAAAACTGGTTTTTATCCTTTAAAAGTACCTTTGACAAGACATTCACTGTTGGCCAAAATAATTTCGTACCTATAAAAAACTTCCCATCTTTTATCATATATTTAATCTTCTTAATTGCCTATTCAATTCGTTTAATCTATCTTTTAAAATTTTTATCGTCAAATTAATTTTTAACATCTTTTTAAAAATCAATTTTCATACGTAAACATATATTTTCTCGGATATTCAAAATATTTTATATAAATAATAATTGGCAATATAAAATTGTAAATATAATTATTTATTTATTATAATAAAAATATAATTACATATTTAAATTATTTAAATATATTTATATATTATAGATTTCAATTATGTACATTAAATATTTATCCTATGAGTAAAATAGTTATTTTAGCTAGAGAAAATTTACTGAAAATATTATCAGTTTCTTTCAAAATATAAAATAGAATTCTTTTAACAGCAAAGATTATTAAGAAAAAATATTTGTTTGTTATGAAATAGCTTATCTATAAAGAGAAAAAAGAGAGGAGGGATCAAGTTTGTTTTTTATGAATATGGATTAATTAACTTCATGAGTAATTCATTATTAAGCTACTCTATTCCATAATCATTTATACAAAAAAAATTTATAAACAACTATTTGGTATTTTTTTATTGACTCAATTATTTTTTTAACCAATTTTTTGTTAAATTGGATATTTGTAATCATGTAAACTTATTGTAAATATTTACTTTTATTTTAAAAATTATACTATATGCTAAATTTATTTTGTTTAATAAAGTACTAATTTTTTAAAATTTAATTTATAAAAAAGATGTATACCTGATCCAATCATTAATAAGAGTTTTAAATCTAACTTACATTACTAAAATTTGATTTTCAAAAAGTTATTTGTTAAAGTAACTTTATCAAGAGATGTTTCTTAAATAAATTAATTCATTTCTATATATATACATATAAAATATGCGTTTTGGTTATATATTTATAATTTCATATAATTTTTTAATAAAATAAACGTTCAAAATTTTCATCATAAATAAAAAATAAAGAAATTATGTTTTATATTTTTTCTAATAAAACACTATAGTATTCAAACTTGTTTTGTAACCTTTATTTAAAGTTGAAACTTTTGGTTCTTAATTGTCTTTATTATAGATTTGTCACGTAATGATGCCTCACTTTGTACGCTGATCAATTTAAACTGAAATTATTAGACTAATTCAAAGTGGTAAATTCTTTGTGTTAAATTTTTATTCACAATATTTGAACTCAATAATTTATTTAAATAATAGATAATTTATTTTCTCGTACCTCAGAATTAAAAAAAAAAAATCTTAAAATAATAAATACAAATGAAAACTCATACTTCACTTGACTTAGAACCTAAATTTAATATATTTAAAACCAGAAAATTATTTGCGAGAGCAAAACTTAATTTATAGCTTTGGTGTATTACTAGCTAGTGAGCTGATTGACAATTTTGTTTGTAATATTATATATTCAGCCACATCAACACGAGATTTTCCCAAATATTTTGTAAAGAGTACTTCTAGTTTAATATTGATGATTTTTTCAAGTTATTTTTATTTTTACTTGTATTTATATTTCAAATATTTATATAAGTAATGGAGAAATAGTATTGTATTATTTTACTATTTTCTGTAAATTAGATTGTTTACTCTTAAAAAATCATATAATAATGTGACATTATTTTTTTTTTTACTTTTTAATTAAACGTACCCTGACACTTCTCGTTTGAATTTTAAATTGTTATTTTGTCTGCATTTTTGTTTTAAAAAAGAGTGGAACTTTCAATTCTATGGGTGGGTATATAAAGGCCTTGTTGGTGAGGTCACTATTCATTTCATGGGTCTTTTCTTATGATTATTGAAAAGAAAGGTTCCTGTCTAATGGCCCACATCCAATATAGAGGGAGATTAATTCACTGTGATGTTGTGAATTTGTGACACAGCTATATCTAATCAATTAATGGTATTTGGTGCATTGGTTTCCAACCTAGCTTGATCCAATGAAAAAGTTGATTAGATTCTTCTCTAACATATCTTTGCTTTCTTTCTTTGTTTTTGTCTAGCATATAATAATAGGAGCTGGTGACCTAATGGTTTTCAAGGGAGACCTACATAAGACATGGGTTGGGGACATTACTCATCACTGAAACTGAAAGGTTACTGTGAAAATTACTGGGAGTAGCACAACTAAAGATATTAGATATATATCTGTCCATCTTCTTTTAAATGTGTTCGAATCCCCATATTACTTTACTATAGGTCAAAGATTGAAAGCAGAAAAGGGGTAACTAATAATAGAAACACATAGCTACACTAAATTCTTAATATCATGCACCATAGATCAGTTATCAACTTATTATTAGGTTTTCTGTGGCTAGCCCCTTTTTTTCCCTCTTTAGGCTGTTGATCCAGTCCAAACAAGCAATTAGGGGAATATATATAGCTTAAATTGTTCTATATATATCTGAACATGTACAATTGTGTACTCATCATATATATATATATATATATATATGTAGGTTTAGGTTTAGGGACAATTAAAGTTTAGAATATTCACAGTAAAATACATATATGAATATAAATTTGAAAAAAATGTGTCTAGTTGAGAAGAAGCAACTATATATGATTGATAGAGACAAAGAAATTGATATTGGCATTGACGAAGTAGCACAAAAATAAAATAATGAAAAGAAGGTGAGGTGGTTCATGCAAAAGTTGATGTTGCCATCTTACTATTTTGGGCGGTGCATCACTTTCACCATTCACTGAGACCATAGTATATATGGATGGTACTAATGAGCTGCCTGTCCAATCGAGGCAGTTTCAAATTCATGGAAATTCCAAAGGTAGTCATTATAAAATATAATATATCCTCGTTTCCAACAAAATGTTCTTAATCTTTTTCTTTTTCATTAGTAAATTAAGCCTTTCATTAACATAAAGAACATACTTAATATGTGAGCAACGTAATCAACTTCATGATTGGAGGGTTTGGAATTTCTTTAGTTGGGGACAGGCTCGTGTGGCAACATGCATGCTGCTGATTCTAGATAGCAGAGAGACCCTACATTAAGTTAAAGATAATCATTAACACATTTGATAACAAAAGTGATACCATATATACTTTTGCAGCCATAACACAATCAATTTGATGACCTAGAAAGATTCTCTCGATCCCCCTTAGTGCATAGGATATGGACATTTTACTATTACAATATATAAATATCTACTTAATTATTAAATGAAGTATGGTTATTGTTCCTATACAGTTATATAGGTACTGAATATAGATCAGGATTAAAAGACTGAAACATATGCTTCAATTAGAGTGTATTGTTCTTTACACACAAAACCTGACCGTGGTTTCAATAATCTGCAAGTCTTGTGGGGCAGGACACTAGAACTGGTACGTATGGGACACAACCATAGGTCATATATATGTTCTTTTTGGAAACCCCTTTTTTATGGGTTTGGTCTGATTGCAGTTCTAATCTTAACAAACATTGGGCCCGGAGATTGTCACTACTTGTTTATTATTCTAACTTCTTTTCTGTTGCCCATTTTATATATTTATATATTCATCTTACTTACCCTTCAATTAGATTACACAATTGGATTTGGAGAGCTAGCTAGTTCCTGCCACTCCCATACATCTTACGTACCCTTACTCATTTAATTGGTGCATTATTGTACTTCACAGAATGATCCAAACTAACTGGCGCATTATTGTACCTCGTGCATGACCTACACGTTTTGTGGTGAGAAAAATTAAATTATATATATTATTGAGTGAAATGTGAATGACAAGAGTAGTAGGACAACAACACTATATCAAAGAGTATATAGGTATGCATAGATATATATATATATATATATATATATATATATATATATATATATATATAGTCGTTACACAGCATTTGTACTGTACATTAATGTGGCTAAATTGCATTTGACTAAGGTATATATCTGTATTTATAGTCTGCAGTAGCTGGCCTCCTAAATTTATTCGTTATAAAGTGTTTTCAGGAACCATGGTCACAGGCAGGCATTAATTTATTTGCTGCTTTTTTGTGTGTGTGGTGGGGTGGAAGGATTCAAATGCCGTTGAAGATTTTCTTGGTTATGTTGGAGTTGTAGATCACATAACAACTTTCCTCCAATTTTCTGGGGCATCTTTTGAAGATTATCATAGCTCAACAGAGTTTCAAAGTAAGAAGGATTATGGATATTAAGGGTTAGTTGCTGTTCTTCTTTGTTTTATATTACCCACATGATTCGTCATGTAATGAATTGGATTTCATAAAATAATAGTATATAACGAGTACTAATTAAATTAAGGAGCTTTATATATCTCTCTTTAAATCGTTCCTTTTTTTCTTATTTCTCAAATGTTAACCACTAATAGCTAAAAAATTTCTAATAATTTTTGAAACAGTTATAGCTAAATAATTTCAATGTTAATTTTTAATGAATTAACCAAATACTTTTTACTCTATTTTTCTGACAATATCCTTGAGAACTCGTTATCAAGATCCTTAATTAAGTTGCTTTAGAAGAGAGTATAAAGACAAAATATATATGTTTGTGACAGCATAATTAGTCGACAAGGACCTAACTAGCTAATTAGTTGTATTTTAGTTAAGTTGGCATAAACTTTGGCAAGTCAATGATCCCAACAGAGCCCTTTAAGCTTAATTGCTTGTGGGCATTGACAAATGACTAACCCACCACACCAGTATTAATTATGACGTTTAATGACTACCAGCCATGCATGTATAAGTTGTAATGGCAATTTTCAAAATCAGATATTAAAGTTGTAGAATTTTAGGTAAGCTTTCATTACAAGGGGACTGATAATTGGTCCTGCATGAAAGTTACTTGAACTACCTGTAAGATTCTCGAGTGTGCATATTGTTTTCACAAAGTTTTCTTTCTTGAGTAATTTGTGTTATCAACTACTTATTGGTATTAATTACTTTGAATAGAAGAATTATCTTCTATTTCTCTTTGGTTACATCCATTATTATCACCATAGAGGCAAAGTCAAGTGGTATCTATTGCTATAGGCATTTGGATTTGGTCCTTACCTATATATATAGAGAAGTGAAGTCAGCAAAAAGAGCCACTTTCTGATTCGTAAAGCATACAGATAATGGCAAAGCTTGGTTATAATTAACATCATACACAGAAACCCTACAGTCAAGGAAAATTTCTGTAGCACACATGGCATGCTTTGACTAGTCACCTTTCATTGTATACAGATCAAGACCTTGCCACTTGTGCCTACCCAAAAAAGATACTCCATTAAGTTCATTCATTAAGTTTTATATGCATTTAAAACATGTAGCTCATCTAAATAGAATTTTGATTTAGCAGAATAGACTAGTTTCTCATAATTTAATGCATTAATATTTTAATTTTTTTGCTTAGAAAAATGTCTATATTTAATGTCCAACCAACCCTATCTTGAATAGGGGTCTTTATCAAGGAGAATTCCTGTGAAAAAAAAATATGAAACTTATGCTTTTGGTTATATATTTGGATTAATTGCTTGCATATATACATCTAATTATATACTTCTTTTATTCCATATTATATAATGTTTAAGGCTTTTTATATAAATATTAAATAATGTGATTAATGCTATGAATTTGATAAAAAAAATATTATAAATTTTCTTAATATAACATTTATTCCTTCAATTAATAATTACAATAAAATATTCTTAATGTATATAGTATTAATTAGGGTATTATAAGAAAAAATTAATTAAATAATTTTATTTATATAATGTTATATAATATGAAATAATTTTTTTATTCTAAAACGTCATATAATATAAATCAGAAAAAATATTATGGATTATCTATGTGCGCTTGAACACAATGAACAGTACACTTGAAATGAACAAACTCACGTAAAAGCTTTACCAATACATTCTTGTTTGAAAATTAACCACTGCATTATACATTTTTTTTTTCTTGAAAATATTACAGCATTTATTTGATAAAAATGTGGTACATGTTACACCCTTCTCAACAGATAAATCCAGGAAGAAAGATGAGTTCCTTAACCCCACACTACACATATGATCATGGACCAGTCTCGTTAAAGTGATGAAGTAAATAAAATGAGTCACATATTTAGGTGAATTAATTTTCCGTGGTCCTACTTTCGGCGATTCTGACTGTACATTTAAACATTTGTGGCTTGGAATTGAATCAAAAGAGAGATTACCACAAATTTGAATGTTACGTGTAAGTTGTAACCAGCGTATGCATGTACAATTTCCTCAATTTGTCCAAAAATTAACAATGAGGCAATCCAAACTTTATATTATATTCTTTTTATAACATAGTAGTACTAATTCTTTTTGCAATTTTTTTCCTGCTGATTCTAATTTACTTAAAGAAAATCATACAAGTATTACTTGACCTAACTGATGACCGTTGATATATTGTACTGTTTGAATCTCAATAATATCTGTATTAATTGCAAAAGGTGAATTTCCTTAACAAGGATACCAACATTCATATGCAATCGGAGCAGGACGCACAGACATGCCACTGTTAATATGCAAGCAATTCTGAAAATGTTACTTGCTCAGACATGTGCAAACTTCACAGATCTGAGATCACATCTAACTCAACCCTCTTATACGGGAAAAGTC
This sequence comes from Psophocarpus tetragonolobus, assembly GCA_037954015.1. Lineage (NCBI taxonomy): Eukaryota > Viridiplantae > Streptophyta > Magnoliopsida > Fabales > Fabaceae > Psophocarpus > Psophocarpus tetragonolobus. The sequence goes on from CM075694.1 coordinate 14,481,507, forward strand.
AGAGATAAACGATAAAAAGTAAGGAAAATTAATGGTTATGACGACAACGAATAAATTGGAGAAAAATATTTTTTTATTCACATATCATTGTTTTAACATTTCAATTCGTTATAGGATGTATAGTGCAAACCTATTCACTTTTAACAGATCACAGAAAATGCCAGCATCGGACAGGATAACGTTTTACTGTATCAAAAGCTGTAATGCACAATGCAGCTTCGTGTTTGGTTCTTAAAAACTACTTTTGAACTCATAATTATCTTGTGGTATCTTCTTTTTTACTGTACTACGTAGATATGTCAAATTGTATTTGCATTTAAATTTTTTTTTATTAAAGCATTTGCATTTATTGAACTTTGACATAATCTGTACAAAAAATATTATTTTAACAGTGAAACAAAGAACAAATGGGACGTAAAATATTAATGTGAACAGCAAAATTACTTCAAATTCGGTTACGTCCTACAAATTCTCTGGATAATTGATGGTGTATGCTTATATAAGATCACCATAGCAATAACTAGAATAGAAAGCCAGCAATATATTATTGATTGCATAAACCTACTACAACGCCTGTTTTAATAAAGTTAAATAGAGTTATCACTATGATATACTTATAATGTGTGCCTAAATTATAGCATGTTAATGCCCCTAGGGATGTGGTTATTCAAACCAAGTGAGAAGTAGATATATGTAGCTTCACGGATGGATCGAAATCTTTTGTACTAGATTGGTGTCTTTTTTCTTAATTAATCAATAACTATTATGTTATTTAATAAATTTTTTTTATAATTTTTTTATATCATATATAATCCATTAAATAATATTACAATCATTGGTTAGTACAGAAATTGCAACATCAACTTCCGATAGAAGATTTTCATCCGTAGCTTTACCTGAAAATAAGTGTAAATTTTACGATACAATAAATTGATTCTAAATATATACAACAAATAGCAGTAAGTTTTGCATGCAATTCATTCATTTTTGCTAACAGAATTTGGTTTTAAAATAACATTTGGACATGTTGAAAATCTCGAAATTATCGAATAATCGAACTATTGAGATTTGAGGAGAAGGTTCTGCTAATTAATTCAAAATATCAGCTACGGCGTATAATTTTTCAATCTATATATAACGTGAGTTTTTTCTTGTAACATAATTTGAGTAATATGCAATTATATTTTTTTATTTCTCTGTACCCAATATAGTTTTGTTTTAAGTAAACCGTACGCAATATAGTTAAGTTGGGTATAATTACGTAAATCATCATCAGTGGAGTTCTTACGTGACAAAATAGTAAAACCTGATAAAGGTAGGAAAGGAAAACAGTTAAAGCTTAACTAAGAACTTAACACTAACACGAAACACATTAGTGAAGACTAATAGCACTAAGTTTGTGAGACGTTACTCTATCATGATTCATGAGGGTGCTAACACTAACACTAAGACTAATAGGGACGTTAATGGAATGAAAAAGAAAAGGGAAAGGAAGGAGTTGGTTAGTTTATAAAAGAAGTAACTAAAAATGGTTAAATTAGAGAGAATGAATTAAACGAAAGCGTGAACGTAAGGTGATTTGAAAAACGAAAATGTTATTCCGTAACAGTGTTAATAGGAAGATGGGTGGGGCCCAGAGGCTGAGTGCATGTGATGATGAGCAGGCTTTGGATTACTTGTCCGAGTCGGGTTTAATCAGAAATTCAGGCACCCAAAAAAGGGCACTGTGTTGGAAGCAGAAAGGAATTGGAAGGGAATGTGTTTGTTTCTTTGTTTTGATTTGAGTTTGAGGGGAAGGGGAAGAAGAAATATGAAGAGAGAGAGAGAGAGCAACGAAATGTTTTGGGCATATTATTGACTTGTTAACTTACCATTTCACGTGCCTGCTTCAAAGCACCCCCTTCATTTATGGCTCTGACAGTGACCTTGTGCCACAGTTACTTACTTACTCTTTCTCTCTCTATCTCTGGAATAGAAACAGAAATAGAAGCATTCATTCATTCATATATTCCTTTGGGTTGATTACCCGAGTGGTTGTGAAGGAAGGGATAAGACTAGTGTGTAATGTGTTGTGTGTTGTGTGTTGTGTGTTGTGTGTTGTGTGCATAATAGAATCACAGAGCCGTTTTGTGTTGTGTTCGGAGTGGATGCATGAGATGAGATGAGCAGAGGTTGCCACAAATGGAATTTCTTTTGCGATACAAACAACTCCATGCATCACTCTTGCTGCTACTTTTGTTTCCTGGAAATTGACTTGGTTCGTTACCAACAAGAGAGTTAGGTAACTTTGGGATTAGTGGTATCTTTTGGGACTCGAGCACTACTGTTTAAATCCATTCTATTTTTTAATATTGTTCTTTTGGATAAAAATAAAAAAACTTCATAGTACAACAACATGTATACAAATACCACCACCACCAACAATGTTTTGGATCATGTTGTTTCAGCTTAATTAAAAATTTTGAATTTGAGTAATTGTCATCAACACTGATCCCACTTATAATTAGAAAATATTACCTCTACAGGAGTACTCTTAATCAAACAAAGAAAGCCACAACACATAAATAAGAATTTTAATGGTCATAAACCGTTCGAAGATGTGTATGAGACGGAGGAAACTCGATCTTGTTAAATATGTGTTTTTTAGTTTTGTAAATTTAAAAAATTATTTGAAATAGTTTTTTAATTTTCTGAAAAATAATTTTACATTTTTTAATAGTTTTTTTTAAAATTAGGTCTTTGAATATATTTTTAATGTCTCTATTATTTAATGTCTAGTGTCACTATTCAACCTTTGTGTTTTTGTTATTAATAAAAGTAACCCTAGTTAACAGTTCTCGTAAGTAATAAGTAGGCTTATTGACTAGATTATAATAATGTATCATTATCGACGAGTTAAAGAATTTGTTGGTACCCAACTTATATTAAATTAAAGTTTTTAATATCCTAGTTATTTTATATAAACTTTTAGTATCTAGTTAATTTTCCATCACATAAAAAAGGTTACCCTTGTTGACACACTTCTATTACTAATGATTAAATATGCTGACTGGATATGCATTGATCTATAGTTATCCACATGTCACAAAAAATTAAGATACTAATAATTATAACTTAATTTAAGTTCTTTTATTATGTGACACATTGATAATTATAAGTCAATTAAGAGTGGGTACATGTTATTAATAGGTCATTAAACATGTCTAATTAATCTTAGTTAATGGAGATATATTAACTACGATAATTTTTATATGTGATGAAAAATTAAACTAATACTAAAGTTTAGTATCAAATAATAGGGATATTACAAATTTAACTTAACATAATTCATGTACTAAACTTATTTCACTCCTAGGCATCGTGATTGATTTGCCTGTAAGATCATGACATGTCATTTTATAATACAATCTATAGGCCTACTCATCCTTTAACATAAATATGTTAACTAGGGTTACTCTCAAAATTAATGGGAGAAAACTTAGTTAAATAACGGGCACTAAAAACATTAACTCACGGTAAGTTGATACTAAATACTTATTTAATCATTGTTTAAATAACCTACAAAGTTATCCTAAAAAATTAAATAAAAAGAAACTTGCAAAAGGGGGTTCGTTATTTTAGTTTTACACTATGGCTTTATCCTATGTTATACAATAAGATTTAATAACAAATAATAATATAACTTTTAAGATTAAATTGAGCTAATTAATAAAATTATTAAATTTTTTATTTTAAGAAAATTTTATTAAATGCACATAGATAAAATCAATGTTAAAATATTCTGAATTAAAAATTCATATACTATATATTGGTCAAAAATTAATAAATGCATGCTTAAAAATCTCATATTATCTTAATATCTATCTGAGATAAGTATATAATATAAAACTATGTTATGTTATTAATACATAATTTTTTCTTAGTAAATAATTAATTCATTCATGATTAAATTAAATATTTTTAATTAATAAGTAAATATAAGTTCAAATCTTATTCCAAATATATTCTTAATGTTAAATATAATAATTTGTGGATGCAACTACTTTTTAATAGGAGAAATGAAAGAATATCAAATTAATAGATTTTGAAAAGATCAATAATATGAAAAATTAATGAGTATTTAAAAATAATTCATTATTTTATAATTAGGAAAACATATTAGTTTATTTCTTATATATAGGTTGAAGATAATATAATTTATTGTGTTTAGTTTTTGTTATTAAAGTTTTAATTTGATAATCTATGTTATTATTATTCTGTCTATTTTATTATAAATTTTAATCAATTATTTAATTAAAATTATTAAAAATTTTGGTTAGATGAGAACATGGAATTTGTCCTAGTTTAATATTTTTTTAAAACTATTCTTCTGTACAAAATGTATGTATATCAATCAGTTATGGGTTTCTTAATTATTTGACATAAATGCATCTTAAGCTAAATTAGTTTGGTAATTGGTATATGTGTTTAAATTCTTTTTCTCTGAAAATAATTTTTTAATTAAATAAAAACTTTGTTACTTTTTATGTGTTTGTTTAAACTACTTTTTAAAATAAATAATATTCTACTTTTTTTAATAAGATTTTTTTCTACTTTTTAAAAACCTTTTATGTAAATTTAAACAAATATACTATCATAATTGAAATAACATGTTAGTTCCACAATAAGGTTGAATAGCGTTAGTGCTATAAATTTTTTTCACAATCCTTTAGAAAAACACTGTCTTAATTAAGAAACTTTATGTAATTTCTTAAGAGAGTAGATGGTCTAGTAGAATAATTATTATTTTAAAGATAGTTCACAAAACTCTTTTATAAAAAACGTTTGATGATAAAACCATGCTGATATGTTGTAATAGATAGTGCATGTGAGAATTTTTATATTGGTTTCATTCAAGTTGAGCTACTTCCAACCTTCTTCAAAGTATCTCTTAAAAGGTTCCACTATATAACAATTGTTATATAATACAAGTATTTTATAAGTCACTCTTGACTTACAATGAGTACATCAACCACTCTTGGTTTTACAATTAAACTCCCCCTGGGTTTGAGATCATGTACACAAAGTCACTCTTGACAATTACCAGAATTCTTTCTTCAAGCCACTCTTGAATCTATCTGAGTATTCTTTAAACAGTAAGTCACTCCTAATTCAATAACCCAAAAGTAAAATGGTAGGATTACAAAATTATTTTTATGGAAAGGATTTCTCATTAAGGATACCTTCACTTAGGCAAAGAATATATAAATAAATTATAAGCAGATTAATCTTAGAACTATAGAAGTTGTTGATCAAATGATTGGCTAGCACAACTTTTATGAGTAAGAGTGAAAGAGTATTTTTCACTTCATTAACTTTGTTGTGCTGAGCATCCTTTATATATAAGTGTTAATCATGTAGTCGTTGAAACTAAGTTTGAGTTATCACTTCCTTATAGACTTCTTTGGTAAAACACACATGCTGTCAAATGAAAACACTATCCAATGTAGACTTTTGTAAAGCTAGAGAAGCTATATTGAAACTTGTACAAATAAGAGTTTTGAAAGTCAACTCTTTTGTGGTATATTCCAAATGGCAAGATAATCTTTCAGATGCTAGATGGTTGAAATATTGTTTGCCTTTTTTGGATTTTCTGATAAAGTGACTATCTACATTAGAATTAGTACATGCAATTGATTTTTATTGGGTATTATAGAAGGATAGGAATCTTCTTTTGTTTTACCATAAGAAGGTATTTAGCATGAGAAGGTTCTGGTCAAATGTAGAGTTGGATGGTCTTTACACATGATCAATTGTTTCTAATGCCCTTTTATATAACTGGTGTAATAAAAAGGTCTTACAATCTTCTTGTAAGTGTGCCACTTTTTGACTTCGCCTTTCAATTATCTTACATTATTATTGCACACACCTTATTAATTTCTCATAAATTATTTATGTTTATAACATTTAGTTTCTTCATTACATCTTGTTATATGTTGTAATCATATAATCAAATAAAATATTAGATAATAAATCTTAATCTTATTTGCTATTATCAAAATTTAGTTGGGATATTCCTAAGATTTGATCTATAAATAAACACTCACCTCCCGTAATGCCTGTGCGTTTTTAATAAAATGACACTTACATTTCTTATATATGCAATTAAGTGATTAAATGCGAGAAAATCAGCAAAACTAATTGTGTTAATATAAACTTTCTCGATAAATATGGGATGTAAGCTTTATATATTTAGTACAAGTCGCATGTGGATCTTTTAGGTCAATTTGTTCATGATTTAATACAAATTTAACCTACAAAATATGTAAAAACCCTAAAAACTTGGTTTTACATGTTTTAGATCTAGATTTCATTTTATAGACTTTAATTAATTAAATTTAGGATTTTATGCCTCAATTCTCTATAACCTAAAATCTACATTGAATTGGATTGATAGCTTATTTTTGGGTATATTTGAAAAAACTAACTTATAAGTTAGCTGGTAACTAATCAGTTTCAAGCTGATAAAGTAGTTTATTATATTAGAAGCATTTAACAAAACTAGCTAATAAGCTAGTTAATAAATGTAAAATGACATAAAAGAATATAATTACATAAATTTTATTATATAAATAAAATTTATGTTTTCTTTTTAACAACATATTATTACATAATTATAATTTATATTTTTTTAAATAATTAAATTCTTATTAACTTCAGTGACAAAATTTATAATTAAAAATAAATAGTGAAATTGATGAAATAAAAGTATAATATAAAAAAATTCATAAAATATTAAAAAGAAAATAAAAATTTTTAATTAATTAAAAATTCTTTAAATTACTTATTATATATATAAACTACTAATGTTTATGCTAATTTATTTTTAGTAAATTAAATTAATTTGAACACAATATATAGTTAAGTGATAATGTTGTTATTTTATGTTAAAAGGATAGATGTTAATATATTTTCCTTTATAAGATGTGTAATATGCTTTTATTTATTTTTTAAAAGTTGTATATATTTTTTTTATTTGGACAAGTCATTTAATTTAAACTAGTTGATCTAATGAGTATTAACAATAATAAGCAAAATATATTATAATATAAGGGATAGTAATGAAAAAAATATGTAAATAAACTACAGGCTAGAAGCTAACTAAAGTAACTTGTAGCTTATAAGCTAGAATCTAAATTAAATAGGCTATTTTGTGATATTTTATCAAACACTTTTATTTAGTTAAATTAGCTTATAAGTTAGTCAAATAAAATAATAGCTAGTTTATTAGTCTTACCAAATATCCTAGTGAGTTTTATTAAAAACCCTAAACCTAAAACCTAGTGAGTTTTTTTTAAAAAAAAACAGAGCAAATGTAAATATCATTTACTAATTAAATCTTAGAGAAGGTTGTGCAATTTTTCTAAAATTAATGTATTTCACTAACTAATTATTGAATTAAAAAATAAACTTAATTAATTTTTTAAAAAATAATTATAACATGAAACAATTTATATTATATTTTTATCTCATGAATAATTAAAGTAAAGTCTATAATTGGAAAATAATTCTAAAAATATCTTTAAATAAAATAGATCCAAAGTTTGTCTTGTTATTCATTGTTTAATGATGTTTATAGGTGCCAGTATGCTACTACTTTGAGAGTTATCTGGGAAATGGGACTACGTACGTACCTGCAGTTTAGAAAATAATAGCACCACTGGGTGTAGTTCTTAATCTAAGCTTTAATTCAACTGTTTTTCTTCTTTTAGCTAGGTTCCAAAATTTTCTTTTTTATATAATAAAGTAATCAACCACTAAATTAAATGCATGGGATATGAGTTCAGTTAAGACTATGGAACATTATTGTCAATTTGTCAATAATATTTTTCTGAAAAATAATTTTTTTATAAGCAAAAAAAATTTATTAATAGACAACACTGTACAGCATAAGATCTAAATATGTTTTTCGATGTAAGTGCAAGAATCAATTATTTACTGGTTGATAAGGCCCAAAACATCAAATCTCATTTTCATGACTAACACATGTTAATTCATACCATTTAGCAAAAATATGAGAGATTAATTGTGTTACCTTGCATCATTCCTACAAACTGAGTTGAGTTACTAGAATAGTGGCTCAAGTTTGAGGTTCCTTTCCCTAAAATATGAGAACATTTTGCGCCTTTCATATATGTTAGACACATGCAAACCACATGAACAACGACACCTTCCATACTTTAAGTCTAACCTTGCAGTGTTGGAGAGATGTCTCACCAATCACACAGTTGTGACCAAATTGTATAATGTAACTTCCTTAAATTTTTAAAATAAAAATTATCTCACATAATAAATAAATAATTATTATAATTTAAATAAAATAATATAGAGAAAAAAAAGAAAAAAAGAAGATAATAATTAGATGAAAATCAATCAAATAACTAAAAGATTAAAGATAAATTGATTTAAGATAATATTTCTTTTAAAATAGAAATAAGATAAAATAATTAAAGATTTGATATTATTTTGAATTTAATATGTAAAAACTAATCTTTTATAAAAGAGATAAAAACATAGAGAGGGAAAAATCAACCCTAAGCTATTATATATAGGGTAAACTAGTTCCTCTAAGATATCATAGATTAATTGATTATTCTAGGGTTGAGAAAGAGGGACATAAGAGCAGAAGAAAACAAATTAAAGTGGTAAGATCTCGCTTCAAGAGGTGAGTAAAACGTCTGCTTTGAACCCTCCATGGTATGGTTTTAAAAATTGTTGTTAATGCGTTTAATGTTTGTAAATTAATTTGATAATTGTTTTGAGATACCTCCATTTGGAATGAGGATGAATTTTGAGATCCATCCGATGGATGTATGAGATACCTCCGTTTCATACAGGGAAGAGGTTTTAGATACATCCATCCGGGATGGAGAAGAGATTCTGGATACCTCCATAATAGCATGAGGAAGGCAATGGGACGCCATTGTATGGAATATGAGCTCATAGATCCCTTTGAAGAATCTATTAAAAACTTTGGTTCTGGGAACCGTAGAGTGGGAGCGAGTGATCTTGAGTATCACTATATTTTTGCGATGATTGTATGCATTATGAGAGTGTTAATTAAAACACTGTTCTCTTTTCATGTTTGTTAAATTATTCATAATAGAAACAAATTATTTTTTGTCTTCAAAAACATATTTTTGCTGGTACCATGGTTGTTTTTCTGGATTTCGCACCGGTAAGAACAATACTATTTGCGAACCTTTTTTTAAAACTTGTTTTATTCACGAACATTTTTATCTCATTAAAAAGTGTTGTTTTTAGAATCAGAAAAGGAGAAAGATTTAGAGGCTAAAAAAGGCGTGAAGACTTAGTCGTAGTTTAGGTTTTTCTTTTTATTAACGTTATTATTACAATTATCCTTTATATTATTTTTTTTAGATGTCTACATTTGAGAATTATGCCTTGTAAGTTTGATAAATTTTTATTTATTATTTGATATTTTTTTACTATTTTTGATAATTACTTGACTATTATACTTTTGGGTGTTATTATAACGGAGGATGTTACATATAACTCGTGTTGTATGAGAAGAATAAGTGCATGGTTCCTCAATTTCATTGTACTCACAGAAACCACCCTTATTTGCTCTCTGAAGGTTGATAACTCTGCGCTTTACTGAATTATCCTGAGTTGGTAATCGATTGTTGTTCAATGTCCAATCCAAGATTTGAATCTTGTAAGGGATGCATTGAGTCCAGATTACCTTGAAGAAATCATCCGCACTTTATTAAATTTGAATTCTTGACAAATAATTGATGTTTATTTTGTAATGACCCATAGAAACATCTAACAAGTAGATTCAATAAAAAATGTCTCAAGTATGAGACTCACATAAGTAACTTGTGAGTGGTGCACAATAAAAATGCTCTTATAAAAAATTTATTATTTTAATGCTAATCCTACAAGTTGATTGTGACCTATATTAAAATAATAGTTTTCACATATATTAAGAGTCTCTTTAATGAAATTGCTTAGATGAGTTGCTCTTAAACAACGCATCTTAACCAACTCACATTGAAGATGGTCTAAACTAAGTCATTTTTAATTTAGCATGCAGAGATATATTAATGGGTATGATTTGCATAGCATATTACAATATCAATACTCGACTTTAATTATATTTATGCGGGTAATAACTTTAATCTTTACTCTAGTACTTGTTACATATTTATATACTCATGTATTTGTATCCAACACGAAACTTATGTATTTAATTAATAAATCACTATATTTTATAAATAAGTAAATATGATATAAAAATACAAATCAGCATAATATTATTAACCATAGAGTGATGTTTGTGTAGAAAAATTAAAAGAGTATAATTAGGTGTAATTTAATATAATTTAGGAGTGTTACTATGATTTTCTTTTAAACATAGCATTATGTAAAAATAAACTTTGTCCGAATTCAAATATTACAAAGATAATAAACCAAACACTTTATAAAATTTATGATATAATTATTTAACAAAAAGTAAATATCACCATCATTTTTAAACAATATTTTGATATATTAAATGTTGGTTTCTAATAGAAATGCTAAATTTTGTCATGATCATTTTATGTATATATTTTAATTGTATGTTATGAATAAGTTTTTGTTTTAAAATAACTATAATTATAAATTTTACGTATTAAATTTCAATAATGCAATAAAAAAGTTAAAATATTAATATAAATAAATATTGAAATATATAATTTCATAACTATAAATATTTGAGTTCTCTAAACTTCGATTACATAAGTTAATATAAAATAATTCAGATAAATAAATTAATAGAATTTAATTTATATGAAGGATTATCAAATATTATAACTTTATTAAGATTTACTCTATAAATAACTTAATCTTTTTTCATAAATTGTAATTTTATCTTATTTAATTTGTGCAAAATATACTATCTCTCTTTTTAATTATATTAATAATATTTTTCATTCAAAAGTATAATATTTATTATTATATAATATAATTCTATTATATGTGGGTGTGTGCACACATGTGTGTATAAGACCGGATAGATACTATAGTATTCATCCTTTCTCTATACTCACAAAATAAATTTGCAGATTTAGATTGTCTCTTACCAAAATCCAATTTTAGGGTAATTATTTGTCTCGTATAAGGGTATTATTATGGGTGTTAGTGTTCTTAATTAGTGCATTTTCATTCACAACTCTCATTTACGGTGAGTTTGTTCATTTTATTAATTAATACTTTAAAAGTCATATAAATGAAGAGTTGTGTGATTGAACTTTAGTGTAAACCTCTTCTCACTGTCAGTACATACTAATTAAATTCATTCTTTTTGTGCCAAAAGAGTTTTACTCTAACATTCAATCACAACTCTTTATTTATATTAATTTTAAAATATTAAGTGATAAAGTCAAAAAACTTTCCATGAAAGGTTGTGATTAAATGTTTGTGTAAAACTATTTTTACACTGATATTTCATAATAATTAAACTCTTATATTTTACATTGTTATCCAAACAAACTTAGTATAACTAACTTATAGTTATACAAACAAATTTGGTAAGTTTATTGACTCTATTAATAACTAAATTCAAGTATACAAACATTAATTTATGATTTGATGAGATTGTAAAATTATATATATATATATATATATATATATATATATATATATATATATATATATAGTTTAATTGTATACATTCTGTAAAATTTTTTACACTAACATTCAATTATAATATTTAATTTATAGTAAGTTTGTTGATTTTACCAATTAATATTTTAAAAGTCATATAAATGAAAAGATATGATTAAATGTCAGTGTAATATTGTTTTACACTGTCAGTGCATACTCATCAAACTCATACTCTAGGACATCTTCTCAAGTTGTTCCACTGCAAAAGATCTAATCCAACTCAAATCCCGCATATCCGCAGTGCTCAATATGTGTGTGTATATATATATATATAGAGAGAGAGTGTCTGTAAAAAAGTTTTATACATCAATCTAATTCTTTATTTATGTGACTTTTTTTTAAAATATTAATTGGTAAAATCAACAAATTTAACATAAATAAAAGGTTGTAATTAAATATCAATATAAATCCTCTTATAATAACAATTGATACTAATTATATATATATATATATATATATATATATATATATATATATATATATATATATATATATATATATATATATATATATATATATATATATATATATATATATTCGAACGTGTGACACTTACAGGTATACTTTTTTATAACTAGTGAATTTCCTTGCATTTACAAGGACTTGATTACATTTTATATCTCTATTTTAAAGCATAACATCATGTTTTTAGTAAATCACTTCTGATTATTTTGCTATATGGGTGTTGAATCTTATCTATTATATTTAGTGATTATAATTTTCTTTATCTTTCTTGTTTTGTTGGATGATCTTATTTTTGGGTGTAAAACCCACTTCTTGTGGTTTGCATATATTTTTAATAAATTTTTCTCTTATAAAAATAATCATGTTTTTAGTTTTTAAATCATTGAATGTGTGATATGCTATTATTAGTGAATTGAGTTATCATTAATTGACATAAAAAAATTTAACAATAAGATATATTCTTATGTATGATTTAAATAATAATAAAATTAAATTATCTTTAAATAAAAAATTAAGATCCATGTTATTAAATTATTATATCATCTGTGAGTCCTTATATAACTTTAAAATTTTAAAAAATTAAGACAAACAGTATTTAAAAATAAAAGTAAAAATATTAAAATTGATAAAACACCATATAAAAAAGGCAAGTTGGTAAGAAAGTATTAAATGTGTGTCTTTTGTAGGTGTGATATGTAGATGATGGGTATAGTATAATTAGTTGAGTACAGTACATGGTATTTGGCATAAAGTTACAGTGCAGAAGAGAAGTAGTCAATCGCGGGAACATACACAGGGCTCGAGAATGAGAATGACAGATTAAAATGAGTATTGGGAATCACACTTATCATTCTCTCCTCTCTTCATTCATCCTTCAACAAAATCACACAGCTACTGCTATGCCTACTGCATCTACTTTTTCTTACACATGGATAACATGAGCTACTACATCCATTCAAAAATTAATAAATTAACATTTTCATTGAAAATTTGTAAAAATATTATTAAATTAGTATCTCGAGATTGAAAATATTAAACAATTTTAAATTTAAAATTGTTGACCTTTTAATTATTGAAATATTATAATTTATTATCACTATATAGTTTTTAAAAATTATAATTATTATTATTTCCAACTCATGTTATCAAATTAATTCTTAAATTTTTACGAGTTTATTTACGATTAGTGAATTAACTCGTGTAAGTTCTCTTTTTAGTAAACTCTGGATAAATTTGTAAACTCTATTCAAATTGTATAAACTCTCGAGTTTACTATCGAGTCAATAAATTAGTTTGTTTTGTATATTTTTAAAATTCAATATATTTTTATTTCGTGTGTCATTCTTAAATTGAAAAACAAATGCTTCTAAAGATATCAAACCTTCATTTTTTAACAATATAAAACATCAATAAAAATATTTTACTATTATTATAACTTTTGAAATTTATTATTTGATAATAATATATTGTTACACTTAGTTATAAGTATTGTAGAATGTATGATTTTAATTATATATTATTTGTAGATATTTTTTTATTATTTTTATATAAAGTAAATTTTTATAAGTTTCTGAGTCAAGTTCACTTGTCGAGTTTATTAAACTTCTACGACTCTACGTAAACTCTCAAATTTAATAACCGTTTTTAATGCAACTAACCAATAAAACTGTATAATAACACCCTCTTTATAATATTTCATTTAGATTGGGAAACATTAATGCTAGGTAGAATGAAGAGAAATAAAAAAGATTATTTAGATAAGTGCAAATAAAACAGTTTTTTTTACTTATTTAAATAAGTGAAGAATGTATTGAAAAAGATAATTAAATTATATAAAATATTTTATTAATTAAAATTTAAAATTTTTGTTCTACTATTTTCATAATAAAAAATTAGTTATTTATTAAAAATATGATAGAAAAATTTACTTAATTCTTTTGAAAATTAAAGGGTTATAAAATTTGTGTAACATCAAAATTCACATCGAAGAGAAGGAAGAAAATAAGGTTGAAAAATAATATTTCTATTTTGTCTCTGCAATACTATTTTATTTCACTATATTTTATGCTAACAAATAGGAAAAATATTTATTTTTAATTTTTCACTAATAATTTTTTCCCTAACAGCTAATGCTTTTAATTGAAACATTAGGATAGAATTTATAAATTTTTAAAAATTAGGGGCATATAATTTTCAAATAAAAATATAATTTTTTGAATTTGTAAAATTAGTAGGAAAAATTTGTAATTAATTTTTAAACAATTTTTTTATTTTTTAAAATTAAAAAAAGAAAACACCGACAGTTTCTTTTACTTAGTATTCTGTAAAATGGATTAAAGCTTGTATTTTACGTACAAAAATTTTCATACTAACTAATGACCGTTCGAAACAATATTTTAAACATAAGATAGCACGGCTATTTGTGGCCTAATTCATTATAACCAAATCCAAACTAAAAATTCAAATTCAATTAAACAAGCTGATAAAAATTAAAATTGATTGCATCAGTTTGGTATATTAACTATGCAATTCGATTTAATTTATAATTTAAGTTTCAAAAATCAACTTAAATCAAATGAGATAGTAATATATATTTTTTCATATTCTTTTAAATAACATGATTTATGTTATAAACATAATCTGATCATGTAAAAATGAATGATAATGAGTAGGATTATATTAATTTTTACATATTAGATATTTGATGAAATTTTAATTTTTAAATAGTTTTAAAATGAGATTGATTTTTAGTAAATTATTACTAAGTACTTAATTAAAATATTTTTAAATTAAAATAAACTATTTAAATATTTTTCAAACTATTAAAAAAATTAATAATAAAATTTTAAAATGTTAAAAATCAAACCAAATTACTAAATATTAGTTTGAATTTTATAATACTTCATTTTAATTTTTTTATTTAATTTGTATGACTTTTAATATTAAAACTGAAACAAACTGTACGACACCACTATAATTTACCATACATGTTTAAGGAGAATGCTAATCAGTATTTTTAGAACATTTGTTAAAAAATTAAAAAGAAAATTATTCATTTGTGAATCTGAATCCAGTTTTGTGAGACCTTTTATTTATCATTTGCAGTGATACTTTTTTTCTTAAATATAAGACATTATAACAAAAATTATTTTTTTATAAGACAAGTTTTAAATTGTCTTGTGTATTATTTAATAATTATTTTATTGACCAAAATACTTTAGTTACTTGTAATAAATTTTTGTAAAGATTGAAATATATTATTAAAGTATATTAATTAATTAATAGGTAGAAACTAATTAAGTGAAAAGATATATAAATTCAAGGATTAATTTTAAAAATTAACCTCAAATTTAATGTTTTTTATTAAATTGGCAATCTTTTTTAAAAAATAGAATTTCGTTAAAATTATCTTACAAACAAATGTAGTTTTATTATATTTAAAGAAAATACTAAGCAATATTTTTAATACACTTATTAAGAAGTTATATTTCTTTCTGATGCCAAAAAAATAGAACGGAGGAAGAGGAGAAAAATTAAATTATAATATAAATAAAAGGAAAATATTCATATTAACAGATCAAAATTATACGATACTGAATCTGGCAGAGCCGGTTAGACATCTTTGTATAATTTTGATAGAAACAAGTTTATAAGCTACTGAATCTGACAGAGTCGGTTAGACATCTGCTTATAAACTTGATGAAAAGTAAATTTAATTAACCTATGATAAGCCTTTAAATGATCATTGCATCTTTTAATATTTATTGCTTAAGGCATCCGAAGATACCTTAGGAGAAAACTACTCCATGCGTAAAATAAAAATATGAGCAAAATTTAAAAAGGAAATACTTACAACAGGGGAGTAGAGGGAAGGGATTGCAGAGAAACTTCTGATTTTATTGAAGAGAAGAAATTTTTAAATTTAAGAGAGAGTGGGTTTAAAGAGAAGGAGGAGAGGACCTAGAGAGAGAAGTGGTTCAGGAACCTGCTCAACATAAGAGACTTATGGTCCTTTTATAAACAAAGTTGGTAACCGGAAACCGGCTGAGAAGGTAACCTAGTGACTGGTGACCTGCTGTGTAGGTTACTTCATGACTGACAACCTGTTTTGCAGGTAGATTTTACCCTTCAGTCTATTACTTCAATAAAGAAGTAAAATTACTTTGTCGCAGGTAAAATTTTAACTTCTCTTCTGAGTCGAGAGAGTGTAAACACATCAGCTATTTCTTCCTCCATCTGTTCAGGAAGACATGGGTCTTCTGTGTCATCAAAATCAGATGGTAAAAAGGATAGCCCCGGAGTGTTTTGGCCATGACAAACAGTTTCTTCGTATATTTCTTTGTATAACATTTCTTTCTCAAAATGTTTTACGAGAGAAAGGTTTGCTTCAATTGGGAATGGGTGAAATTTGTTACCCATTATCTTTTTCCAGTATAATTTAGCATTTTGAGTTTCTTTTAACATAGTGAAAACCTCAGAATCTCTTTTAGTGAAGTTCCAGTTAGACCTTTCAATGTATGCCTTCCAGAGGTTATACTGATACAATTTTTCTTTATTGATGGACAACCCTTTTAGTGGATCATGTTCAAACAAAGTCAGGGTATTTATCTCTAGATTTGTTTCAATAAATAATTTTGTTACATGTGTGGCTATACTATCAGGATTATGAGCACTTCTTGGTGAAGTGGTAATTTGTAAAGCCACCTGGGTCATGTGTTTAGCCTGAATATCGTTTATGACTGAATTTATTACAGGGACAGGGCTGAGAACCTATCTGTAAGGGGAATTACTAATGAGTGAAGACAACCTGCTTCTAGTAGCAACATAAGGGTTATTAGAACATCCCTGTATAAGTGACCTTTGAAGGAACTCAAATCAATTTGAGCTCGTCTCACAATGAATTTTATCTGACAAGTACAATCCTTGTAAACAGTCTTGCAATAATCAGAAGATCCAAAACATGGATTTCTGTTGTTGAAATAGGTTTGTGTTTTTACGAACAATCCTTCGTAATTTGCAGTTTCAACATGGACTTCAAACAAAAAGTCCTGTATTAACCTAATTTTCCTAGAAGGATATTTGGAATGATTTGTTCTGTAATAGTGTCAGTAGCAGTAACATATGTTTGTGTCAGAGCATGAGGTTCAAATTGTAAGACAATTTTTATTTTTTCTTCATCGATTGTTTCCAACTGAACTGCCATTTTAGCTTCTTCTTTGGAATAGAAGCCTTTGTATATGGACCAGAACTGGTCTTGTTTAGCCTCGTTGAGGTATCTAAATGATGTATATACACCTTTGTTTGGGCCTGTTATTAAGGCAAAATGCGTGAAACCTTTTCCCGAAGGAGAGATAGGAGAAGTTAACCCTACTCCTTTATTATCTTGGCAACAAAAGCTGTATAATGCGCTTATGATGCTTTGTTTTACACGAGTCACTTGGTGCTCATTTTGTGTTGTATATTTTTGAATATTTCAAATGTTGTCAATTAAAAAATTTAATTTGACATTTGTTTCATCTCTCCCAGGGTACTGGAAGATATTTGTAAGAATTGGCAATTCTTATTTACCAAATTTTGTGTACTGGTCTGCCACAAAAGGGGACTTAACTTGTTTAGGGCCTACGACACCCTTCTTTGTATTTTCGAGCATTGATCTGAAAAGATCTTTGTATATGTGAATAACTTCACTTGATGTACCTGGACAAAATGTCAGCACATGTATTATCAGAACCTTTTATATGTTCAAAATAAATAATTTTTCCTGAAAAATTTATATAATCTTTGAAAAGCAACCATCTTTTATGTGGCTTTTTATTATTATTAATTTGATTTTTACCATAAGAAATTATGACTTCACAATCTGTCCTGATTTTTATTTCTTTTTTATTATAAAAAATAATTTAAATGCATCCATTGCATGTATGATAACATTTACTTCATAATCTGTGCTGGTTTTGTAAATTTTTGGTTTTGTAGTGTATTTACCAGAGACACATCTGCAAATTTGTTCTTCCGCCTTTGGTATGTGTTTATTTTTCTTTCGTTTAAGGATTGCTCCCCATCCAAGTTCGCATTCATCGCATTCAATTATTAAGTAATCTGAATCCAATGGTAATTGTAAAGTTGGTAAATTTGTTACCATTTGTTTTATCTTTTGAACTAATTTTATATCTTCAGAATTAAATTTTCTTTCTTCTTTTAATGAAGTTTTATTATATAAAGGGGATGTGTATTTTCCTAGATTAGGAATAAAGCTTCTTGCATAATTTAAAAGTCCTAAAAAGGATCTAAGTGTTTTTATTTCTTCAATTTTATCTGGAAAATCCTGTATTTTCTTTGAAATATGAGGCTGGAGTTTTATAGTTTCATTACCAATTTCTGTTCCAAGAAATTCAATGAAATTTTTACTAATTTCCATTTTTGATTTTGAAACTATTAATCCGTAATATTCCAATTTATATAAAACTTGTTTTAGATTATGAAAATGATCATCTTTTGTTTTAAAAAATACTAGTATATCGTCAATATAGACACATTTAAATGCTTATCATAGGTTAATTAAATTTACTTTTCATCAAGTTTATAAGGAGATGTCTAACCGACTCTGACAGATTCAGTAGCTTATAAACTTGTTTCTATCAAGATTATGCAAAAATGTCTAACCGGCTCTGCCAGATTCAATATCGTATAATTTTGATCTGTTAATATGAATATTCTCCTTTTATTTATATTTTAATTTAAGTTTTCTCCTCTCCTTCTTTCTCATCTTCTTTCTCTTTTTCTCTCAAATTTTACATTTTATTTATTTTTATAAATAAATATTAGTGATTAATGTATTAGTTTTTATTAATAAAAAAATAAATTTCGAACATCTCTCTACTCTCTGTTTATTAACTTTTTGTTATATCAATCCTCACAACTTATGAATTTTACATTTTGTTACCAAAGTAAATAAATTTTATAGTACCATCTGAATGCAATGAATATGGTTGTATACAATTTGGTGCTTTTTATGAGGGGGCATTTATTTTTTGTTTTATCCCCATTAAGCAAAAAATATATATTGAAAAGAATCTTGGAAGAGTTTGTTGATGTCTCTAGATTGCACATAAACCTATGCAAAAGTCATTTTTTTCTTGGAAGTGTAGATACAGTGACGACAACATCTGGTTAGTATATGATGCAGTAGATTTATTAGCTAGGCTCCTTTCTTGTTAGATACATGGAGATTCTACTTCGAGTCTTCAAAATTTTAAGATTAATGCAAACTTTCATATTCTTTTCTTTTTTTTGGAATTAAGGTGATTGTCAAACTTTCATTGATAAGTGTGTATTTGCATTACCCTTTAGTAGTGTCTAAGATATCTATCTATGTTACTCCCTCACTCACTTGTTTTCTGTTTAATTTTAAGTTAGAGCGTATTAAAATTTTTTATTTTATTAATTTTATGAGTAAAAATATTTTTAATAGAAAAATCAAATGCTATTATTCAATAGATAATAAATGTGCTTAAAATAAATAATATTATTTTAAACATTAAAATAATAAGATATTTCAAAAATTCAGTACTTAAAAACAGAATGAAAGAACATCAAATAGATTTTTTTATCACTTACCCGTTGAAAATATTAATGAATGTATTTATAATGTCAGTTAAAGTTAATAATTTTAAGTAAACATTTAAATGTTTAGGTTTATATTAAAAAATACAATTTTGTTTCTAAATTAATTTGAAGTTAAAATAAATTTAAATTATTTATGCTAGTACGAAAAAACTTATTTTTAAAATAAAAATATTTAAAAATAAACCATGATATTGAACATGAATTTTGCAAAAAGTAACATGGAGTAAGATTCCCCTTGTTATCTTGTATCACAATTAAAATGTCAACAAGAACATGCGCTAAGATGGTGAACCATATCCAACAATGGATAGCTACAAAATTTAGCTATGCTGATATATCTGAATTGCTAAAATTAGGTCTCTAGTATAAATATTATTTTGGGTTATTTACCTTGTTTTAGTAAAGTTGCAGGCTATTTGTGATAACCTTTTATGGTTGGTAGGAGATCGTGTTATTGCTTGGAGGACCATATATATGCTCCTTAAGTAACTCTATATTTCAAAGAATAATTCCTATCACTCTCTCTAGATTGGGAGTTTAAGACCATCTTTGGAAATCAATTGCATAAGTAACTTTGACAAAAATATATTTTTGTTAATCAACCCTATCTTTTATATTTACTTTGCTCTCAGAAAATTATTCATTTATCATAGTTGTGCTAATTTTATTTTTTACTCCGTTAAAAATAATTCATTTTACTTAAGTTTTATTAGAAAATAAAAAATAAAGTTAACAAATTGTAAAAAGTAAAAAAAAAATTGTACATTAAAGAATAAAATATATTGTTTTTACATATAAGAACGAAGAAGTAAAAGAAAAAAAAATTAGCAAACAACTATAATATGAGTAATTTTTTTCTTTTATTTTTCTATATATATTATATTTGTATTAGAATTGAAATATTTCTAAATGCAAATCAAATATACAATTACATATAAATGTGACTATAATATATTAATTTTTATAGTTGAAAAATTTAAACTCACAATCTCTATTTTTTTTTGTCTTTCTACCATATAAACTTTATAATTCTGAAAAATCTATTCTTACCTAAGATGGACACACAATTGATGCAGAATAATTTCCAACTGTTTGAGAACCAATTGTTTTTATAAGTACTAAATTTTTAAATGGATTCATAACTACTTTTTTTGAAATGATAATAATAAAAAGATAAAATAATATGAGAAAAGACAACACAAAGTTAAGTTAAAATAATTATTAAATTATTTTTTTTCTAAAATAGCTTTATTGAAATATATTTGACACCTTAAATTTAAATTGTTCACATTGGGTTACCAATATTATATAGAGTTGAAAAACTGTTTAGTTGCTGTAGCCATTGAGTGTGATTATTTATTTGCAAAGTGTATATATAATAATATATGTTGAAAGAAGAACAGTTGACAGTGACATATTACCCTGACTGATTGTTTTCGATTCACTAAACTAATGAGGGTATGAAGCAGAAAAGGGTGAAATTGGTGATAGAAATTAGAATTTCAGAGACAATGTGTTCTGTGATGTGCCAAAAGGGTTGGCTCGATGATGGACATAACATAATTGACACCAAGAATCATTCAAAGGACGGACAGGGAAAGGAATATGTCAAATAAAGGTCATCACTATCTAACGCTAATTGAGTCCCTTCAAAAACTGACAACTGTTTCATTCACTTTTCATCACATCGTTTACTCCCAGATACATGCCACTATCCCTCTTAACTTTCACCCATCCCTCACATAATCCTGCTGCTTAATTATTTCATTAATATTATAAACTAACTAAATTTTTAGTTCTTATCCTTGTCTGGGACAAAACAAAACCCGAAAATGAAACATAGTAGAAAAAACATATATAAAAACCGATTCCAAGTTACTTGAAGGATAGGATATAATAAAATATTTCTATTAAAATTATTGAATAGATAGAAATAAAAATTAATATTAAAAATTAGAACTAATTACAATTACATTTCCTGAGATTTAATATAATTACACACACATCCTTATTTTTTTTATACATTGTTTTTTATATATGGGTATAAAGTTTTCAAAATAAGAATATACACATGTTAAGAGTACATAAAAAAAAGAGAATTAATATAAAAAAAAGAAAATGGTATATTTGTAAATTTGTAATTTTATTAAACTTGAACAAAAGCATTTGTTATTAATTCTAAAAATTATTATTATTATTGGTTCTAATAATTTATTATGTTATATTATTATTATTCAATTAATTTTACGGTTATCTATTTTCTTCTACCTAAGCTCCATCTACATGAATAAGGGGAGTGGCAACAGTTAAACGTAGCTCCCTCACCTTCAGCCATGTTTGCCTAAACAAAGAGGTTACAACCTGTTTGTCTTTCAAACAAGATAAGAAAAAACTTCAAATATTATAAGGATGCAAAGGAATAATAAAACTCGCTAAAAAAGGAATACCCGTGTTCCAATTCATACACTGCCAAAACCTGTGACTAGGGTTGTTTGCGGTATTCAGATTGAGCAAGTCACATCCAATCTCCGAACCACACTGAGACTATTCAAATGGGTGGTAAAAGATAAAGAATAAAACACATATATTTATTGTATGTTTGATTTGATATTGGAATACTAAAACAATTGTTAAATTAAAAATGACCTCTTCTTACATTTTATAGAATGTGTATGAAAATGTGTGTCTACTAATTCAAATATTAAATCAAACAAAACCCTTGTGACTCTAACTAATAGGAAGATTTGTTGAACAAAAGGTTTGTTTATGGGAGTTTTACTTCTTGAACAAATTAAACACACAAAATCCTATATTCTATTTACCCTTTAATTGACACATCCACATTCTTTTATAATTTTCTTTTAAAAATGAATTTCTTGTCGTTTTAAACAACAAAACTTAGTGTTTTGTTTTTTTATTAAGCTTAATTACAACCTATGTCCACTTATTTTACTAATTTTTTACTTGTGTGCCATATTTTTAAATTAAAAGGTTGTGTTTTTGAATTTATAAAATAGTTAAATTTATGAATAAATGGATTGATGTTAATGGTAAAGGGTAAAACATTGATTGATATATGTGACGATAATTTAATGATGCAACAGATCCTAATTATGTTGTTTAAAGATGATTAGAAAATAATAAATTATTGTAATTAATTAAATCATTAAACTATTGTCATATGTCTGTCAACTTTTTTATTAAATTATTGTCATGTATCATTCAAATCTATTTAACAATCAATATTAATCCACTAAAAAATAAATATAAAATAAACAATTTAAAAAATTGAGAGATATAATGTCATGATTTAAATATAGAAGAAATATATTAAAAAATTGATAAAATGAGGACACTGAATGTAATTAAACTTTTTATTATTATACATAAATTTTTTTAAAAATAAAATGAAATGGAATAGGCGATTTGGAATAAGTTGATTGACTATGGGAAAGACCATGTTTATCATTGCCGATCATGTCATCATTTTTGAAACAAAAATGGTGATACATAAATATTTGTGAATGTTAGGGATAGTTTTCAAAAAATATTGTAAACACTAAAAAAAAATATATGTTAAATTACATAAACAAACAACATTGGTGGTGATGACAGCAACAATGATTATGGTGTTGTTGTCTCCCAGTGCAAAATAATTTTTCTGAGGTGTGTTGGGTACTGTTCTAAAAGACCTATCTAAGTAATCCACAACTGAATCTCTAAACAATATCCTGAGGCTACAAAACTAACTAGAGAGGTAGACAGAGAACCAAAAAGTAGAGAGAAGAGAATAGGTCATGTATCTAGAAGTGAGAACCAAAGATCCTATTTATAATGCCCAGGTTGTATGTCCAGTCTCCAAATAGCCTTCGAATCATACTTGTTTGAAGCAATAAAGGACATGTTAAATTTATTTAATACAAAGACAACATTAAACACAATTAATATGACGACTGTGTTTTAATTGTGTTTATTGAAAAGTTCTAAAAAAACCACACTTAGATAAAGTTAAACAAGGTCCATTAATCGCGTGTGTATATAAGGAGGAGGGGGGGAATCAACGAATTTACACTACAAATTGTCCATGAGGCCCAAACTCATAAGCACAAGACTTTCTCCTCTTGTTAGCCTCTTTACTAAATATTATTCACTTGTTTCAATATAAAATCTTCTTAAGTAGCTCATCTAAGTAATGCGGGACTTTGACTTTTATAGTATATGTTAACTTACAACACATGGTGGTGACAATGACGCTGATCATGACAACAGTGGTGATAATGATTGTCACCTATTAAATCATCATTACTGTCGTTATTATGATCATTCTCGTTGATCTAATGATTATGATGTTGACTATCATGCATGGTGGCAATGATGGTCATTCATAGCGGTAAAAGTAGCAACAACCGTTATGGTGGCAGTGACAATGATCATGATAGTGATGATGATGATTAATGATAATTGAAATTATTTAGAAACTATTTAATTATAAATTTAAATTTAGCAGTACATAAATTATTATTATAAAAATATATTTGAAATTAAATATATTAAAGATATATATATATATATATATATATATATATATATATATATTTCAATTTTAAAAAATCACAAAAATAATTAGATAAGAAAATAGTTCATTTTGTAATGAGATATGATTTATTATTATTCATGATATATTTTTAACATTTAACACTATTGAATATAAAAAAATTCAAAAGCTAAAATCCATAAAACTAATAGTTCACATGGGGTTAGGGTTTCTAGAAACTTGGAAAAATGTGGAGCAATACAGTTTACAAAGAGTATCAAATCATTGTCCTATGCTACTATTAGATGAGGATGTAAATTGGGATCCAAAACCTTTTCGTGTTCAACTGTTGGTTTGAAGATAAAATGTTCAAACACTTTGTTGAGGAAGAATGGAAAAGATTAATTATAGAGGAAAAGAAGACTGAAAAAGAAAAGGAGGAGTTACATGAGTTGGATATGAAAGAAGAGGTTGAGGGGACGAATAATGAGAGGGAAAAGGAAAAAAGTAGTCAAATGGTAAACTTAAAGAAATGGGTGGGGAGGAGGTGCTCTCTATTAAGGCAAAAGGAGAGGCTTTAATGGTTAAGAGAAGGTGATGCAAACTCAAAATTTTCCACAGGGAAATGGTGAAAAGAAGGAATGCCAATGAAATCCTGGGTATGGATTTTGTCGGGAGGAAATTGAGGGGTAGATCATCTAATAGATAAGATAAAAAAGCATTTCAAACTATTTTCAAAGTCAAGACTGGTGTAAGCCAAAGTTTGACAACTTATGCTTCCAAAAGATTATTTAAGGCAAAAGTGGAGTTAGTCTTTCTTAAAGGTAAAGGTAAAGGAGGTCATTCAGGAGTGTGATAGCAATAAGAGCTCGAGACCAGATGGGTTGAACTTCTTGAGTTTTGGCACTCAATAAAGGATTATTTTCAAGGTTTTTTTTATGAATTCCACACCAATGGCAACGATCCAACAAGTCGTTTATAACCCTAATTCTTAAGAAGATTAGTCCATAGATGATGGGGGAGTATCACCAATCTCCTTTGTTGGTTGCATGTCTAAGGTTCTTGCGAAAATTTTCATGATGATGCGTAAAGTATCACCATTTAAGGGCAAGTGTACCCTACGCAATAGTAGCAATATACCTAAGTCTGAATATTGTACCCAAGGGACCATATCTTGTTCTAAATTAATTAAATTTAAGAGATAAGAGAGCAATTGAATGAAGAGAGTGGTATTTAATTAGTAAGTCACAATGGTTCAGAATTAGAGTTAAACAAGAGAGAATATTGGGTTAGAATGCAATGGATTCAGACCTAGGATTAAGATTTCAATACAATGTTTCTGCCCCTTATTACTAAGCAATCTTATTCTTTATCATTCAATAATCACTTATAAATTACCATGATTTGTTGTAGTGAGTTTGATCATGCATACCACACTATAACCTAATTTGTCATCCCCAATGGTCATGGCGGATTCCTAATTAAGACTGATTTGTTTTTACCCAATCAGAGGTTTTCCTGACAACTTGACTAGTTCTACTAGGATAAGATCCTATTTGCTTCACAAATAAATTATTCAAATATCAACAATCATGATTATTTAAACAATTAAGATGCTAACAAACAGAATGCAATAACCTACTTCCCAGATCGATTGTTTAAATGATCATGATTGTCCAAACAATTAAGATGCAACTAATATTCAAATATCAATGGTCATGACTATTTGAATAATTAAGATGTATTAAGGTAGCACGGAGAAATAAATTAATCATTGAATGACATTAACTATATATCATGCAAAGTGCAAGGTGAAATTACAAAGAGTTACATCATAACCCTAGAAAAAGGAAGGCCTAGCCCAACATGATTAATACAACATCAAACATCCTTCCAATAATAGGGTACATAAAGATAGATAAACAATTATTGTACGGAGCACTCTAAATTGCCTCAAATTAAGTTTCCTCGTCGTTCTTCACCTCTTAGGTCACAGACCTAATTCTTCTTTTGAGCCAAGGTAAGTCTTCTCCTTGTATCTTCTTTTCTCCTATTTATAAGAGGGTTTTTGGCATTTTTTTCATTTTTCTGCAAGGCCCGTGTAGGGCGACCATGCTAAGCGAAGCACAGCCGTGCTCATAATAATTCAATCACAGCACGACTGTGCTTCTTCTAGTTGACCTTTTGGGTTGTGTTGACTTAGCACGACTGTGCTGAGATAGAGCACAGTCGTGCTAACCTGGATCTTCAATAATTTCTCTAAAAAACCTCGATTTTGCCCTTTTTTCTGTCTATTTCTTAATTACCTATATAAGAATAAACACTAAAAGTGAGTTTTCCAATAAAAAATGCAATCTTTCCTTATAAACAAAAATTAATCATGGTGAAAATATGGGTAAAAATTTGGTTTATCAGTTGGCTAGGAGGCTGAAACACGTAATCCATTTGGTAATTTCTTATACTCAAATGACCTTTATAGAGGGTAGGCCGATTATGAATGGAATATTAATAGTGAATGAGTTGGTGGAAGAGACGAAGAACAAAAAGAAATATCTAGTATGTCTCAAGGTAGATTTTGAAAAAAGGTTGAGACTTGGTCAACTAGTAGTATTTGTGGCAAATTATGGCGGACATAGGATTTAAGAGAAGATGGATACGTTGGTTAAAAGAATGTGTGAGCTCAATAAGAATATCAATATTGCTAAATGGAAGTCTCACAAAGGAGTTTGGAGTAGGGAGACTCACTATCACCTTTTTTGTTTCTTATTGTTATTGAGAGCTTAAGGAAAATGGTAAAATTTGCCGTGGATCTTGGGGTCTGGAAAGGATATGTCACTAGAAGGATAACATTTATGTCTCACATCTGCAATTCATAGATGATACGTTGTTATTAGCAGGGATATGGATTGGGAATTTGTTGAAGTGATGAAATGGGTTTTCCAAAACGTTGAGCTAATTTCAAAGCTCAAGGTAAATTTTCATAAAAATATGGATGGGTTGTGGTTGGTAAGAGTATCCCCTTTATTATATTGCAAGGTGAGGATCAAGTCTTTGAAGTATTTAGGCCTCCTTATTGGAGCTAACCCCTTAAAACTAGAGATATGGAAGCATGTGCTGGAAGTGGTAAAGAAAAAACTGGCATTATGGGGAAATAAAAACATCTCAATGGCAGGAATGGTTATGCTTATAAAAGATGTGTTGTGTGCGCTACCAATATTCTTTCATTAGAGAGTAGTAGAAAGGTTAAACAGGTGACATAGGCGATAGTGTGTAAGGAAAATAAGGATGGAAGGTCTAGGCTTGAGAAATATGATTTAGTTTAATTTAGCATCACAAGGAAAGTGAAAATGGAGAATGAGGGTGGAACATAATAGCCATTGGGTACGAATTTTGAAATCCAAATATGAGAATATAAATGGAAACTAGGAGGTAAGGGGAAGTTCTTGCTCATCATGGTGGTTAGATTTAAATTCTATTGAGATGGGGTGCAGAGGTTAAAGGGGTTGGTGGACAAGGATGCTAGACAACGAAATGGGGAGGCTGGTGAGGCTTGTTTTGGAAAGATATATGGATAGGTGACAAAAGTTTGCAGGAGGAATACTTTCGATTTTACAAGTTAGCAATGACTTAAGATATATCAATGAAGGAGAGGTTGGAAGAAGGTGAGTTGCGATACAAGTAGGCATGAAGGAGAGGCTTATTTGAAGGAGATTGGGAGTTGTTAGAGAGGTTAGGGAATAGGTTGCCACAGTAAGGTTAAGGGAGGGGTGCAAGATACACGGTGGAGGAAGGTAGAAAGATTAAGAGTGTACTCTATCTCGTCATCATACAAGATCCTAACAACAAAAACGAGTTACCAAAAGGATGATTTTCTCAAGACAATTTGAGTGAAAGCAGCACCACCAAAGGTTTAAATGCTAGCTTGGAGATTCAATGCATATAGATTGCCAACAAAGGACATTTGCTAAGGCGAGGAATAATACAACATGAAGCAAAGATGTGTGGACTTTATGGCAAGGTAGGGAAAACAAGTCAACACTTATTTGTGAACTACCCAACGTCAGCCAGGATATGGACAAAGTTATGTTCTTGGTGGAGGATATCAACAACACTACAAAGACAGTTAGAGTACATTAGTACCAATTTGTAGGGCTAGCTAATAAGTGGAATAAAGGAAAGATGATTTGCATAATTATTTGTATGGTTGACAGATCTTTGACAACCCTAATCCCCATGCAACTAGGCATCTAAGCTCTCGAAAATGGTGTCAAGGAGTGAAACTAATTTCATATTTCCATATTATAGTTAATGAATTCATTTTTTTTTGCGGAGAGATAGGAAGTATTTTTTTCCATAAGTCTAAAAATGCGTTAGTGTAAGTTCCCACATATTTTGACTCTCATGTGAACCATCAAAAGGCACACCTTATATTTTCTACCGTTTTAATAATATTCTTTTCTGTCATAAATATTTGATATATAAAAGAATCATATTCCATTTGAATTTCTAAAACAATGTCTTTGTCTAGTTAAAGTTTGACTAGCATTGGCTTTTCAAGTCTACCTAATGAAGCTAAAAAACTTCAAATTTAATTTTATTAAAAGTTTAAAAAGTCTATGCCCAATATTTTTTTGAATAGGTTTGATTCAAGTGAGATGGGAGCTTGACATGGTTGTAGGCAGCATGTCAAACATATAGTTTATATTCAATTCGAACTTTTTAAATGAGACCAAGCAAACAAATGCCCAATTTGTATGGGATTTTGTAAGTTAAATTTATTGGAATAATCAAAATTTAATTTGTACTTAAAATTAAAAGCTCAACGCCTACATTTTATGAGGTGATTTTAGGTTAAGTTGGTTGACCTACCAAATTTTATTTAATATCTAGTATCTTTATTTTTTTTTTAAATATTGACTTTACCTCTTTTAACTTAACTTTAAATACTCTCTCTTCCTATAATCTATTCTCTCTTTTTCTCTTTCCTATTCCATTATAATAATAATAATAATAATAATATTATTATTATTATTATTATTATTATTATGTTACAAGTAAACATAAAAGGAAAAAATGCTTCTCTGGCGTCGAAGAAGTAAAAAAAATTACAATTTTTTTTTACTCCTCCTGCCGTGGATCAGCAGAGAAGTAAAAAAATTTACAAACTTTTTTACTTCCGGCAGATGCACTGCTGAAGAGTAAAAAATAGAAGATATATGAGTATTTTTCTCACCCGTAGGTGGGAAATGAAAAAATGGGAAATCAAATTCCCTTATCACCTTTAGCAAAGATTGTACAATAGAGTGATAAGAGTTGAAAAAGATATGACAAAATGTAGAGAAAAATATGAAAAAAAAAAACACAAAATAACTCCTAGAAATGTAAACAAGAATTAGAAGGCATTTTTCTTCTACTTTCAAATGCGATGAGTTAAAAATATTTTTAAATTTATTTACATCCTATGTCAACACTTGCTTATCCAAATTAGTTCTATTTGTTAATTTAAGTTCAAACGCTGCAAACTTATAATTATAACTTTTAGTTATTTAATTAGTTGTTATACGTTATTAGGACCTAAAGCAAAAACAAAAAAATTAAAGTTTAATGGCTATTTTAGGATAATTTTTTTATGCTATCAATAAATTAGAAATTTTGATCAAAAAACAAAATTAGAAATCATTATTACTGTGATTTTTAAGATAGTTATTAAAAAATAAATAAATTTATTATACATAATAAATTTTACATTATTTTACAATAAGTAATATTTTATTAATTTATCAATATTTTATATTCATAATAATCATGAAGTAGTAAACAATTTTTTTATAAATATATTTTACTTATCGATCTTCAAAAATTTATCCCATATTATGTCATCACATGACTTGAATCTTATCTTATCTCTTTTGAAATAAAAACATTAATGGATTATCATCACATGGTTTACTTATAAAGGAAAATAAAAGAATTTTACGCTTGTATTATTTAAAATTTTTAAATTAAAATATAAACACATTTTAATTATGAATGAAAATATTTAAATTAAAATATAAATATGTAGAACATTTTATTTTATTTATTTTTTCAATTCCACCACATTTTTTTACAATATAAGATAAGAGAGAATAAAAAGGACAGAGAACTTAAAGTTGAAATTAAAAAGAAGAGAGAGATAGAAAGACTATAGAAGAGTGTTGGCATCACATGGTTACACATAGAGATCTAAATCATCGTTTCAACTTTTGTAAAATGTGGTGACATATATTTAACTTATTATGTATAATTTTTTTTAATCCATAAAATGCTCCTTATTAATATAGTACGAATTTAATTAGTATACATTAAAAGTATTGTAAAAGGGTTTTACTATGACCTTAAATCACAACTCTTCATTTTTTTATGAGCTTTATATGATTTTTAAAGTATTAATTGATAAAATCAACATCATTAACCTAAATGAAGGGTTGTCATTGAATATTAGCGTAAAATTTTTTCTCATATAGTAATTTAAACACATGTCGTCACATGTTCGTGGAATAGAAAGTAAGACACAAAATAGAGAGTAAGACACACAAAAAAAGGATGAATGATCTAAAATCCTTGTTAAGAGAATAACAATTTTTTTTTAAAAAAGTTTTTATAATGAAGAATATAGGTATCACCAAACTTTGAAATTTTAATTAATTATTATTTGATTTTGGACTGGGATAGGGTGAATGATGATCTAGATCCCACGAGGGCCACTAACACACAACCTGTTCCCACGAGGTCCACTAACACACGACTTGTCCCACAAGGTTCACTAACACATGACTTGTCCCACGAGGTCCACTAACACATAACCTGTTCCCACGAGGTCCACTAACACATAACATGTCCCACTAGGTCCACTAACACATGATCTGAGCCAATAGGGAGAATTCCCTCCTGATTTAGAGGGCCAACAAATACTATTTTTGGCCTATAGAAAGTTAGGGAAATCATCGCCTTAGGGATCCAATTCATTTAGAGTACACTAAATCATTAATAGGATGACCTAACAGCTCAAAGCTAGAACATTTGGTGATAACAGTGGGAGTCTTGTAAAACGTCTCCCACTTCTCGTGATTCCAATCGTTAGAACATGTGATAACCCTTCCCCTAGGGCCTTGACCTCAGGGGGACCTACTCTAAAATGCCTACTAGAAGGTATTCAACAAAGGTGCTAAAAAATCAAAAGTCGCCAACTGACAAACACGTTAAGAGTTGATTAGGGAGACCTACTCTAAATGATGGACTTGATAAGAGATTAGGGTAGTTACGATTTCTGGTATGAGATCATGGTAGTTAAGACCTCTGGTAGGATATCATGATAGTTACGACCTTCGATATGAGATCATGGAAGTTACGACCTTTGATATGAGATCATGGTAGTTACGACCTTTGATATGAGATTATGGCAATTACGACCTCTTGTAGGAGATAATGAAAGTTACAATCTCTGATAGGAGGTCATGACAGTTACGACCTCAAGGACCAAAACTCTTGGTGGATTACTCGACCTTACCTAGGCTAACCATCTCTAGGATAGAGATAAAAGGAAGGAGAAGCGACTTAGTTAGGCATATTAGACTAGATACCAGAAGAAATTGCATTACAGGTCTACAAAGATTTGCATGCACAAGGCCTATCAAGTATAAAAATGACATCAGTTAAGAAGCGATGATAAGAAACTACTAGGTCTTACCCCGACCTGACCTGTGCCTGATAGGTCTCAACCCGACCCAACCTATGTTTGGTAGGTCTCAAAGCAACCCCAACCTATGTCTAGTAGGTATAAAATTGACTCGGGCTGTGCTTGGTAGTCTCAACCCAACCCGACCTATATTTAATAGATCTCAACCCGACTTGACCTATGCCAGGTAGGTCTCAACCCGACCTGTAACCCTAGATGGTTATCAGACTAAGATTTACAGACTAGACTATTATCAAATCGACTTACACAAGGGTAGATCGTGAAGGGCCTCCTAACAAGGTTGAGACCTACACCAAACGCAACCACCTAGATCACATCCCTCACACGTGGAACGCCTCCAGTCCGTGCTTTTATTTTTGCTGAATGCAAGACTTGTCTTTCCTTGTGGAACACTTAGATCGTATAAAACCGAATCCAATGTAAATATGAGTTGCATTGTAGATTGTCAAAACCGGTCCTAATGTAAACATGAGTTGCATCGCAGATAATGGAAACCAATCTCAATGTAAATAGAAGTTGTATTCCAGATCGTCGAAACCAATCTCAATATAAATAGGAGTTGTATTGCAGATCGTCTAAACCGATCTCAATGTAAACATGAGTTACATTCTAGAGCATCTAAACCGATCCCAATGTAAACATGTGTTGCATTGCAGATCGTCTAAACCCATCGCAATGTAAACATGAGTTTCATTGCAGATCGTCAAAATTGATCCCAATATAAACACGAGTTGCATTGCAGATCATATAACTTAGTGGTCCTGATGTAGAGAGAAGTGACATTGCAGACCACACACCTATCGGTCCCAATATAAAGAGTTATGTTGCATGTCACCTCGAACTTCACATAATTTCCCTAGGCTTGTCAGAAAGACTTAATGGGGTAAGGCAAGTCAAAAAGTCACTCGGATCCTGATCCTCCTGTAGGAAATGCCTCAGTTGAAGCCACTCACGTCAAGAGCTCGATGTTGAAGGTCTAGTGGACTCGAATCCACTAATACAGGACCTGTCCCAGGACGTCCACTAACACACGACCTGTTCCCATGAAGTCCATTAACACACAACTTATTCCCACGAGGTCCACTAACACACAACTTGTCCCACTAGGTCCTACACATGATATGAGCCAATAGGGAGAATGACCCTCGATTTAAGGGACCAACAACTATCATTTTTAATCCATATAAAACTAGAAAAATCATTAACTTAGAGATCCAATTCATTCTTATACTATATCATTAATAGGATGACCTAGTAGCTCAAAGCTAGAACAAGTTTTAAACAAAACATTGATGTGTTAATTATTAAATGATTCAAAAAAGAAATGATAGCATAGAAAATTTGATGGTAATAATGCGTGTGACAACATTTTAGCAGCAAAATGACATAATGTCCCCTGTACTTTTTTTTTTCCCGGGGGCGCTCTACGATGTGTCATCGCTTGTCTTTAAAATATTTGGTGGTTTACAGTTGTAGTGTTGAAGAGATATGCCCGTTTAGAAAGGGAATTTCGTACTTTGTCCACTTCTGAAGTAGAAAACAAAATCTGTCATAATCTAATTAAATAGCTTATTTACACCCTCAACAATCTCAAAATCAACTTTAGTAGACATCTTTTTAAGCTTCAAATCCATTCTTTTTAAGATCTTTTTATTATAGTTACTAAACAAATCTCTATATTATTTATCAAATAAAGTCTCTCTCTCTCTTTTTTTTTAAGGGAAACATATTATATAACATGTGTCTAATATAAATTCATAATAACTTTCCTGATGTAGTAAAAAAAATGAGTAAAAATTTTAAAAATAATATAAAAGTTAGGAATAACAAAAAATAACTTAAAAACTATCCGATTTTATCATTTTGTATGCTATAAGGTTTGAAGTTCAATTTACACATGCTTGCTATCTCCTTGAACAAATCAATTTTGATGATAAGCCTATCTCAAATCTGGAATTAATTACTTCAATACTTTTTAAGTAGGAATAATGGTAAGATAACTTAAACCCTAGATTGCTACATTCTTGGACCAAACCACTCCCGTGAAGCCTATATGTTCTAGTCATACTTATTTCAATAATGACCCCACTCATGTTTGGCTAATAGGAAAATTATTAGGAATTGTCACTTGATGTTCGGGATAATTAATTCCTAAAAAATGACAAAATTAAATTAGTATGTAAATTGAATTTTATATATATATATATATATATATATATATATATATATATATATATATAAGTTATATGTTTGCTTAAAACCTTTTTTTTTACAAAACTTACTAGGGTTAGCCTAGCAGTAGGTGTGTACACGATTGAATTGATTCAGGTTTAGACAAATCTAAAACTCATCCTAATAATAAAACATTTAGTTGGGTTGGGTTGAAATTTTGTTTTTTTTTTATTAGATCCAACCCAACTCAACCCGTCATTGATTGGATTGAGTTGATTGAGTCATCATTTTAAAAAATATTTTTTTTAAATAATAAATTTATAATTACAAATTATATGACTAAAATAAATTAAAATTAACATATTAAATTGTCAATCAACAATAACTATGTAGTTATTAGAACATCTGCTCATATGATTATAACATTATTTCTACACTTGTGTTTAAGTCATAATATACACAAAGAACATCTTCAATTAAATTGATCTTCCTTAATTTAGTATGATCCTAGTTAATGTGATAATTATATATTCTTGGGACTTAGTTTAAATTGAGGAATGATAAATAATTAGTTAAAAACATGAAAACAATTCCAATGAATAAATACAAATGAAAGCAGAAAATATAATATATATACAGAGAGAGTTATCACCTATTTACTATCAATGTAAAAAAGACTGATCGTTAATTACAATTTATCATTTACATGATTTTTAAAGTATTAATGGGTAAAATGAATAAACTTATCATATATAAAAAGTTGTCATCAACTGCCACTGTAAAAAGTTACACTAACAATGTAACTATATATATATAGAGAGAGAGAAAAAAAATTAATTAGTATGCAATATCAGTATATAAAGTATATAAAGATTTACACTAACATTCAATTACAATCCTTAATTCATGATAAGTTTGTTGATTTTACCAATAACACACACAACACACACATTAAATTTTATATTCTTATTAATTAGATAAACTACACATATATATAAAATAATATTAAAAAATATATAAATATACATTATTAGATATGTTAAAAATCTTACATATCATATTATCTTGATATTATATTATCTTTTTTTAAATATAATAGATAAAAATAATATCTTTGAAATTATATGAAATCATATTTTTTAGGGCATCTTCAATAGAAACAACTTTCATGAGTTACATATTTTATTAAAAGAATTGTTTGATGGTCTGATGGTCCTAGTGTCACATAATTGCTAAAAGCATATCAGGAGATTCTTGTAAAGTTACTTAAAAAATTAACAAGTTAATTAAAGAAACTATTTCATTAAAAAATCTTATATGACAATTTAAATTGCTTAAAAGTATGATGAGTTGATTATGATTAAAAAAAATTCACTAAATCTGTACAAATTAATAACAATATGTAACTGGAAAAAAATTAAAAAAATATAAAATTATGATTTTATTGGAGTTGTTTATAAAATTGAGTATGAGTTGCTTAGCAATTACCTGACATTGTGTGGACTACCAAACACTTCTTTTAATATAATAAACAACTTATGGGAGTTGCTCTTGTTGAAGATGTCCTAAGCAATGCATACTCAATTTTAGTCCAATGGAAGAAATTATAACAACTCCAAGAAAATCACAATTTTTTAATTTTTTTTTTCAGTTGTATGTTGTTATTAATTTGTACGGATTTGGTGAAAAATAAATTTATTAGTATTCATAACCAACAAATTAATTTATAGGATTTGGTGAAAAATTATATTGTTATTAATCTGTACATGACATTGTAGGGATCATCAAACACTTTTTTTAATGTAATAAGCAACTCATGAGAGTTACTCCTATTGAAGATGTCCTAAGCAACTTATACTCAATTTTAGTCCAATGAAAGAAATTATAAGCAACTCCAAGAAAATTATAATTTTATAATTTTTTTTCAGTTGTATATTGTTATTAATTTGTACAAATTTGATAAAAAATTACTTTTTTAATCATAAGCAACAGTTGTTTGGTAAAACAACTCATCAACTTTTTAAGCAACTTAAATTGTCATGTAGAATTGCTCAAATGAAAGAGTTTCTTCAAGTAACTCATTATTTTTTTAAGAATTTTACAACCATCTCCTTATACTCATGTATAATCTATGAAATAAAGTTTTAAATAAATTCAGCCTGATATATACACACAATTTCATTTTCAATATTCTTCTCTATTTATCTTATTTTAACAAGATATATAGCACATCTAAAAAAAATCTAATTTATATACATTATTATACTATTATTGGTATAATATCAAAATATTCGATAACTGAATTGGTAAAATTAGTAAAATTTCATATATAAAAAGTTATTAGAAATGTTATTAAATTAGTAAAATTGCATTCATTCCATTATTATACACACACTTAATTACTTACCTTTAAATATATGTTTATTTCACCAAAATCTCCTAATAACATATATCAATTTAGCTCGAATTCATTTTATCTCCTTTTTTTTATATTATTTTAAGGATGAACTTTCGGCTTCTCAATGGGTAGGTTCTTTAAAAGTAACTTCCACCACTATTTCTAGTTAAATGATATTGTAAAAGATATTATATTATTAATACATAAATTATTTTCTTTTATCAATTTATCTGTCCTGTTTTACTAAAATATTTTTTACTGAATAAAAAATAAGAATTACAAAATAAAATACATGGTTCTTTGTTTTTTTTTTTTATTAAACAAAC
This sequence comes from Psophocarpus tetragonolobus, assembly GCA_037954015.1. Taxonomy (NCBI): domain Eukaryota; kingdom Viridiplantae; phylum Streptophyta; class Magnoliopsida; order Fabales; family Fabaceae; genus Psophocarpus; species Psophocarpus tetragonolobus. The sequence goes on from CM075694.1 coordinate 14,518,478, forward strand.
TGCACGGTCATCATCTATTCATCTGTCTCCAACTATGTCAGCCTGTTTAATTATTTTTTTACACAATGAGATTAAGCAAACATAATTTATAATAAATTTGTTATGAACTAAATTATAAAATAGTTGAAAGTTATGATTTGTGAAGTGTATTTGATAAAGATTTTAGTATCTTATAATTTGTTTTTACTAACTTAAAATAAAGATGGATAAAAAAATTAGAACTTAAAAAGCTTGTAAAATAATTTATTTAATTGAAAATGCATGTCTGATAAAATTAACTAATAAATAGCTGATAAATATAAAATGATATTGAAATATATTTTTAACCATTTGAAGTAAAATAAATTATTCAAAATAAAAAAAAAAGATAAGCTATTTAAGTAACTTAAAAAAAAAAGTTAAAAACTATACTAAAATTCATTAGTGTATCAAACAATGGATTTAACTAGATTCTACATATTAAAATGACTAACTTAATACACTCATGATATTTTAATTTATCTATATATAAAATCATAAGAAACAATTAAGAAGGGAGGGTGACAGACACAAACGCACCCACTCGCTTCAAGGATAATTTACCAATTAAAATTTATGAACAATAAAGAACAGCAATGCTAAATGTCTTTGTCAAAATTAGCAAAGAAAATATATAGTTTGAGTGTTAAGTAATTAAGCTGTATTTTTACCTTCAACATAAAAGTAATTATCCTTTGTGATTAGATAAAATGACGGTTCACATTAAGGGTTTTAAAAAGACATACTTAGTAATTAACCCTTGTATGTATAGTAAATGATACTGAAAAAAGACAATAGCTACATGCCCGCATGAGCAGTACAGTATACAGTAGAATGATATCTTTATGTCTGCACCATCATATATATATGAATACGATAGATACCAAATGGTTTCATTGTGTAGTCCATTCCACTCTCAGTCATTCTCTACCACAGGACCATCCTAGTTATAGCTACCTATGTTGTCGATTGAATGGTTTTTATCAATACATGATTCATATAAATCTATAATATATCTCCATGTATAACCTGAATGCAAACTAGGTATTTGAACTTGCATTCCCTATAGACGACACTCAAAACCACACTTGCACTGCTAGTCCATGCCCATCCAACTCTTTTGGGGTGGGGGCATATACTTCATGCTCTTTCATTTTCAACTTTCAGAAGCATGTATAAATCATAATACACTTAAAATCAACACAATGGAGGGAACTGTCTTTTTCTATCTAGGCTTTCTAAAAGTTATCCTACGCGTATTTTTACAAAAAAAATTAAAAATTACGTTATTTAATGGTTATATTAAATTATTTTATATTGGTCCCCAAAAACAAAAGTTATGTTTATATATTCTTTCTCTTGTAAAAATAAATAAATAATTAAAAACATTATATTAACAATGTAACATCATAACGTATATAGAGGTAGAAGGTGTTTTAGGTCCTTTTTCATTTTTTGACAAAATTTTATCTTAGTTTCTATATTTTTTCATATTAATAGTTTGGATCTAATATTTTTAAAATAATTTTAAAGGTGAAATTAATATTTCATAAATCAAGAAGTGCAACAGGTCTCAATAAATAAGGATAGTGATTACCCGCTACTTGACCTTTTATGCAAAACACACTTATTGGGTACCCGTTATAAAAATATTACAAGCTTCTTAGTATATGTGAATATTCACAAGTACCTGCAAGGTTGTTAAAAATATTTTCAAAAAAACTTATTTTTTAAATAAATTTTTATCAAACAAATCTTATATTTGTTGGAAAATTTAGTAATAAAATTATAATATTTTCTACAAAATTAATTGGATATAAAAATAAATTAATATAATATATATATAATTTTTAATATAAAAAAATCTTCATTTTATATTATCAATATTTTTATGATAAATAATTCTGTTAATTATGCACTTTTATTAAAAAATAACTTTGATAACAATGAAATTAAACAAATAATATTTTAAGTTGATTTAATTCATACAAAAATATCTTCTTCAAATTAAATAAGTGTAGTATTTTAAGATGATAACATATGCTACAGAAGCCACAAAATAGAATACTAACTAACTAAGATAGCAAAGCTAACAACTTTAACAACTAATCTATTTCCACATATTTTACAATTGTAACACTAATACCCCCTTTCCGCTCAAACTTAATGGGAAGATTTTTCAGAAGAAAAGTTCTGCACATTGAGTTTGCTCCTACGAATTCAAAGCGAGTTGAAGAGACTACTGGTAACTCCGATGTAAAGGTACAAAAATGATCTTCCTGAGACGACGTGTTGGACACTGTCCTAAAAGAATTATCTGAGTAATCTTGCAAGTCTCAGGATACAACAGGAACTTCCAAGGTGAGCTAAGACTACAAAACTAGGAAGATAAAACTGAAAACTTAAAGGGAAAGACAATAGAGAAGTAGAGATAAGAAAGTTATAAGGTGTATCTGATAGTGAGAACTAGAGACTCTATATCCAATGCTCAGTTTGCAAGTCAAGACCCCTCAGGTAGCCGTTGCAAACAATAAAGACACATTAAAAATAATTAATATGACGGTTCATTAAATACAATTAATACGCCAACTGTATTTTAGTCGAATTTAACAATGCAATGGTAAAAACAGTCCAACGACAATTTTAATATAATTTCACAACCATCTCCCACATATTACAAAAGTTAAAATAACTTTTGAAAAGATGAAATCTCTGACTTGGTTCTCAAATGAGATGTATTGTATCGGACCTGGTGTAACTATGCTATATGAATAAAAAACAAGTGGCGTATGATAACGGTCTACTAATCACAATACACTTTGACAATCTTTTGATGTTTTCATTGCGTGTTTAGGTCTTGCGCTTGCCTGTTATTCATAAGTGCTCTAGAAATTTGCCAAGATCTCATGCAAATGACCTTACTTAACACTCATATAGGTGATTTCATCAAATGTATGTTGCAAATCATACACCACCCATAAGAGATATGAATTGTAGTGCCAGCAGAACTAACAAATGACTTGTTTTTATCCATATGAACCTTTTTCATGGAATCTCCAATCACAAAGGTTGGGTTACCATCATTGTCTTTTTTCAAGTGGCTTAAGTCTAATTCTTCTCGATGTTTCTAATATCATTTTTTCCTAGGGGTTTCATCAGAGAATCTGCTAAATTTCCTTTTGATTTCACAAAATCTATGAAGATTATTCCATCATTTAATAGTTGTTTTATCATATTATGTCTCAATTGTATATGTCTATTATTACTATTGTAAGTTTATTTTCACTACAGCTGTTGCTGATTGTGAATCACAGTGCATAGACACTAATGATGTCAGTTTCACCAAGAAGTTTTTTAACCACTTAGTCTCAATGTTTGTCATTTCTAGAGTAACAAACTTGTATTCCATTGTTGAACTAGTTATAATGGTTTCTCTAACTTATGTCCATGTAATTGCACCACCACTAAGTGTAAATACATAACAACTACTAGATTTTGTGTCATGTGAATTAATGATCTAGTTAGCATCATTGTGCCCTTTCAGTATAGAAGGAAATTCACTATATTCAATACCATAGTTCATGATACCTCTCAAATACCTCATGATTCTAGCAAGGGATTTCCAATGATCCTTATTAGGATTATGACCGTATCTACTCAATCTACCTATATTTAGTCTTGAGAAATTCATTAAGTGTAATAAGCTCTAAATAATCTGGGCATATTGAGTTTGAGAAACTGGTTCTCTTTTATTTTTCATTAGTTGAGAGTTAGCGTCATAAAGGGTACTTATAGATTTATAATCATGATAGTCAAATTTCCTAAGATGTTTTTCCACATAGTGTTTTTGGGATAGTAATATACTACCTCCCTTCCTTTTGAATTTAACTCTTAAAATTACACTTGTCTCATCCATATCTCTCATATCAAACTTGGATGCTCAGAAGGATATAGTTTAAAAAACTATATCATTGAATGTACCAAAGATTAACATGTCATCCACATACAAACATATAATGACACATTCACCATATTAACAAATTTTTGTGTACACACGTTTATCAACATCGCTAGAAAAAAAACCATAAGTAAGTATAGTCTCATTAAACTTTTCATGCCATTTTTTTAGTACTATTTTGAACCATATAGGGATTTCAAAAGTTTACACATTGTTTTCTTGATCATGAATTACGCATCCTTCATGTTGGGTCATGCAAATCTCTTCCTCTAAATCACCATTCAAGAAAGTTGTCTTAACATCCATCTAATAAATCACCAACTTGTGAATAGATGCTAATGTTATCAAAACTCTAATAGAGGAAATCCTGGTAACAAGGTCAAAGGTATTAAAGTAATCTTTGTTTTCCTTTTGAGTAAACCCATTAGGTTCCAATCTAGCTTTATATTTATCTATAAATACATTAGGGTTATACTTTCTCTTAAAGATCCACCTACAACCAATTGGCTTTGCATCCTCAGGCAAGTCTACTAAGCGAAAGTATTATTCTTTTCTATAGAATTAATCTCAATATTAATAGCTTGTTCCCTAATGTTTGCATCTGATGAACCAATAGCTTTACAAAAAACTCAAAAGATCATTCTCAACTAGATACATGTAAATATCATCACCAAAATATTTTTCTATCCTTTGTCTCTTACTACACCTTAAGTCCTAAATCGTAGGTTCAGTATAGGTTTCAACTGATTGCTCAACAATAGTGTTATCGTTAAAGGTAGCAAATATACTAGACTCCAAAAGGAACATGTCCTCAAGCCATCATTTTTAGTCTTTATGATGGTATTGCAATAAAGTACATTACTGTTAATAATAAGAAACATACAGGTTATACTATGCTAAGCATAACCAATAAACATGCAATTAGAGGTATTAAGTCCTATTTTCTTTTTATTGGGAGAAGGTAACATAAACTTAGCTAGGCACACTCACACTCTAAGAAATTTCAACTTAGGTGTATATCCTTTCCATAACTCATAGATGTCTTCCTATTTTCTTATGAAGGATCCTAGTTTGTAAAAAGCAAGCAGTTAAATGGGTTTCTCCCCAAAGGTTGTCAGGTGCAAATGAACTAACCAACAAAGCATTCATCATTTTCTTAAGGGTTCTATTTTTTCCTCTCAGCTACTCCATTAGACTTAGGGGAATATGGTGGGGTTACATCACCGGTAATACACTCTTTTTCACAAAAAGTCATTAAGTAAAGTGTATTCACCACCCTTGTATGATCTTATCCTTTTTATCTTTCTACTTAATTGATTTTCAACTTCAGCTTTATAAGATAAAAACATATTGAACGCTTAATGTCTAATAAAATAAAATCTTGTATATCTTGAGAAATCATCAATAAAGGTTACAAAATAACTTTTACCTCCCTTGGACATACATTGTTTTAAATCAGCAAGATCAAAATGAATAAGACTAAGAGGTTCAGTTTCACGTTGTATAGACAAACATGAGATTTTAGCTAACTTAGATTCTACACATACTTCACATTTCTTAACTTGTTTATCATGCATGTTGATTAGGCTAATCGTTGTAAATTAATGACATACGAAGAATTTACATGTTCTTGATGCAAGTTAGGCATTGTCCTAAAAGACTAATCTGAGTAATTCCGCAAGTCTCATAGGATTCAACATGAACTTCTCAAGCGAGCTGAGGCTATAAAACTGGCAAGCTAAAACTGAAAACTTAGAAGGAAAGCCAAGAAAGAAGTAGAGAAGAAAACTTTGAGGTGTATCTAAAAGTAGGAAGCAGAGACCCTATAATTAGTGCAAAGGTTGCATAGCCAAACCCCTCAAGTAGCTATTGGAGTCACAAGTAGTCGTTGTAGGCAATAAAGGCACATTAAAAAGAATTAACATGACGACTACATTAAATACAATTAATACAAAAACTGCATTTTAATTGAATTTAATGACGAAACGGTAAAAATAGTCCCACAACCACTTGCCTCTTTGTAATATATGTTGAATTTCACAACAAAAAGGGACTTGGTCAGCACATCTACCCACTAATTCAAGGCTGAAATGTGAAAGCTACAAAGTTGCTTGTCGAAAACTTTTGTTAGACACAAAGAAAACATCAATCTCCATGTGTTTTGTGTGACTATGAAACACCGATTAAGATTTGTTCATTTTCGGTTCAATTATTCTCATTGAAGGGAAATTCTCTTTAAAATCACATTTTCTTAGGTTCTTTTTTTTTCTGGCATTTTTCATAGGTTTTGAGTGATTCCTACAGTCGAATTTTCCTTTCTCACCAAATTCAAGTTTTAAGGGAGAAATAGGCAAGGTGAGCTTTATATTTGTTTAATTTCAAAGAGATTTTGATTTTATGATGTGGAAACCCTTGCATGTAGTAGATTTATATTTGAATAGTGATTTGAACTTAGAATGTGTTAATGATCACATGCGTCTATGCACGGTGAATTATGTTTGAATTTTGATTTGAATGTTTTGATGTGATTGAATTTTATTGAGAAAATGCATGTATTGATTTGAATGAATGTTGAAATGATAAGTCATGAACTGTATTGTGGGTTATTACGAGGAGGTAACAGAGTCATGTGTGTAATGCATGAAGTTAGGGATTTTTGTAACATCATTATGATCTTTGTGTTATATGCTAAGAAAATGTACTCAGATAACAATTGTATATCTGTATTGGGTCAAGTTAATGCTAGACACAATTTGAGAGTCAGTTGAATGTCTGAAATAGATCCTATGGATGTCAGACATTAATTGGAAGTATAAGATGAGTATTGTTCAGACCTATCTGATTGTCTGTATGGGTCAAACAGATGTCAGACACCAGTTGAAAAATGTAATCTAAATGGACCAATTTGGTATCCGAATTCGATGCATTTTTTCTGGAAAACATCGAGTCATTAGACTATGATTGTGTTGAATTTATTGCTTATGTTCAAAGAAAATATAAGTGTGAATGTTAGTTTGATAATAATAAGGAATGTATACTGAGATTGAATTGTTTGTTTCATATTTACTTGGATTTATGGTATTATAAGCTTACCCTTGCTTGCATGGGAGCAAATGATAGTGTTAGTGCTGAGAAGCAAAAAAACCAAATTGAGAGGTGGTTTACGACTTAACTTGGAAGCAAATTGTGTTTTGGTTGAACTTTTGTAATCTTTTGAATGTTGTGTATGTATAGGAAAGAATGGAATAGGTATGGCTACTAGATGATGTAAAATATATAATGATAGAACTATAATGTACTAGATTATGTATGTTATGATGTAAATGTTTATAATAAGTTTTGGATTGTAGATGTTGTACAATCTTGTTTAGGTTTAGTTACGTTTGGCAGAGAGTTATGCAACTGAGGTTCTACGGGGTCTTGTTAGATGACTCGTCCAATGCAAAATTGCTACTATGAAGCAATTACTTTGTGACACATCTTACTTGGTGAGGTCCCTTTACTAGAACTTCAACTTAGACCTCTCGCTAAGTCACAAGTATCGTTAGACGAGGTATTCCAGTTCGTGATTGGTTTACATAGCCCATTAGGCGAGTTGTCTAGTGTATGAATTGAGTTATTATTTGTAAATTTTAATATTATATGTTTAATTTATATTTATAAATGGTTTTACTGATGAGTAATAATGTTAAGTCTATTAATATTTATTTGGGATGTTACATAGGAAATACGAAGAAGGTTAAACATAGGAGAGAACTCAATAAAAAAGATCACCAAAAAAAGAAACCATACAAAGTGAACACTCAACACACAACCTTTAGATCCTTTGACGGGTAGGATATGAGAAATAAGAGTATTTAAAGTGCAATTTGGTTTGACTTTTGGTTAAAAAAATTATTCAAATTAAACATAAAATTATATACACTTTAGTTTGGTTTCGTTACAATATAATGTTAAATTTGAATCAAACTAAACAATTTTTTTCACTTTAGTTTGGATAATCTTTTACGATTTTTACTAACTCAGCATTATCATTATTTTAATTTCTTAATTTTAATCTTCGCTTTCATTAAAATTTATTTACTTACTTTTATTATTTATATCAAACCTAATTATATTAACATGTTACTGGTAAGAATATGCTAAAGTATTAAGGTGATATGGTAGATAGTATAATAAAGTGTCTTTATATATAAAGAGAAATAGATATATGAATAGAGAGAGAAATTCATTTGCTTTAATAGATATAAGAAATTTATTATTGATTCTCACACTTTATTTTATTGAAATATAATGATGGTAATGAATAAATAATTTTAATCATTATAAGTAATGAGTAAATATAAGGATAGGATTAAAAATAACTAAGTAAGTCTCTTATACTTACTTTTAGAATAAGCGGTTCTCTTTTAATATTTAATATTAAAAATATACCTAATAGATTATATTTTTATTTAATATTTCACACATTACTTAATATAGATAAGATAATATGTTTGTAATAAAATATATTATATTTTATACAATATATAATATATTTATAATATAATATCATTTTTAGTTAACATATTATCTTATACATATTTATATTTATAATAATTTTGGACTCATAATTTGAAAAATTTTATTTATTAAAATATTAAAAATTAAATAATTATTATTCAAATATTTTTTTCATAAAAAAAATTTATATTGAATTCTCAATATAAACTTTTGTACTAAATAATTTTTTCAAATCAAAACTAAAATTTATTTTAGATAATTAGTATATATTTAATAAAAAAATAAATTTAATTAAATTAATATTATTTTTCTATGCAAAATTAGTATCTAAAATCAATTTTTAAATAAAAATTATTTATATTTTATTTATTCTCTTCTAAATTAAATAAATATTCACGATTTATTTCCTAAAAAAATTTATTTTACTTTATACAGTGAATATATATGTCAAATATATTAAGATAAAAAATTTTTATATAAATAAAAAATGTAGAGATGCTTTTTTTTTATATAAAAGCTAGAAATTAACAAGTTTCTGCTAATTAACGAACTGATAAACATATCTAAAATCATATTAGTATTTAAATTACTGCGGTAAAATTATTTTTATTATAATAATTTTAATATAAATATTTTTCATGGTTGTGTATTTTTAATTTAAAATAATGTATGAATATTTTAATCTATAAATATAAAAAGTATGTAAGACAACGAAAACTTGAGAGACATATATAATCCTTTGTAAAGTTGTGTTGGATTTGCAATGATTCCTATGCTAAGTTGAGTTCTAATTTAGTGATCTATGTTGAGAGGGATAAATATTCTTAGCTAATTATAATTTTTTTTTATTATATGAGTTACGCTTACTTAATGACGGATTTGAGAATATTTAGTCGTTAATTGGTAAATTTCTCATAAAGATATGAAAGGTGGAGAGTAATAGATTGAGAAACTAGAATAGTTTCTAAAATAAACGAAGAAATATTAAAATGAAGTTACAACTTATACAATAATTAATTAAACTAATTTACTCTGTTAAAAAAATTAAACTTAATTTATTATAAACTATTTGAGTAACAAACGGTACTTGTAAGACGTTATAATAAAAGCTTATATAAATTAATCTGATAGTGTCTTATTTTATCATTTATTTTACACATAATAAGTCTCATAAGACACTAAGTCACTTAGCACCATTTAAATTGTACAATAATAAAAATATAAAAGTTAATTTTGAAAAAAGAAAAGCCGATGTCATCTAAGGTATTGGGTGAGGTGGCGATTTGACTGGTGAGGCATTGTCAACAGAAAGCCTCAAGGCACAATAGAGAGACCGTACAAACTTGGAGTTGACCTGAATGACTCGGCAACAATATTTGACAACCCACCTACATTTCCGACTATCCCACTCACTACTCCAAGTCCAAGGAGAATCATTTCATTTTCTCATGGCCCCAAAACAAAAAGAGACTCTCAACTATCACAAAATCTACTCATTTACACAACCTTCATTCCTCTTACAGATCAAACATTTCATTCTTTCAACTTCTTATATCATGATACATTTTTCTTTTTCAAATTCAAAAGAATAAGTCATTTAAAGTAATTATCAAGCGTAAACATAACCAGCTGTTTGATTAACTTTTACTTTTTATTTTAAAAATATATATTAGAGAATACTTTTTAAAAAAATCTAGATAATAGTTATTGTGAACATGTAAAATAAAAAAGTAATACACACGTTTGGGTTTTCTAGATTTAAAACCCATAAATTAAAGAAAATATTAGATTCCAAAATAGTTCATTTTAAACACTACTTTTAACAAATAAATTCTTTTTAATGTTTTTAAAATAATTTTAAAAAAAACAGATTCTAGATATCTAATTCTTAGATTTAAAAAAATAATAATTAAGATGAATAGTAAGTACGAGAAAGTTTAATAATTTTTTTATAGGTAGAGAGAGTTAAATAATTAATTTGAGATCATATTGTAGTTGCAACAAGACACTACTAACAAATGTAATTGTGGAATAATTTAATTTTAATAGAACGTGGCTTTTTTTCACAACACAGTTTATGTTTCAGAATTGATTTTAGTATGTTTAATTTTGTGTTAAAAAATAATTCAGAATTAATTTTAAATTTATAATTTATTTTTTATTAAAATGATTTGGAATAACTTTTTTACGTCGTGTCAATAAATTTATATTGAATTTTAATTTTGATATTTATAATAAAAATTTAAATATAAATATATCATTATAAAATTAATTTAATCAAAATCAATTATACTCAAAATTAATTTAATCAAATCAATTATACTCAAAATTAATTTTATTATCTGCAAATTATCTCGTAGCTCGTTACGAAGTCAACTTCTCAATTTTTTTTGGAAGAACTAATGTTTGCTTTGTACAGCATGAGAGTTTTTTGTATCCTAAGCGTTTAATATTTTTCTGTATAAGCCTTTAAACACAATTACACCTTTATTCTATCTTTGATAAAAGTGTTTGTTCGCCTGTACGAGTCTAAATACCTTTTTTCCAGGGTTCTCCAATTCTTCTTTACAAATAACCCAAAGATCAAACATGCTTAAAAAAAAACCTTAATTAATTTTTTAGTTACTAAAATTTGAAAAAATATTGATTTTAGTATCTGAAATTTTAAAATAATATTTTCAATCTTTTAAATTAATTTGTTTCTATTTTCATGTTGTTTGTTTAAAACTATAAGTTGTATACGGACATAGTTAAAACATGAGTTTACATAAATTTTATTTAGGAGATAAATTTTAATTCTTAATGAAAAACATTAACCTTCTTTATCTACTCAACAAATTTTTAAGGTTGGAGAATAAGGATTAAATGTAATTCAAGAATTAAAACAATTATTTTTAAATTTCAGATATAAAAAGTGATAGTTTTTTAAATTTCAGAGCTAAAAACTTAAGGTGATGTTTGTTTTGGACGTCTTCTGTTTTCATTTTTAGAAAAAACAAAAAATAGTAGTAAAAATATATTTGATTATCATTTAGAAAACATTTTCGTTAAAAACATTTTCAAAAACAACTAAAAACAGAAAAAAATTGTTTTAAGTGTTTTCAAAAGCTAACACTGTGAAAACTTAATAAAAATATTGTAATTATATAAAAAAAATATATAAATGTATTTTAAACTATATATATAAATATTTTATAATATTTTTGCTAAAATTAATTAAATTTAACAACATTATTTTTTAAAAATAGAAAATATAAAGTGAAAACAAACATTTTCTGAATTTTAAAAATTTGAAAATGAAAATAGTTTTCAAAAAATAAAAATAGAAAATAAAAACAAAAAATATTTTCTAAAATCAAACATGACTTATTAAATCATGAACATATTAATTAAGGATGAAACACTTTTAAAATGGACTCTAACACTTGATTAGTGACTCAACTCAAAACAATAATCAACATATTAAATAAGGATGAATAAGAAACATACTTCAAATTTGCTCTTCTATTTAAATTTTTCTTATTGGCCTTGCACCTGGTGGCTGTATCCAAAGATTACTCATTAAGTATACGAAGATAACTAAACAATTTATTCATGTGATCTGTCATAATTGGTGTTAATCGTGATTAAGTGATAAAATATAATGCCCTTGAGCTAGGTTTATGAAGAGTTGTGTTTGGTCGAATATTTCAGGAGTGTTATATGTTGTCATGGACGGAACACATTTAAGGTTATTCAGCATACGATCAATAAAGTCATCATATGAAAATTGATAAGTGAATTGGACCAAATACCCAATTCAATTGCATTCAAATTAAGTTTGACCGAGTGCTTATAATGTGTTTGATATTGCATTGGTCGAGTCTTTTCCTTTAATAGAGGCCTATTCAGCAATATTCAACCTACTACTAATGATAGAATACTTTATCAAGTATTTTGTTGTCTCTTGGTTGGGTACGTATTCTGTATGTACATGCTCCCAAGCTTAAAATTTACCACAAAGAGGTTTCGTGAAAAGTACCTTGTGTTTCATGTTGGTTGGTTTTAGGTGTCGTTTCATTTATGAAGTGTCCCTGCTCAATGGAAACTTAATTGTCACGTTATCTCAGTCGTTCATTCTCTCTCATTGAACGGTCGCTATCCCTCGATCATTTGCTGAAAATACTTTTTTTTTTTTCTTTTTTGGTCATTGTTTGCTTGTAAACACGGGTTATTGGTATCCCTTGTGGTATCTACTATATTCAATACAATCTTTTTTGTTGGTAAAAAACAATATTCATGTTCACTCTTATCTTTCACATGACAAGTTTTTCTATGAGTAAAATACTAACTTGTTCCTTTTTAAATAAAGTTATGTTTGCGTTGTTTTCGAATTTTGTGTTGTATTTAATGTGTAAGTTATGTTTGCTTTAGTTTCAAATGTTGTGTTGTATTTAATTTATAAATATAAATTTTGTGTATAATTTTTGAATTAATATCATTATGTTTAAATTAAAAAGTTATTATAATTTTTTTATGAGTATGAAATATAAATATCATATTTATTAAACATGGGAATGGGAACAAAAATAAATTTTAAGAATAAGTGCTTGTTTGACAAGAGTTTTATAAAACTGTTTTCAGTATTTTAGTATTTAAAAACTAAAAAACTCGTTTGGATAGTGTTTTCTTAAAACAGTTTTTGAGAACAGTTCTTGTTTTTTAGTTTTTAAAAACTAAAAAATAGGAATAATTGAAAGTAGTTTTGCTTTTCTATTTTCTGTTTTTGTTTTGAAAACTAAAAATATATGTTATTTTTTGTTTTTTACTAATGAAATTTAATAAATATGAACAATTTTTTTCATTTTTACATTTTTAAAACAGTTTTCAAATAACACTTACCAAACAAGTTTTTTTTCTTTTCTTTCCGAAAACAGTTTTTGAAAACTATTCTTAAAAACTCTCTTTAGAAGCTAAAAAAACAAAATTAAATCAATTAAACCCCTAAAAATATCATATTTGTCCTCATCTCTTATGGTTGTCATGGCTACTCTAAATGAACATCTTTTCTACTCATAAAAAAATTTCAAATTATGAACTTTATATATTTAAAAGATGTTTTTCCTTACTATATCGATCTCCATTACATGTCATTCGCTGTTTTGGTCCTAAACCCTGACGATTTTACTTTTGATTATCTTCTAAAAAATTCTTTAACAATAAAAGTGTTCCATGCATATAAATTCATGTTGATCCTTTAATTTGACAAATGTGAGAATTTAACTCTAATCATTGATATTCTTTATTTATATTCTGTTATTAATTGTGAATGTTCACCTTGTGAATTGATCTTTGAAAGTTTAATATTTACGGAAAGGAATATTTTTTAGATTTAATAAAAAAATATTTGGACTAAGTAGAAGTGTGTTTGGAATAATTTGTGGAAAGAAAACCCTTTATGGGTCGGAGAAGAAGGTGATATATATAAATGTAAAACAAAGAGCCCCTGGGGCAGTGTGATAATCAAAATTAGGATGGAATGATGATAATTATTATTATTATAGTAATAATGAAAATGATTAGGAAATGACAGTGTGAAGAGTGAGTAAAAGGTAAGAAATGTTGGTGTGAAAGTGAAACCCTGCAAAACACGGGCACTGCTGTATGAGTCGTGCGGGTCGCAATTCCTGTGATAGGCCTCATGAGCCGGTGTTGCAGATTGCCGCCTCCTTTTTCTGCAACTGCAACTATTATTCTTATCTGTTATCTTATCCCTCTCTCTTTTATTTATTTATTTTATTTTACAAAATTAATTTATCATTATCATTGTTCCGAGTACTTTTAGTATATCCACCTCCCCTTAATTGTTTAAATAAAATTAATGAGATAATATAACTACTCATTTTATTATTTTTATTTTTAAATACAATTATTTTCATTTAGTGTTCAAATTAAAGAAACTTTATAGATCATTAGTTATGAACAATAGAAAACTCTCTATAGTATTTAACGCAACACAGGTGCATACACAAAATTTGCATATATAAAAAATTAAAAATATTATTCATATGATTTTTAAAGTATTAAATAATAAAATAATAAATTTAATATAAATTAAAGATTATGATTGAATTTTAGTATAAAATTATATTATTAGTGTATATTAATAAATTCTTCTATAATATATATATATATATATATATATTTATTGTCAGGATAAAAATTTTACATTATTATTAAATTATAATATTTTTTTATGGTAAGTTTGTTAACTTTATTAATTAGTATTTTAAAAATCACACAAATGAAAAGTTATTATGATTGATTGTTGGTATAAAAGTTTTTTACACGAAGAGTGTATATCAATTAAACTCTCTCTAAATATATATATATATATATATATATATATATGTTTCTTTTTCTCACTATTCTCTTTATTATATTTTTTAATTCTTTGTTTGTTAGTATAGGGTTTAGTTTTCTTTTATTAGTTGAAAAAAATTTTTTACCATGCATATTATCAAATTTGGTAGATAGTTTTTCAGTAACTTATAACATTTTTTAAGATGTTACTTTAGGTGTCGTCGTCTATTGATATGCTAATACGTAGTGTTTAACTCTTTATATTTTTTTACTCGTATTATTAATTAAATTTCCTTTATTATGACTTTATATGATAGAATTTTATTATTTTTTTGTTCATCTTATATGTTTTATTTTAACCATTATGTTATTTACACTATTTTTACACATTTTTCCTAAACCAAGTATCGTCTTAGTAGTTTTACAAAAATCACGAAAAATTAATAAATACATCAAAGAGAATGGTGCTAATATGAAACTAACATTCATGTTAATATTAATAAATTCAAAAATTAAAATAACATTATTAGAGAAATAGGTGAAGAAAATAAATAATATTATATTAAAGAGCCAAATAAAACACTCATGTTTGTAAGATTTTTTTTTTTCAAACACAACACTCATTTTGAGAAGGAATATATTATTTTAACATTATACTTAAGAAATATTTTAACTTTAGTGTGTTTGTTATTTTTCTTCAACAAAGTTATTTGACTTTCCAAGTTAAGGAAATGGAAGTGACAAACATCTAACAAATAGTAGTAGTTAATGAGAAATAGTAGCAATTATTTTTATGACAAATAAGAGAGATCGAAGCATTGGTTCCTCCTCCACAATGATCTAAAAAAGCTTTATATATATCGAAAGGAGAGTTAGGCACAAAACAGTGGAAGTGGCGAATACAACAAGAAGCATCGATTCTGGCTAGTAGCAATAATCACATTCAATTCCCTCCTTGGATATGTGAAATTAATTAGCCCCCTTCCATTGCTTGCATTTTCCTCCATTTGCAATCATTGAGATATAGCATTAATTTGTCCCTCTGTTCCTCCCCTTAGTAATTAGGATCCTATTAATTTTCCATCCCTAATGGGTCTCCTCTAAAGCTTCGAAATTTAATATTTTCAGCTTCTGGGTCATCATGCTCAAGTAATTCCTCAACAAACTCCCTTACAAGGCACAAATACCCTCTGCCACACACAACCACAATGAAGAGAACACTTCATCCACAACTTCCCTTACAAAGACTGTGACTATAATCGAACCTTTGGTGCCTTTTAAGGATGTTCCAAGTTCGAAAAATATGAACCTTTTCATGAGTAAGCTAAGCTTCTTTTGCATCCATTCGAATTCATGGACCTAGGTAAGAACATACCGAGAAATCTCAGTGACCCACAAATGTTGAGCTAAAATAAAGCCATAAAATTTTCTGATAAATTATTATTACTTTGAGATTTAGAGAAGTTTCATCAGCTTTTAGTTGCTGAAATTTATTAATATTTAATCACTGCATATTCTTGTAATTTAAGCTGCCAATTGTTTTTTGTTTGTCTCGTCACTTTTTAATGATAGTAGATTATGGCTAAACTTAAAAAAAGTTACAAAATTAGGACCAAAATTTTTTAAAAGAAACTTCAATATATATTTGTGAGTTTATTGTTGTCATCAATAACTGGTTCAGCAAAATGTTGAGTAAGATGAAGAAAAGAGAAATTGAAAACAAGTAACAAGAGTAGACTGTGTCAGAGGAGCAAAATAAAAGAAATAGGATAAGAATGTTTGCGAAGAAATGGGAGGGTTGTTAAAAAAAATCAGTTTTAAAAAAAGAACAATCACAACTAGTAATAATTAACTATATAATAATAAATATAATTAATACAATTAACTTAATTTATTAAAGATGTGATTATGATTAAACTTAGTTTCTTCTTTAATAAAAAATAACTTAATTCCTGAAACGTTAGTTTCATATACTGTGTCAAATTCTATGGTTATTGTGTTTAATAAAAAGTGTTCTTGAATAATGGATGTAAAATATTTTTCTGCAATACTAATTAGAAAACCTTTTTTTACTTCACACACATCATGGTTACAAGTTAGTTCTTTACAAAAAAGATGAACATTAGAAAAAAAATTTCTAATATTTCTCACATATTTATGGAAGTTTTCATGATTCTATAAATAACACGTTAAATATAAAAAATTAATTTTAAATCTCTCACCCATCTTTATGAAAAACGTCCCACCTTTATGAAAAACGTCACAATGTCATAAATTATTTTCTAGATTAAAAAAACTTTTTTAGATCCACATCTTTCTTCAACAGGTTATACCACATGAAAAATCTATTAAATACAAAATATTTAAGTATTTAATTAATTATAAATATATCGTAACTAATTATGAACATATAAGCAATTATTTATAATGATAATTAATTATAAAAGAATCTTATATATTTTTAAAGGATGGTTGAAGAGTTATATATATTTATGTAAAATAATATAAGTTATATATATATCATAAATATTTTTAATCTTTATAATGTGATAAGTTTTTGTTTCAAATTATTGTCATATTAATAAATATATATATATATATATATATAATATAATATAATATAATATAATATGAATGGTTTAGGTGAGTAAATCTTTTACTCAACATTATTAATATTTTTATTTATATAAATTATTAATTCTTGTCAAATAATTTTTTAAATATATTTATTTTTATGATAACTTCAATTTCAGATCCGTGAAACTGAGTCGCTTTACTAGTATTTTATAACTTTACATAGTAGTAAGTTTTATCATCTTTTTAATCTATTTATTAACAATTTTAACGAAAAATATTTAAAAATTATTGATATAATTTAAAATTGAAATCTTAGTTAATAATACATATGTATTATGTATATCCACACAATAATACATTAAAGTGTTTATCTCTCGGCCACAATTAATGTTTTTCCTCGGTGCCTATTAGAAAATTTTTATCACTTGTTTATGGTGTAAGATTTTTTTTACAGTGCTATATACTGTTTGGTTTCTCAAAATTATTTTCATAAAACATTTAAAAATAACAACATCTATGCTTTAATTTTATTTATAATAAAAAATTCATTATTATTTTATAAATTTCACATTAAATTATGTTAGAATTTACTTAAATATAAAAGAATTTTTCTTATATTTTAAAAAATTAATAATGAATATAAAATATAAAACTTTTATAGTTACTCTTAAAATAAATTAATCCTCTTTTATCTAATATAAATAATTATAATTTTTATTAGTTATGTCATAACTATTAGTATTCTTTCACTTTATCTTACATATGAATTATTTTATGGTATAAAACTATAAATAGTTTATTCTTATCTTCTATTAGATTTTGTATAATAATATATATCTTCTTCATCAAATTTTAAAGAAATACTATAATTTAGCATACGTATTTATAGTTTTGAAGTTAACTTTGATCACGTTATGTACTGGGGCGGTATACGAATATTAAAAGTAAAAGCATTGAATTGTATTAGTGCATTGTAGGCATAGACCACTAGTCCAAGCATTGTGTTGTGTGTACAGACAATTATTATATATTTGCAGTTTAATCCATCTTACATAGTTTCTGCAACTCTTTTCCCCACAATTACAATGCACCCATCCAACAACCATGGTTTTCCTTCACTTTGAGTCTACCAAAATAACACAAATATAACAAATTAAAGTAAACCTTTGCTATGTCTTGAACCACTCCTTAACTGCCACCAATGAGAAACTTTGCCAATTGCCACTGCTCCTTTTTTAACCCCAAGTCTGTCTCTACTCTCTATTCCTCTTTTTCTTTTGTTTGTTTATTGAAAAATTAAAGATTAACTAATCTCTTCAACTATGGACGTACACTTGATTCTTTCCTTCTTTTTTTCACGTAATTCACTATGGAAAGTTCCCTGGAAGCCAATCAACCTGCTGTGGGATTTTACTTTCTTTTTTAACGAATAAAGAAGAAAATATATTATTGCGTTAATCTAAAAGGTTAAATCTTGCCTGAAAGGCAAATAAGAAAACTCCCATGAAACAGAATTGAGTTGTGTTTCAAACCATAGTCTATATTACTACTATTGGATATATTATGGTCAAAATGAAACTTACAAATCCATCACTTTTAAGAAAAAACCTAATATATAGAATCATAATTCAAACCAGGTCTCACTTAATAAATAATATAAAATATTTTTTCAATTAACACTACGTATTGGTAAATAGTTAAAATACTCAAAAATACTTATTAACAAGTGGTTCAAATACACGACATACAACTTTGGAAACTCAAAATTCTAAGTGCTTTTTTTAACATACTCCAGGTTCTACACATTGATCTCCCAATACTTATAAACTAGAAAACAATAAGCATTAATGCTATTTTTGGACGGCTTTTGGTGAGCTACGATAATAGCTATAATAAATGAATCTCTTAAGAAACAACTAGTTAATTAAGGCTGTACAATGAATAAAAGAAGAAATTGAATGTGAGTTGAGAAAGGAAAGTGATGAAGGCAGTTTGTGTATCCAGTAAGCAAATTTAATTTTCTTTGTTTGTGGTTGCAAACTCTTTAAAAATGTTGGTCCTATATATTTGCTTGGTGCAATGACTAAATTTTTAAACTTTGTCTCATGAATTTAATATTGATGATGGTTTTTAAAGGCTTGATACATGGAACAATAAAAATATTTTTCTAATTTCTCTTTTTGCTTTATATATATTAAGAATATAACAAATTTAGTAACATTATTAGCTATTTTACTTTTCATTAAATTCATCTAATAATCATATATATATGTTAATTTGTTTTCTTCAAAATCATAGGTCTATTTAGATAAGCAAAAACTTCATATATATGTGAATCTACCTTATTTACTTGATATATGTCATTTTTTGAAGGATTGTTCTATCTCTAATTTTTTAAAGGTTTGACACAAAAATCTTTTTAAATGCCTACTATCTAAAAACAATTATAAATAAACTAACCAGCCTATTCCTATGTAGGTCAATATTCCTCTGAATGGGTTAACAAACCTATGTCTTTTGAAAGGAAGATATAATAATAATAATAATAATAATAATAATAATAATAATAATAATAATAATAATAATAATAATAATAATAATAATAATAATAATAATAATGTTAAAAGTGAAATTATGTACTGTGTTTGTCAAACATATTTTTAGTAAAATTGTAAATGAACAATATAGCCAAATCATCAAGCTCAAAAACTTTTCCAAAACTTTAAAGGCTAACATGTTTAATTAAATGAACTTTTAAAAAATTTTAACGTGACCTTTTTTGTCTGGTAAGTTAAGTTCAACCTTAAATAAGTCATATGATAGGCACATCTTGGGTTGTCTAACTTGTTTTTACCCTTGCCTAGAATAAAATGATTAAAAATAATTGAAATAGTCCATGTTATAATTACTATTCATGTAGTTAGATGTATAAAAAAAGATTCATGTTGTTTGATTTTAGAAAACGAGTGTTATTGATAGGTTTCTTAATTTAAGATATTGGTTAATTAAGATTTTTTTAGAAAAAAACATTCAAAAACATTTTAGATAGACCTAAAACTTCATAAACAACATAAAATAATAAAAAATCCTTTTAATTTCTTAGATAGACTACATTTGAAAAACTCTTTTGTAATAGTATTATCATAGTAGCTGGTCTGATGTCCATTGTTTAACTCACCAAAAAAAAGCTCTGATTATGTATACACATAGACACTGTATTACGCAAAAATTACTGTGACGAACGGAGTAAGGGCAGCATTAAAAAAAGAAAGAAAAATTGAATTAAAAAGAAGAGAAAAAGGTACCATAACAATTTGGTGGCGCTGTGTTCCCCTGTTTGAACGCATATTTGTTTGAGGCCACATGATTATTTTCATGGAAATTCGATCTTCTTTGCCTCTTTTTCACCCGTCCAAATAACTAATCACCCCACTGTTTTATTAGTTAATAATGGTGACACACAAGACTTGATCACGGATTAGTCAAAAGTCAGCTCAAACGTTATTTTTTAACTAAACCCTAGTGATGATCTTGTTTCAAATTAATAGTTTTTGAAAAACATAAATATACTATAATACTTTTGAATGGGAATAATTATTGATTTAAAATTGTTAAGAAAAGAATGAATTATTAAACCCTAAAATATTAAAAAATAGTATAAGTATAAGGAGGGTAATAAATTTGTGCGTGGAACAGTGTAGGAGCGAGGTGGAGTAGAGGTAAATGGTGATAAGGATTAAGGAGGGGACAACAGAATTTTATTTTAATGGAAGCGAAAATCATAAATTAACGGACACAAAAGGGGCAATGTGTCACGAAAAGCAGCGGGTTTTCCGGTGCAAAGGACGAGGGACGCAGAAAGCTGTTTGTGTGACACGTGGCAGGGATCAGAGCCGTTGAAAGAACATGGGAAATTTGCAGCATCGGTGTAGATGAGATAGATGACATTACATTCATTCCGTTGCATTGTTGAAGAGAGAGAGGGGGGAAGGGGAGTACTTGCTTACTGTGCAGTGTAGTGTAGTGGTTTTGTCATTGTGCGAAGTTAAACACACAGGCTTCAGACACAAAAGGAGGAACTGCTCAGAACTAAAAAAAGAGCTCATAAACTCTGCAGAAAAATCAGAGGGGGAGAGAGAGAAAGAGAGGTAGGGAGTTATTAAATTGAAGGAGCATCAGAGGGTTGCAGAGAGAAAGAGAGGGGCATGGCGGCGTTTGCAGTGCAGGGATAGCTGTAAAAAACTGTGGTACTGTTGGTGCTGTGCTATGCTATTGCTATCTATGCTCTTTATTATTATTAATGCATATAATATAATGCATATATATTGATTCACACATATTATTACAAACGCTGAATTCGGAGAGTGACCAAAGAATTGAAAGCGCGATTAACGCTGCCCGACACTGTTCGACGCCTGTCCTTAACCAAGGAAGCTTCAATTACCCTTTCCCCAACCACAACGGCTAACCCATAACGAGATATAACAACACAACACCCAACACCACCACCAGCACACTCTTTTAGAAATACCATAAATTAAAAAAATTATAAAATACCCCGTGTTTATGTTTCTGTTTTTGCTTGTATTTTGTGTTGTGGAGAGACGACACTATTGATGACTCTAGTTGCTATTACACAACACAAAATCCAACCAACAGTATTATAATTTCCTCAACATAAATTCAACAAGTTCTACTTGCTATTGCTATTGCTCTTGTTGTTATTATTATTATTATTATTATTATTTGTTCTTGTCCCTTCTCTTCCTCATCCTCCTCGTTATCTCACTCCCAAATCCCAATTCCCACGCCTCTTTCAAAAGCTGAAAACACAGAGAATTAATTCGACCAATACAATTTGAACCTGTGTTTTTACATGCTTGCTTCTTTTGTTGTTTTTTTTACATGCTTGCGTCTTTGTCCTTCTTTTTGTTGTTTGTTTCAATATCCTACAACACACAGCGATCGAGTTTTCTGATATGGATTTTGGGCCACAATTGAAGGGCGGGTCACAATGGCGGGGTTGTTCTCATTAGGAGGGCGAGGCAGCAGCAACAACAACAACCAAGATAACAACAACAACGCCAACCAAAGCAGCGAGATTCCTCCAGCGGAGACGCTATTCTGGTACAGCAACAAAAGTGACGACGTTGCGTCCTACCACCGAGGGTTCGAGCTATGGAACCAGCAGGAGGCGCACCACCATCATCATCACCACCACGTGATGTCCTCACATGCGCGTCCGCTCCTGCAGCGAGATCTTTACTCGTCGGGTGTGGGGCCCAGCAGAGGGGTGTCCGATGATCACTCGTCGTCGAGATCGGCGTTCGTGGCGATGCGCGCCGCCGAGGGAGGAATAAGCTGCCAGGACTGCGGCAACCAGGCCAAGAAAGATTGCCCTCACATGCGGTGCAGAACGTGCTGCAAGAGCCGCGGCTACGACTGCCAAACCCATGTCAAAAGCACATGGGTTCCGGCTTCTAAACGCCGCGAGCGCCAGCAGCAGCTAGCGGCGTTGCAAGAACAACAGCAGCAACAACAGCTTCAGAGAGACATTTCAAAACGTCCAAGGGACCCTACGGCTTGCACTCGTTTGCCCTCCTCAGGTACATAATAACACACACTTCTCTCACTCACTCTCTCTCACTCATCCTCATTCACTCGTTCGTTCAGTTCCAGTGCCTTTTGTTTTGTCTTTGTTTGTTCACATACAGAAGCACTCGCAGTTTCTGTGATTGAGTGATGAATGAGAGTGGGGAAATAAAGGAAGGGTAAGGAAAAGAAGAGAATCTTTCACCAGGGAAATTCTCTGAAAAGATATCGAGGGACTGGTGAGAAAGTTTTGGAAGTATACCTGCAAACGATGGAACCGTATCGATTGCGTGTGAACCAAAATCCACCATTTTCATATATCAGCTTTACTTCTTTCTCTCTCTTTTTTTTTTTCCTTCTCTTCACCCCTTTCCCTTTCCAAAAACACTGTTATGTAGTAGCCCTGACGATTGGATTGACACCAAGAAACTGTTTTTCCTCCTCTTTCTTAGCACATTCTCTCTCTCACTTCCACGCACTTACAGTCACCTCCTCCCACTTTTTCGATTATTAGTTTCTTGCTTCTCTTTTTCTTTTTCAGTAAAAAACTTTTTTTTTTTTTTATGTTTTTGTATGATACAACAAGTCTTGGATGATCATATGACTAGATGTCTAATGTTTTGTTTTGTTTTTTGTTTTTGTGTACATGTTGGACAAAAAGAAGGGCTAGAACAAGGGCATTTTCCTGCTGTGTTGAGTTCTCCAGCGGAGTTCAGGTGCGTGAGGGTTAGCTGCGTGGAGGACACTGATGATCGGTATGCATATCAAACGGCTGTGAACATTGGAGGACATGTGTTCAAAGGAATCCTCTATGACTATGGTCCTGAACATAACAACAATAACAATAGTAATAATAGCAATAATTACATGGCTGGAGAACCCTCTGCTGGTGTTGCAGGTGCTCAACCCTTGAATCTCACTGCTTCTGGGGTTGTCTCTTCTTCTGGTGCAATTGTTGATCCTTCCTCCTTGTATTCGGCTCCGGTTAACACTTTCATGGCTGGTAGTGGTACGCAATTCTTCCCTCACACAAGATCTTGAAAAAGGAAAAAAAGAAAAATGGGAACTGCGTATTGTATCTTCTATCTTTCACCAACTTTGTGTTTCTATCATTTGATGATATTGTTGTTATTAAGAATGAGGCCTAGAGGTAAATTTGACACCCATATTGAAGTGAGAGAGAGAGAAAAAAAAAAAGAAAAGACAGGAGAGAACAAGAGAAAAAAGAACATATATATGGATGCTTATTTTTTTTTTTTTTTGTGCAAATTATCAATGCTTAGTTCAAAAATAGATCATTCTTCTTCTCCGTGTTGAAAACTAGCTAAAGTTATTTGTTTCTTAGCTTTGTACGATATAAGGACACATCTGGTTCTAATGTTGTAGTTCGGAGTAGCTAGTGTCTTCTTTTGTTTGATCAGTTGCATTATTATAATGTTTTATTTTATTTTTTATAATTTTTTCGTGGCCCTCTTTCGTGTTGAATTATATAACACTTTATTTTCGTTTGTTTTGAACTTGGAGACTGCTTTTTTCTCTATTTACCAGTCTGCTAGCTGGTTTGGAATTGAACTGGAAACACAGTTTTGATCTTTATTTGGATTGAAAGACTAACCCTCAAAGAAAACTTGTTTAGTTTCTCCATATTTTGGATGGGGCGGGTCCAACCATGCACGAACATATTCCAGTTTCAAAGGTGAAAGATCTCTCTTTCCCTCTTCCCATGTGATGATACTGTAATTCCTTCCATTATCTAACTTTGCATAGACGTGACGTTGAATTTAAAATGGGAAATATTGCTTATCAATGTGCTCATATTTAATGCACATGCAGGAAAACCATACGTATATAGGGGAACACTGCATTTTATGTGAAAGGAATACAGCATATGGCATAACATACTAGAGAATATTGTTGATAAAAGGAAAACTAAAACAAGTAAAACAATTATAAAGGCTACGATTTCTGAACTTTCCTTAACCTTCCTATCTGATCAATGCAGCATGCTCTCTTATCCTTATGAAGAATGGGCATTACAGTTATTCGATCAGTTCCCCATTCACCGATTTGGCTATAATATCTTTGAAATACACATGATTTCATATATACCTTTCGATATACACTCTACAGACTCAATGACATAATGTGTAGATAACAACAGGCGCCAAAGTCAAAGTTTCTAAGAAATATTGTGAACCATACATTGTCCTATATCTGTGTGAATATTTAATTTTGAACAATTATTGTTATTATACCACAAAAGGTGTTATAAAAAAAAAATAATGTGGCAGTAAGTGTTATAAAAAATATTCATAATATAACATTTTTTTAAGAATCTTGCAGATTTTAGGGATTGACTTGCGGTAAATATGATGAAAAAATGACGTGGATGAAATGATTATGTATATATATAAGGACAGTATATATTCACTCTTATGCACTTGTCTCTTACCACTGCAAATGAAGAACAAAGAAATGAATATATGTTAGAAGCCCAGCTGGCATAAATTATTGTGTATACTTTAAAATTGCCCCAGTTGATCAATTTAGAAGTTTCTGTTAGCATATAGCTAGTTATCTATATCATATATGACCTACATTTCGTAGATTTGACACTTTAGGTTACACTTTGGTGTTTGTAGGTCTTATAAAGTTTTAAAATATTAAAACTATTTCTATATATGAATTTTCAACACTAAATTTACAATTTTATTCATATTGTTAAAAATAAAGGTCTCAAAAGATCAGGTTGTCTTGATATGAATAAATTCCAATTGATTGGTCGAGGTTCACCAGCATGAAGATGTCAGAACACATTATATTAGATATTATATTGTAGAATGATTGCTTCCATGTTTGTATGCAGAAGTTTTTTTTTTCTTTTTTACAAATTGTTAATATTTTGTGAGAGAAATCGGAGATCGTAATTTTTTTTCTTTTTAATTTTTTACTACTAAGATTTCTTATTATTCTTTGTATAGTGAAGTGTGATATAATAAAACAGTCTATCATGCATGGACTATGATTTTATGGTGTGTGATTGGGTATATAGCTATTATATATTAGACAATAATTTTCTGTTTAAGTAAATAATTAATGTGGTATGCTTCTTTTAGTGCCAGAATATTTCTCCTTCTCACGTGAATTTCCTAATGGCACCATTCGTTGTTTCTTACTTGATGTGCTGAATACTTTGAACCCACCACATATTAACATAGGAGTCATGATTATCTCTTCTACAGCCTATCCAAGTTATGATGTTTGAGTCTTCATCCGTCAAAAGAAGAATTTCATAAACCAATCAGTTATAAATAACTATCTTCTATAAAGTTAATAAATTTACATCTTGTTGTAATTTTGGTGATAAATATCTACAAAATTGTTTGCGAGTTTCATGTTCTAGTAGCTTACAATTGTTGCAAATTAGTCAATTCTTCCATTTAATTATATAATAAGTATATACGAACAAAGTTAGGAAACACATTTTTATAACTATTTTTTTTTAACTTTAATGAAAAGTACTATTTTTTTTCATAAATCAGTTAAAAAATGTTAAAGGCATTCTTTTTTGAAAGATATGTCTTTTTTATAAGATGTGTAAATAAACAAGTCAATTATTTGATTGTGTACAAAGTACCTTCGCATACAGAGCTAAAGGAAGCTGAATACCTAACCTAAATATCTAAAACTAGTTAGAGTTGTAGTTGTCAACATCATCTAACTGAACATTAGGTGCTTTCAGCGCAAGTGTAATTGTATCTCAGTAACATACTGAGCGATTCATTTTTTATGCACCACTTTTTGTGTGTTCACTAGGAAAGCATGCTTTGTTGGATTGCTATTCAGAGTTGCTACAACTTGGTGTTTAAATTCAGCTTTTTGCTTTCCAAAAGATTTGGGATTTTTTTTTTTTTATCTTAGAATTAATAGTTACACAAACCACGTTGGTGCAAGATGGTGATTTCATGTGGGGTGGTTCCATCTTTCCCAAGGTGAAATGAGAACAAAATTAGAGTCTCAGGAAACAAGAATTTCTGGGTTTTTCCCCCTTCCCAATGGTGAAATTATTGAAAGCACTTTACCAAATTGCCAGAGACGTGGATGATGCTGACGATCTCCATGTTCTCCCTGCTTTAATTCGATTCTTATTTTTGCTACTGGCAAAAGGTAGAGTATTAACATTGTTCAGGACTTGAAGCCTGTTCTACATTGAAAAAGATGAAATTAAGGTGAATTTAATGGCTTTGCTTCACAAATTATTTTCCCTGATTGATTGTATTTAATTGAACTCTAGCATGCTCAACTATTGCCAAACAAGTGCAGCCCTTATATTTAGCTTTAGATATTATAAATATCATTCATTTTAATTCTTAATTTATCTTAAATCCAATTCTAAAGCTTTGCTCATTCCATTCTCTATTACTAAAACTTTTAAAAAGATTAAAGTCAACGATATTTTATAAAATAAAGTTATAAAGTCAAAGTGATTGTATATATTATACAATAAGGGTTAATTAACTTATAATCTATTGCCTGGAAGATCTGAAGTAGTGCATGCACACGTTTGATTTCGTTGCTGGACCCCTTGCTCTGAAGCTCTTTATAACGAATAATAGCTCCTGGTCTTGGGTGTCACACTAAGGTCAAACAGCCTAGTTGTAGTGACAGTTTAAATTCTGATTGGTGCCAC
The DNA here is from genome assembly GCA_037954015.1 of Psophocarpus tetragonolobus. Taxonomy (NCBI): domain Eukaryota; kingdom Viridiplantae; phylum Streptophyta; class Magnoliopsida; order Fabales; family Fabaceae; genus Psophocarpus; species Psophocarpus tetragonolobus. Next base: position 14,546,158 of record CM075694.1, read on the forward strand.
CATGACCTCTTTATAGATAGGAGGGTGCTTTGCTATTGCAGTCAAACAAGGTTTCGGCCATATTGATAATTTATGTCACAAATGTCTATTAAAAGAATAAAAAAGTAAATTCAATATCGAACATTTTATGTAAGCTAAAATTAATAGATCTACTTTAACTTTAGGATATACAATTAAATTAATTAAGAAAACTTTTATAAAAGTGTACAAGTTAATATAATTAACTTTATAAGAAAATCTCAAATATTTTCTCCATAAATATTTAGAAAAATTATTTAAATAAGACTTTATATATATGACAGTAAATGAGATCTGATGACTGCGGAACTCATAAGCAACGCACTCTCTGAAACTTAACAGTTCAGACGTACAAAAAATTATGGCATTAGAACTTTAGGTGTTCAACTAATGCCAAAAAAAAAGTTGCATGAAATTTTCGGTTGATTTTTTTAATTGTTATTTAATATTTTATGGAGTATCCCTCGGATTAAGAATTAATCTTCGAAGATTTATTAATTAAGGGACTAACCTCTCAGTTCTCAACCGATGTTTTTTCATAGGCATGGACAAACTGAAATTGAACGACCTCGACAACGTATTCAAGACTATATATATATATATAACTATCAACCATGATATATTATATTGAAATTTTTGTTGTGAACGATTATTATAGACACTAAAAAATAATTTTATAGTTTATTATATATATGTTATTGTTTGTTTACATACAGTCAAGTTAAATTTGAATGATAGTTGAGTTGATATTGGTATATGAAAGTGGATGGTTATTAATAAAAGAAGGTGTTGATTTTGAAATTGAGTGTAGTAAATGCAGTGTCTGACTAGTCGCATAGAGAATTAAAAGAACATTATTAGGGTATGTAGCATAACTGAGAATAAAGGGTGGAATAGATGGGCTAATTATAAGGTAAGGGTGGAAGAGTGCAGCATATATATAATTGTACGTTAGTCTGTGATGAGTGGCATAATGGTTTTAGTGAGAGTGGTCCCAACAATGCCGTGTACTGGTTAGAGATGACACAAATAGGGCTTCTAACTTTAGCTCAGACTCACAGAGACCAGGAGGAGCAGTGTCTGTCCCTGTGTCGGTGACTATCCGGTGCAACCTCAACTTTGTGTGTCATGATCATCAACAATACAAGGTTGGTGTTTCTTCTCTGTTACCAACCCTGCACGTACCACTTAACTCTACTTATAACCTTATTATTCTTCCATAAACAACTTCTTCTCTCTCATATGCTCACCCTCCCTTAACATCAAAATACACTGTTTCATGGTACAAGTTTTTGGGTCACTATATGTTATTTGTCTAAAATATCCATTCAATTTGGTAATTATTTTTCTATAAAAAAAATCTGCTTAATTTTTTATTTTATTAGATGTCATAATTGTAACGCTAACATTATATTTCAAAATTAATTCATATTCAACTAATAATATTTAATTATTAAAAATATTATTTCTTTTACAAATACATGCATTATTTTGAAAATAGTATTTCCAATATATACTTGCTGCACTTAACGTAGACCTAGACCGTTCCTTTAAAATTATATTTATTAAAAAAAATCATATATATAACCTATGCTAAAGGATAGAGATTCGAATGAATTTATCTGTTTATATTAATAATGAAATATTAAAAATATTTAATTAGAAAATTTTGATAAATAATTTTATAATTTATAATAAAATAGATTTGACAAATTATATTAAATCAATTCTAAATATAACTTTTTTATAAAGTCCATTTTCTCTCCAACTCTATAGATGTGCCATAAATATGAGATGAAAATTAAAATTATTATATATATATATATAATATAAAATTGGGTATGAATATATTTTTTAAATATAAATAAGGATCTTTTCATTTTTCATATTTATAGAGAATTAAAAGACAAATTAAACATTGAATACTAAGGTTGGCTTGAAATTACTATAACGACTTGTATTATGCATTAGCAGCGATAAGATATGAAATCATTTTTCATGTCACACTGAATTATGTTTGTGAAAAGGACCATCTTATGATAACAGATAGTGCATATGAAAATCTTTATATGCAAGGAATTCTTAACAGAAAGTGAGCAAGGGTAAGGTTGGTTAGAGAGACTCACTGTCCAATACATCAGAAAAATATAACTTACTTTTCCACCATGTTCTCTCTTTTGTTATTTGTGTTTGCTGAAAATAAAAGTGTTACAATATTTAGTTATTTACCATGGGAATGTCTAATATGAAAAAGTGACTGCTTTCTCTATCAACTGTCAATTTACTTTTTAACCATAGATATATTACTTTTATATTTTGATGGCTAAACTTGATGACTAGTAACATGTATCAGTAACAAAGGTTTTAAGCAGAAACTTTTATAATTAACAACAGGGTTATATTATATTTAAAATAAACTATACAATGTATACAATATATAAAAAATAACAGGCTTTCCAGATGAATTTGATATTTAACATAATTTCTTGAGAAATTATATTTAAAATATAGAAATATTTATAAGCTTTTATTATATTTATTTTATTGATATTTTATTTTTTATCACTATACAATGTATACACTATATATTAATTTGAATTTATTTTAAAAATTAATATTTATCTCTTTACAATTTAAATTAAAGAAAAGGTTAAAAGTAAATTTCATGCAATTTCTATGGTTACTATGATGGTAATATAATTTTATTATAAAATTAAAGGAGAAGAAATGTTAAATGTCTGAGTTACAAGTACAATTCTAAAAATTGATATTTATCTTCTCCATTTGCTTGGTCCTCTTAGCAAAGACTTAATGGAGGAAACAAGAAATTATAGTGGAATGCCACTTCTAAGGAGGAAGATAAGTTGGTGAAGCTGTCACAAGGGAGACCACCCTTGATAAAAGCAAAAAAAGATGAGTCTCCTAAGAGAAGGAAACTCAAGATAAGAAAAACTATCTAAAGGAGTCTAATATTCAAACACTCAAGTGTACAAATAAAGAGCATGAGACTCTTATTTATAGCAAAATGAAGTGAGGAGGGCATTTGCTCTAGAAGATGTGGGACTAGCTTGGTGTGAAACCCAAGAATTAGGATTGTGTTGGCCACAACACTATGGCATAACCCCAGGGTTGTGATTCTCAAGCACCTCTCTCTATCTTAGACTCATTTGGTTCTAAACTTTTCACACACTCCCAAAACTAACTAATGGAACCCCATACTCTACCAACTCTACAAAAATGGCCAAAAAAAGAAATGAAAATTCAAACTACTACTTACAATAAAAATACAAGACAAAGACTAAATTATCTTCATTCTCATGCTCCTCCTAGCCAGGTCTTTTGCAATCCCTCTAGGCATGTTCCTAGTGGTGGAAACCTTGGCAAGTGAGAATGCACCATAGAGAAAAAAGAAAAACATGAAATATTACTAGTTTTTATCTATATTATTTTATTGATTCGATATGTTAGGAGTTCTTACATTACATGTTGGACAAAATAAGATTTAATGAGGTGGATTAAATGGATTAAAGGATGCATAGAGTCAGCTAAAATATTTGTACTAGTTAATAGAAGCCCTTCAAGAGAGTTTGCCTCCCCAAGAGAGTTAAGGAAGGGATCCTAGACACACCTTCCTTTTTCTTGTGATTGTGGAAATGATTACAACTTTAGTTTAAGAAGTTGTGAAGAAAATTTTTTTCAATGAGTTTAATTTGGGAGATAATAACATTGAGGTGGAGTTATTACTCTGAAGATACCTACCTATTCATGTGTGATTCTACCATGGAGAATGTAATTACTCTGAAGAGTATTCTTAGATGCTTTAAGATGTGTTCTGACATTAAGATTAATTTTTTTAAAAGTTCAGTAGTAAAGTGGAGTACCATATTTGGAGTGGAATTTGCAACTTTAATGTGTATAGAAAAAATTTGTAATTGAAGCTTGTGTGGGATTTTAGGGCTAATCAAATTATTGGGAGGTTAAGACTTTGATACAAGGTAGAAGTGGGTAGTAGGTATTTTGTTTTATATTATTTCTTGGCTTAGATAGATGGTTATATAATATTCTCTGTCCTATAGGTTGATAATATACTATAACCACTTTATCTTTTTTTATTATTCCTTTCTTTGAATTCGCTGACTTTCAGGTGGTACTCTGGTACCTTTCACTAGTTATATTAACACATTCTTATTTGTATTTTGCTTATAAAAAAATGTTTTCTTGAATTTTTATTTTTTTTAAATATTTATATGAAGAACTTCGCTATGATGGTTTGAGTTCGCATGTAGGTGGCGATTTATTTAGTGGGAGGTTTCATGTTCAATTATTCTTGTATATGCAAAAAAAAAAAAATGTTATGTATTGAGTTGGATTGGCATCTGATTTGTTGGATTAGCCTTGACTACAACTCTGGTTTAGTGGTGTGTCCATCATTGGAGCACCACCTTTTTATAATAACCCGCTGCCTTTGTCTTGGGTCTTATACCCTCAAGGATTCAGTATACTATTGTTCTCATGAACTTACCCTTGTGGATGTACGGTTTTTGCCCTCCCTAGAAATCGAACACAAGACCTTTCATATTTAAGTTTTATGTTAATGCATTCTTAGTAACCACTAGACCAATTGACCTAATAATTACCAGGAATGCATTTGTTCTAGTGATTACCAAAAATAAATTAACATAAGACTTAAGCATGGAAGATCTTGTATTCGACTCCTGGGAAGGGAAAAAACCTTGCATCCACGAGGATAAGTTCATAAGAATATCAACTTCAAACTTTTGAGATTAAGTTGATATATTTTCATTTTTAATTTCTTTTTGAGGTAGATATGTAAATTTGGATAATTGAATATAACCTCTAATACTCGGAAAATCAAACTATTGACAGGGAAGTTTAAAAATTCCTCATCACCTTAAAATGACCCTATTTACCGTATAGGAAAATTCTATCAACTTGTATATGATATTTTCCAATACTTTTTTTTTACTGCTCATTTTTCAATAACTGAAAAGCATTACAACGTTATTTAAATGTTGAAAACAATCAATGCAATAGTTAGCTAACCGGTTAATTTAGCTAAGGCAAAATTGTTAGGTCCCGGTTTTTGTACCTTGAGCCTGGGGTAACTAGTTGCATGTATTTTCCCATAACGCTGGTGGAAAATTATATGTATTTAACCTCCACAAAATACATTGTAAAAAGGTGACAAAAATTTTAAATTTGACTAAATTCTAAACGGATGATTATGATTGTTATTTTAAAAAAAATAGTTGCATGTACGTCCCAATCATTCGAGCAACATTGTTGAAGACTTATCATAATCACAAAACATGCAAACTGTTTTTTTTTTTTTCTCTCCAAGTTTTCGCACAATAATTTATAATTAAATTCACTTTTAATTCTATTAGATCAATGATATCGGCATTGGTTGTTCTTTGTTGACGTGCCAAAATAGGTATTAAAAATAATAATTTTTTTTATCATTATTCAGGATTAATTAAAAATTATGCACATTTTTTTTCAAGCCCTTTGTTAATCATCTAGCTAATATACAACAATAAACCACAAAAAAAATATATGGCTTAAATAATATTTTTTTCTCTAAAAATATTATCTTTTTTAATTTTTTTAGTATTTTTTATTTGATTTTAATCTTTATTACCAAAATAATAAATTTTGCTTTTAGTTTCTAGTTTTAAACAATGGTAATTAAGGGACTTTTGCAGCTAGCAATTTAAAATATTATGAGGAACTCTCAAGGGATAAAGCAATATAATTATTTAAAACAAATTGTGTTTTTAATATGAGAAAGACACTTATACACTAATAGTGTAAAAAATTTTATACATGGTAAGTTTATTGACTTTAATCATTAATACTTTAAAAGTTATGTAAATGAAGTATTGTAATTAATCATTAATGTAAAACTCTTTTACACTAGTTGTATATATGTTAAACTCTTGTAATATTTTACCTATTTAAAATAGTTTATAATATCAATCAAATTTATAAGTGATTAAAAACATAATTTACCTAAAAAATTACATGATACTATCTAGTCAAACTCTGCAAAATCCTGTCTTTTTAGAAAAATAAATTATTAATAAAAAGGTATATTTATATTAATATGGTTAAATTAATTTAATATTAGTGTTTATTTGAATAAATTAAGAATCTGTTTTATAAAATAAATAAATAAATAAAACAAATATGAGTGTAAATAGTAAGATAGTCTGAAGGTTAAGTTTGAGTTTAGTGTTAGAAAGCACAATCCAACTATTAACTTAGAGTAATTCACAGGGATTAAATTATGGCACTTCAATTTTTACATTTCTAACTCTAGAGGTTTGGGAGAAAGCTATAGAGCGAACCTACCTTGTCAAGGAAGATTGATGAGAACAACATTTGGGAACTTCAAGACACATCTTTTGCATCTAAGATCATCATTTAAGGTAAGGGGGGAGTGGAAAATTATCTCTCATGTGAGATGTAGAAAAAAATGGGTAGTCAACTGATCTCTAAGCTTCAATAGGTTTCAATGTTGTATTTATGCTATTGAAGGGTTATGAACACACAATATAACTGTGTGAATATATTGTTTTGTTAATAGTAGAGATGTATTTGAATGAGACATAAGAAAATGCGATTCAGGGGTACATGTGGTTAGTACTCATGAATAAGTATTAGATGTCTTATTAATTTATCTTGTTGGATTGTTGGGGATTATGTGTACTAATAGATTATTTATTTGATGTATTGATTAAGTTGGCATTAAGGTTCTCCATTTTAATACTCTAGAGGTTAGTACCTTTGAACACAGTAATGGTATGTATTGACAAACTGGAATCAATATGTTTGGTGCCCCTAAATAGTTAATGGATATTTGTATTAATTTATTTTGTTGAATTGTAAGGGGAAGTGAGATTAGTTGATGCATAGGCATATATAAGAAATAGGGTATTGATGTAACGATATTCTATATATCCCTATTTCATGATAATTTTTTTTATTTAAAACCTATTATTAATTTCAAGAAATAATTTATTTACTTAATTATTATTTTTTTTCATTTCAGCAGATAATTTCTTTTCTTTAATTATTTATTTAATTAAAAAACCATATTTATGTATATACACAAGTCATATTTACACACACACATATATATATATATATATATATATATATATAGGGAAGATTTTTTTTTATGTGCAACTCTCCCTTTACTTACTTTTTTTTTTTACTCTGATATTTACATAGTCGATGGGAAAATGTTTAACAATGGATTTGTATAGTTAGTCGGTGGTAAATAAAACGTAACAACTATTGGTTCTTCAATCACTATGGGTTCCCCATGATCATTCACAAATACTAAAGTGGAAATATCAGTCCCTCTAAACGTGACTGAGTTCTCAATCACATTTGTAATCCATCATGTTGCTCGAAACATTGTTGTAATTACCGCAAAAAAAGGGTTCAGATAATTTGTTGTGTCCATCTTTTAAATTTTGCATTTCCATTTTTTTTAGACAAGAAAATAAAGGAGTGAGAACAATTATCATGTAAATATTTTACATAATAACAATTTAAATAACAGGAAATTAAACAATAAGAGAAATATATATATATATATATATATATATAGATATATATATATATATTTGTTTATAATAATCATATATATATATATATATGTGTGTATATATTTTCTTCTAGAAACTTGAATGATTTTTTTAGTGACTAGTGAGGATAAATGAACTTCTTTACCATGATTTTTTTTTTAAGGATACAAGGATATTTTACCTTAAATATTTACTCATTTAAATCCTCAAGGTCAAATATTCAACTACAACTTAATTCAAATCTTTATTTAAGGATTAAAACTTTTATTAAATTTTTTGTTAAATATTTATATATGAAAAAAATATAACCATTACATTTAAAATAAAATGGTCAATAAAAAAATAATTTAATAAATCAAATAAGATTATGAACAACAAATTAAATAATTATAACTAAAAGTAACATAAAATGATAAATAAAATAAGGTCAGAGACACCTCAATGAATAATTATAGTTAAAAGTAACTATAGTTAAAACAATGTTAGGGACACCTCACTAAATAACTATAGTTAAAAGTAACATAAAATAATAAATAAAACAATGTTAGGGACACCTCACTAAATAACTATAGTTAAAAATAACATAAAATAATAAATAGATCGAGATGAAGGACACCTTACTAAATAATTATAGTTAAAAGTAACATAACATAATAAATAGAACAAGGTTAAGGACATCTCACTAAATAATTATAACTAAAAATAATATAAAATAAATACGTAAGTAAGTATAATATTTAAAAGTGATAGATGTCTCATCCCTCTTACCTTAATAAATAGAATAATACAAGATTTTGAATTTTCTTTTTCGATAAGTACCCACTCACTATTATTCTCTCAACTTTTCTTCTCAAGTTCTTCTTTCAAATTTATTTTTTACGGTTCCTGCCTTTCACTTCAGCTATTTATAGACCTAAGCTCATGATTTTTTTTTTCATCCTAATTACTAGTTAACTATTTCACATTAGATATAGATAAGTCTTGTTGGCTTTTCTTCTTTCTCTTATCTTCACGTGCTGTAATTTTTTCTTTTCTTTTCCCTTCATTCCTTATCTATTATGTTCAGCCTTCTTTTCATAATTTTTTTTATTACATTGATTTTTTTACTATACATTACGTTACTGTTTATATATATATATATATATAAATTTAGAATTTATTTTAAAATTTTAACATATATATCATTTTATTATAAATATATATTCTCATGATATATATATATATATATATATATTTACTCATACTATATATTCTCCAATAATATATTATTATACTAATAACATTTGTTTATTATTATTATATATAAATATTGCCTAAAATTTTAAAATAATCTATTATTAGATATTATTTTAACTTTATTTGATTACTATATATATATATATTAAATTTAAAATATAATTAAATATTTTACTATAAATTTGGAATATTACAATTGAAGGTGAACCATAAGTCTCCCTAGGGATTAAAGTTTCATGTGTTTTATGCAATTAATTTTTTTGTTTGTTTTTATGAATGCTATTGATTATTAAATTATGAAAAATTGTAATTATATTATTGATTAATATGATGATTGAGGAATTGCTGTGTTATTTGAACCGCTCTCTATATAAAAAGGATTATGTGTTAGGTTTTAAGAGTTTTTTTCCATTGAGGATATTGATGGAAAAATTTATTATTATCACTACAATTATAAGATGTGATGATACTTAAGTATTAGAGATAGAGAAGTAGAATGTTTGACGGTTTGGAGTTAGAAGTATATTTTAAAAACCTTATATAAGTTGAATACTTGTTATCTGAAATCTTCGTATGAACATGCTTCAGTGTTTCTGTAATATCTCTCTATGTTGTTAACCAAATTGAGTTTCACTTGTTGTTTTACAAAGTAGATGCTTGGGGCTACAGTTTAGGATCAAGAATTATGTAACGATGTTAAGAATAAACCGAGTTAGGTGAGTTACAAGTTAAGTCTCCAATCCAGTGTGCGAAACATAATTTGTGTGCTATAAGCTTTGCGAGGTAACCTAGGCGACCTTATTAGGTTTTGTTTTCTTTATAAAGGTTGTAGACTTATATCTTATATTTAAAGTGGAGTTTGAATCACTAAAAAAGGATGCATATAATGCAAGGTATGATTAAAATAGTGAGTGAAAGTCAAACTGTCATTTTCGAGTTAATTGTTGCAGGGATTTGTAATCTTTTAAAATAGTGGATAGCCAAATCAACTCTAAAGTATGGACATCAACATAAAATTTTTAGATGATTGTATTATCTTTTTAATAAAATGTGTACCACCTCATATCATTAGTACAACTATAGATATTGTATTTAGACTAAATGATGTAATAAAATAGCAAGATAACAAGGGATAGTGTGAGTTGTAATAAGGTCGATTGTTGTGGTGTGAAATATTGTGATGTATCTTATAATTGTGAGTGTGATGAATGATTAAACGTTTGAAAGTTGTTTAAGGAGTATGAATTGGGGATTTCTCCCACCGTATATATTGATGTTGATTACAATCGGGCGTATGGTGTGTGGGTGTTTATAAGGGTATGTCTGACAAGGTATCATCCCAGTTGCAGTTAGGGTGGATTGTGATGACGTTATTAGATTATTGTGATACATCTTATAATTGTGATTGTGGTAAATGCTTGAATGTTTGCCTGTTATTTGAAGTGTGTGAATTTAAGATTTGTCCTACTGTATGATATTAATGTTGATTTCAACCCACGTATAGTGTGTTGATGATGATGGTCAGGGTGTGCATGAAGAGATGTCATCCCAACTGCAGTTGGGGTGGAGTGTGATGACTTGATTAGATGCTGATATTGTGATTTATGTTGATGATAATGGTCAGAAGATGCCTAACAAGATGTCATGCCAGTTATTGCTGGGGTGGAGTGAGATGACATTATTAAATATTGGCATTATGATATATGTTGTGGATAACATAACACATGAGTATGACAGTCGAAGAAATTTTGCATGGGTCGTCCATTGTATGGTGCTTTGGACCAATTATCGTTAGGTTATTTTGCGTTGCACAGTTATACCTACGTGTTACTGGTGTAGAAGAGGATTCACTTCGAGTGGACCTATGGTGAAAAGGTTGTACCTATATGTTACTGACATAGAAGATGATCACTTTAGGCATATACATGAGAGAGCATGCATAAGTGTGACAGTTGGAGAAGTTTTGTAAGGATCGCTTATTGTGTGGTGCTCTCGACCAAATATTCTTGGGTTGTTTTCCATTACACGACATGTTACTGACATAAAAAAGGAGTCACTTCAAGTGGACCTATGGTGAAATGGTTGTACTTACATGTTACTGACGTAGAAGAGGAGCACTTCGAGCATGTACCTGAGAGAGCATGCTTGAGTTTGCATTACATGAGCATCATTAGCATGAACAAATTTATGTGTGTTAATGTATAATCTTTGTCATGAGTGTAGTATGAATTTATATATTTATTTATTGTACTTTAGTTGATTATTCATTCTCATTATATGTGTCTTAACATGCATGAGACATATTCTCACTCACTTGCTGCTTGTCGTTGCATTTTGTTTAGGTTGAACGCCACTTTTAAGTGAGCAAGATTTTGAATCATAGGTGATAAAGTCTCAATTTTTCTTTACCTCTTTCTATTAGGCTGCTTTAAGTAGATGTGACATTGGGCTAAAGAGGATTAATTAGTAGTTTTTTGTCATATATACAAATTATTTAAATTTTTATTATGAGCTTTATTAATTGAGAATCTTGTAAAGGAAATTTTTAAAGCCTAACATGTTTACTTATATATGTATGTTTTGTTATATGATAGTTTTGGAAAATAAGTCTATATTGCGTTATTATTTTGTAATTAAAGAATAAAGAGTTTTGAGCAGAAGAGTGTTATGAACTCTCTAATGACATGATAACTCATTATACTGCTAACGCTAGTGTTACATATCAATTAATATTGTTTCTTAAAAGTAGGAAGTAAAACCAAACAAAATAATTTTTTAAATGACCAAATTCAAAAAAATAAATTAATTAAAATACCAAAATAAAAAATACACTATTTTCAAGGACAAAAAAGTTAATTAATCCCCTAAGGTTTAAACAAGTGTGAGGATTGGATAAAAAAATAAGTCTAACACCTCACTTAATTAGACAATGTATATTTGTTTAATTTTTTTCTAATTTCCCTTATCCACTACAAGAATGTAAAATTGTTGTTTTACTATTTGATATGCTTTTATGGATTTCTCTTTGCATCTTCCTAATATATTATATGGACAGATATATCCTTGAGTGGTCCTGTAGATTGGTTGGTCAAGCATCTCCATGAGCACACTGAAATGACCATTCAAGATTTATTCTGATATGTGGAGGTGAAGTGGGAGAGGGGGCAAGGAGTGCAAAGGTGTGGAGGTAGGGGGAGAAGTGTAGCAGAGGGAGGGATAGGTGTTTCAAACTGAATTAAGAATAGGTGTTTCAAAGTGAGTTAGGAATAGTTAATTCAGATTTGTAAAACTAAAAATTCAAATTAATTATTCCAGATTTGTTAAAATTAGCAATGGGGTGTCTGAAATAGATAATCCAGACTTATAAAAAATAATATGCAAATTATCCATTTTGAAGAGTCACTTATGAGTATTTTTATTTTTTAATATATTATTAAGCTATAAGAAAAAAAAAATCCTTTCATCGACTACTATGTCTAATTCACCTTACTTACCAAAAATTGGACAAATATAATCCTTTGAACTTATGATATAGGTTTTTTCATTTTGGTCCTCTTGAATTTTGTAAATTTATTTTGTTTTTTGTCTATTAAGTGATGATATTATGATAATTAAATATTGAAAAATAAATCCAATGTTTTCTAAATAATAGGAACTAAAAAAAAATCCTTTTTTTATCATTGAAAAAGGAAAAAAAATTACAAACGAATAGAAGAGGTGTCTGTAACATCTATTAGAAAGTCACTCAAAACATCAAAAGCTAATTTGCGAGTTTATCAGCACAAGAAAAAATAAAAATCCTTTAATTAAGAGAAACGTACATTAAAACTTACAATTTGTAAGTACATAACATTAAAGACTATAAAAAGGTAAAAAACAAAAGGTATACAAATTAAAATAAGAAAGAAAAAACTAAAAGAACTAAAATACATATATATAGCCCTGTATAAGTGACTATAACAACAAGAACTTATTTTGACGCCATTTTAAAAAATTCCATTAGGGTGCATGGTCCCAATTAACATATTTTTATTTTACATAAATATACAAACAAATAAAGTAGTTATATTAGTTAATTTTTATTAGATTTTAAGAAAATTACTAATGTAACCAGTTTTACCCTTAATTAATACTCTTATATGTTGATAAATCACAAAGTTTTAAGAGTTTGAAGGGTAAGAGAAAACCATTATGAATTATTTCTCACATTCTTCTAAATAATCAAATACTTACAAACTTTATTAGAAATAAAAAAAAGTTAATGCTTTTAAAATTACAAAATATCTTATAAAAATGAGAATTTTTTTTTGGCTAAAATTATGTTATAAAACAATTAGAACATATTGTTTTGTAGATTGAGACCCAATTTAAAAAAATTATAATATAAGAGTTTATTTAATAAGAACTTTTTACATAAGAATTTATAATATAAGTTTTAAACTCAATAAGTTATCTGTCTTTAGATGTACAAATTTAAAAACAAATATATATAAATAAAGTGTTTAAATATACATATATATATATATATATTATATATAGAGAGAGAGCAAGAGAGATATGGAGAGAGATAGAGAAAGGGGGAGCAAGAAAGAGAGGGAGAGAAAGACATAGAGCAAGAGAGAGGGGGGAGGGAGAGAGAAGTAGAGAAAAAGAGAAACTCAATAACAAGTTTTGATCATAAAAGAGAAAAAAATATGAGAAAGTTTTTATCATAAAAGAAAAAAAATGTAAAAAATAGAAGTCAAAAGAAATACAAATTTTCAATAAATTTAAAATAATTTTTTTTAAAAAAATAAACTACTCTAAATAGCTTATTCAAGTAATCTTAAAACAATTTATAAATCCTATATAAGTGTTTTTATAAATTTTTCCAAACACTTTAGATAAATGTTTATATTGTAAAATAAATCCAAATAAACTATAAATATTCTTTTCCAAACGGCCGGATTTAATCATTATCTTACGTAATTACTAATATATGTACCTCTTTTCTCATATTAATTGTGCAAATACTAACTTCTTTACTGAACAAGACCTTAATGTTCGTTAGTATCAAATAGGTGCGAATTAGTATCGAAGCCATGCACGACTTTAACGTGTTTGGAAAACTGTTCAATTTTTCGTTTCACACTTTTCAAAGCTAATTTTCACGTTTCTAGAGGTTAAAGATTTCTCACTCCTATGTAATTGAACTGTATATACCAACACGCTCTTTCTCTTTAGCATCATCACTACTTTAAATGAAAATGTCTTGTTAAAATATTTATCGATGTACGATAATATGGCATTTTCTCATTGGTAATGACTAAAAAAATAAACATTAAAAACAAATTACTAATGTCTATTAAGATGGTTGGTACATAATATTAATTAATGCATGCTCAATATAATAGATCGGTCTTGCTGTCTAAAGATTCGCTAACAATAATAGCAAAAGAAAATTAACAGAAAAATAGAGCTTCATAAATTAGTGGTTGACAAAAAACAATTAAGAACTTCTCAGTAATTTCAAAACAAAAGAAAATAAGTTTTCTTGGTCTCAGTTAATAGAAACTTTAAACTGATACAGTTTCCTCTAACTACATGTATAAGTTCTACACTACATATGGAAAAGTCTAGTCTTTTATTTTGGAACCAGCCAGAGTTGTTCTAACGAAGGTGAACTCATACAAAACAGGTGCATTTACACTCAGACATTACATGAAAGGTAATTACGAAAACGTAATCAAATTGCCTCTCATATTGCCAGTATAACGTTGTTATCATCCCTAAACTCTCTTCGCCATTCTCTTAGTCTCTAAGAGTGAATGAAGAAGGGCACATTTCTTCTGGATTTGTTGCAATTCCTCCTCCAACTCTACAACCTATTTTATATCAGCAACACTAACAATTAAATAACGACTGTTTTAATCGTAATCGTTAAGGTTTGCTAATTGACTACTATTACCGTTTGTTTCAGTTCAGTCTCGTTTTGCCTGTGCTCCTCACACCTGCAGAATCGGGTTTCAGTTTCTATTCAGCAATAAAACAAGAAAACATGAAGACCGGGCACCACAAGCAAGGTACCACAAAGTGATTGTCAAGTTAACCATGCATTGCAAAAGTTGGGGAAAATTATACAACAGTCTACATGTCATGTCATAAGAATTAATGTTTATTATTTGGAGAGCATGTTATGTAGTATCAGGAAGTAGAAAATCTAGTGGGAAATTTCAGGTGTAAGATTGCAGGTATAAATATCCAATCCAACAAAGTATTTTATGAGAACCATGTCATTCCTGGTATAAAAAATTAGGAATGTTCTGATGTTAACCATTTTCAATGGATCCCAACCCATATACACGTAAAATTATTGAAGAGAATCATACAAGTAAAATAGATAAGAATACATCAAAAAACAGAAAATAAAGAGATAACAGAGCCAGGGTGGCTCAAAATTATACATCCTTGTCACAGTAGGTGAAGTAACAGGTCAATAAGCTTTTGGTTGATGGGCAACAAACAAATCAGGGAAAAAATGGTCGATCAAGCATTATATTCAAGAAAAAAATCTAGCAAATAAAGAAGCATAACAAGAATGAAAATAACAAATAGTTGATCAGTTTAAAGACAATTTGAAACAATGATTTACCTCTCAAAAAGTTTTATGTTTTCTTCACAGAGTTCATCATAAGATGCAGACAGTGGAGTTCCTATCCTTGTATCCTGTGACAAAAAATAATCGTTCATGTGCTCCAAAATGTTGCATATTTACACAATAAAATAGAAACACTTTGTTCAGTAGTTGCCCAGTCATGTTTCCTGGGTACCATTTTCAACTAGTGCATACCAACTGTACATTCTAATAGTAAAAAGAGTGTTAAGAGAAATGTTGTTTCGAGACTATAACTGAACGTGATAAGTGACTGTGCCAATTCAACATATGCAATAAAACAGAAACAACTTAGATTCAGTCACATAGACATCAAAGTCAAATAAACTTGACAACCACCTTGGAGGTTCAGAGATTATACATCTATTCCTGATTTTGCACTGACTGGAGGGGGACAAGGTGCATCTAGCTCTACCGGCTGAAACAGAAGCAGTGTCAACAATCAAGGAATCTGAATGCAAAGCAGCAATGGAGGAAGAGTTAAGGGCTATGTAGAAGAACCACACATTGGAGCTGGTCATATTACTTCACAACAAAAGGCCAATTTTATTGAAATGGGTCAAAGTGAAGGTAAAATCAACTGAAGAAGTAATACAAGACTAAGCTGGCTGGTTCCAAAAGGGTTCTTGCAAAAGGCTGGTTCGAATTACAAAGTGTTTGTACCTGTAGCCAGAATTTAAACGGTCACTCGAGAGATTGCTAGTTGCTACAGCCATTTAGAGGTTGGTCATTACATCAACTTGGTGTAAAGTCAACCTTTCAAAATGGGTCACTAGAGGAAGAGATTTATCGCTATTAAACTCTTGGTTTTGAGGTGGCAGGACATGAAAACAAGGGATGCTGAAGTTGAAAAAGAAACTTTATTAACTTGAGTCAATAAAATTGCATTTTCTTCTAATCATGCTTTTATAGGAGGGAAGTATAGCTAAAATAAGGAAACTATGACTAGAAAGATAAATAAGATAAAGACGATAAAAGATCAAATAAGAAAAAATTGAATCCCCCAAGATATTTCTGTTGTTTACAACACTCCCCTCTCAAGTTGGTAAATGAATATCAATCATTTTCAACTTGCCTATAAACTGTTGAATTTAGAAGTGGTAAGTCTGTTATTAAAGACATCAATCATTTAGAGTTCTGCAACTATGAGGCCAGTGTCTAGCTTCTCTTTGATGAAATGGCTGTCAAACTGAATTGTGGACAATGCTAATACCTAACTTGTTACAAAATAACTTACTAGGAATCTCAAACCTAATTCTAAGGTCATCAAGAACTAGCTTCCTCCACGGTATCTTCTATCTACAACCATTGACCCTGCACAATCTTCATCAGCATAAATTTCATTGGACAAAGTATTTTCTATCTAAATAGTAGACCTTTCCTGGACTTGCCTTCAAGTACCGGAAGATTAATTCAACTGCCTTAAGATGCCTCTCTTGAGGATCATGCATGAATTGACTAACCACATTGACAACATAGGTAATATCTGGGCTAGAGTGAGATAAGTAAATTAGCCTCCCTATCAATATTTGCTATCGTGACTTTTCCACAGGTGAACTTTTTTCACCTGCTTGCAGCTAAGAGGATAATAAGAATGTTGTTGGAGATCCTACATCGACTAGCATATGGTCAAACAATAGTATATAAGTGAAGAGCAAACCTCACTTTACCAACTGGTTTTGTTAGGTTGAGTTAAGTGCAATTCCATCATTTCTAATATGGTATCAGAGTCTATCCTAGCGATTTCTTGTTGTGGGGCCTATTGTGTGGCCCCTTATCGGACCGCTATTAGACTGCCCATAAATGTTAAACTTCACACTCGAGATTTTCAGTCCTCGACGTGAGGAGAGTTGTATTGGAGATCCCACATTAACTAGTGATATGGTCAAACAATAGTGTATATAAGTGAAGTACAAACCTCACCTTAACAGCCGATTTTGAGGTTGAGTTAGGCTCAATTTCACCATTTCTAAATGGTATCAAAGTCTATCCTAGTGGGTCTATTGTGTCACCCGTTATCGGACCACTATCAAACCACCCACTAATGTTAAACTTTACGCTTGAGATGTTTAGCCTCGACATGAGAGGGGTGTATCGAAGATCCCACATCGACTAGTGATATAGCAGCCAAACAATAATGTATATAAATGAAGTGCAAAATTCATCTTACAAGCCAGTTTTGTAAGATTTAGTTAGGTCCAATTACACAATTTCTAATAAGTGTATTTAGAAAAACTGAAAAAAAAAATTTATTTCAATAATTGATATATGAATAATAAATTATAATCCGAATAATTTTTATTTAGGTCATTTTGCTAAAAAATGATTTGAAATTAATTTTGTTTAGGTTTAACAAAAAATCAGCTTTTACATGCAAAATTATGAAAAAGTTGAAATTCAGAACATACCTGTAGCAAGCAAAGCACATCGTGTGGCGTGGGTAATTTTAGAAAAAGCTGAAATAAGCTGCATAATAATCTAACAGCTGAATTTTGATAGAAAAAGCTTTTTTTTAGTTTAATCAACTTTTCCAATTTTTTTATAAACAGCTGAAATGCATATATCCCAAACACGGTCTAAGATATGTGAAAGGATCTTTGGACTATGGGATGTTCTCAAATCATTAAAGAAATGTTTCTAATGCAATATTTGGCTGCTATGACTCTGTGCACAAGCTATGTGTTTAAGAAGTGTGGAGCATCTACTTTATTGTGTTCTAAGGAGTCAATGACTCAATGGTGGCACTGTATTAATGTGAGGCTGAAACTTAAACAAATATGAAAATTCTAAAAGACAATAAGTCGGCTATAGGCTTAACTAAACACCCTTAGCTGAAATGCATATTAGACTAAGACAACATTCCACTTTAACAAGCACACTAAGACAACATTCCAAATGCGTATTAGACACATGGAAAGATCAAGCACACTAAGACAACATTCCACTTCCTAAAAAATTAAGTCAGTAAAGGGAAGTTGGAGTTGAAATATTGCAATACCAGCGAGTAGATGGCTGATATTTTAACAAAGCCTATTAGACTGACTGATTCAAGCTAATTAATTATTAGAGTCATCATAGGGGTCCTCTGTTACTAATCTAAATTACGAGGAAGTGCTGTAGATAATTTAGTTAGTGAGTTGTCAAATGTCAGTTAGTTATAATTAACAAACTACTCGTAAATGTGTACTATAAATGTTGATACCCTATATATATGTTATTGTTAAAAGAGAAAAAAATGAGAGAAGACAAGTGAATTCTGGGTGTTTTAATATGTTAAAGATTATATATTGTTTTCTTATTTATGGTTAGATAGTAATTAGAGATTTACTTCTTATTACCTATTATTAGATTGATATTTACTCATTATTAGGGAGATCCTATATGATCAATATTGATCCTATTGGCTCATTATAAATAAAGACATTGTGTGTGGTCATCCAACACACATTTACATGATATTACAACAAAAACTAAATCCTAGGAATCTAGGTGTCTTCCGTGCCTAAATTTATGACCACCATGAACCCACCGTCCAATGACCCACGGTATATCTTCACCTTCTTCATCAATGGATACACAATCATATCTCAGATTCTCAGCCAACTCAACACCGTTGCACATGACCCTAAGCAGGGCTCTGGCATGTGACTTCACACACATGATGAATGACATCTCCGAAGACTCTTCTTGGTGACTTTTTCCGATGTTTTTCTCTTATTTTTCTGCCTTATGACATGTTTTTCCTTCTGCTTTAGAACGTGCTTTATTTACAAATGAACAATACCGATCGTTATTGCAGACCTCTGTTAGTTGTTGCAAAGCCATGTTTATATGACACAACTACACTATTAGAATCACCTTTCGTTTTTATTTTTATTAGATTTACTACATCTGTAATAAGTTTGGTTTATACCACACATATACTCCAGCTTGAGGAGAAATGTTACGGATTATATATTATTTTCTTATTTATGGTTAGATAGTAATTGGAGATTTACTCCTTATTACCTATTATTAGATTAATCTTTAGCCATTATTAAAGAGATGCTATATAATCAATATTGATCCTATTTGATCATATTGACTCATTATAAATAAAGACATCAAACACACATTTGCATAATACACAGCAGGTGTTACATATTTTGTTTCCTCTAAATCAAATACATAAACAGAAAATATTTTGTTTCCTATAAATCAAAGAATATATGCCTATAAACTGATATTACTAATTCAAATTATTATATTATGATTTTCAAAGTGATGGTCAAAAGTGAGAAATAAAATTTCCTATTCAGTATTTCTTAACTTGTTCTCTGTTTTCTTCTCCATTCACATGAGTGATCTCATTCATTCTGAGTGTATGTTCTATCAAAAACAAATAACGGGCATATTTATCCCACATACAATAGCTAGTATGATTTCAGGCCATGACCTCACAAATACAATCTTCTGCAGATTATGTCAACTACTTACAAGCTGCTCATGAATCGATCCTTGCATGCCTGCCGCTTCAAGATCCACAATTGGCTGATTTAAACTCAGGTTGCTTCGATGCTTAGTCACCAAGCCAGCATCCTGTTGATCAGAAAGTAACTGATTCTGTGGATTAGTTGAATGCTCAGCTAATTTTTGAATGTGGGCTTCTTTTACTTTTTGTGATCTGAAATTTAGCGGCTGATATCCAATCAAGTGACAGTGATCTTTCCTGTTTAGTCCAAAACAAATTTTACCAAATTAAACATTGTGGACCCCATAATGTTGATATTCTAGAAAAGATATATCCGGAAGCTCAACCTTTCACTTGAAACAAAAATAAATTACTGGTAATTTCAGAAATATAACATAGCAGAAGATAATGCTTCTGCTAATCTATATTTACTATGTTTCTCGTTCTAGTAAATTCTGTTCACGTTTATGGTTTAAACTTGAGGCCATTAAGTACAAATAAGGATCTATAATGGCAAAAATAATCTAATTTCAAGGCCAACTTATCCACCACATTCTTTTAATGTATGGGGCCCTGTTCTGAAGCAAAAGTAACTAAACACTTATTGGCATGAGTACAGCTTTTGGCTGCAGTTATTTACTTCTTAAGAGCCTCTTTGGCTAATCTTCTCTAGAAGAACTTCTGGAAGAAAAAAAAAAATTAAAAAGTCGAAAATGTTTCTTCTTCATAAGCTTTTTTAAAGATGTGGGACTTTTTTCACGCTAATTTTAGGTAATATGTAGAATCTATCACATAGTTTTTAACGAATGTGTAACTTTTTAAAAATTAGTTTCTAAAAAGTCCCACATCATATAAAAAAAACTTATGGAAAAGTTGTTTTAACTTTTTCTTTATATTTTTTTTCTCCTAGAAGTTTTTTCTGGAGAATATTAGTCACAGACCCTAGGAAATTTGAACTTGAACTAAAGAGTAAAACTTCAAGAACCATTAAGAAATAATAAAAAATTGAAAGCATTTACAGTAGTCAATTTTTATAATAAATCCAGAGTCAATAAGCTTGTTAGCTAACACATGAACAATCCATAAGACAATTTATTGAATGGTGCGAGTGAATTAAGAAATATACAAGATATGGAAAGCAATATGAAATGTCGAATGTGCATATAAAGAAATTGAACACTAAAGTATGTACAACCTTTGTAGAAACCAAAAACTTAATTCTGGAACAAAATAAAAGAAAACTGTTCAAAATACTATGTAATACAGTAACAAACCAGTAATCCATTGTCATCTGTTTCAGCTTGTTTTCCAACCGAACGAACAACACTGATCTCTCAAAATCCTGCTTGTCATGTGCTGGTTCTATAAAATTGGCTTCAAGAACTCCTAAATATGTACAGTTAAATTCAAAAACCTGGGAATTTTGGAGTAACAACATGGAGAGAACTCAAAAATGAAAAGATTAAAATCGTACCAACAACACAACTCCCTTTTGATGAACCATCTGCAACTACTTTCCAAAAGGGCTGCCAGAGAGAAGAGAAATCATAAATCAATAGTCAGAGAAACCGAAAACCTGTCACTGTTGAGGACAAACAGTCACAGAGAAACCAAGAGAAAACAGAGGCAAAGAAAGTGAGAAACCAGTCACCAGAGTGCTTGGTCATGAGAGACACGAGATTTGGGTTGAGATAAATTAAGAAACGACAACTTAATATTCATTTTATAGGCAAAATATTGTTTTAGAAATTGAAATCCAAATAATAGCCCCATAACAAGCCCTAGTGCTTCAATGACTTCATTGGAATCAAGAGATAGCACTACTATCCCTCCCATTCATTACAGTCGTTATTTCGTCTACAATATACACCACACTTGACAGCTCTGCTATGGTGGCCCCAGTAGCAGTTAGGACCTCTTGCTTGGCTACACCACCATAGGGCGCTATTTAAAACGCTATCTAAGTTATTTTAAGAAACTATTGGATACTTCTCATACCTTCTAACAAGGTAACACTACATAATCAAAATTTATTCAGGAAAAAAATTGGAAAGGAAATTAAAACAGAAAATGAAATTCAATTGCAATGAAAATTCAATATTAGAACATGTCACGCATTTATATATATAAAAACTGGTGTTTTGCTGAATGAGAATATAAAAAATGAAGATTCTAGAAAAGTCAACTGAAATACACATAACTTGAGATAATGTATTTCAAGCACTCATTACATACCTTGATTAGGCGGTTTTTATGGTACACATTAAATCCAGTAACCTTAATAGAAGCAGCCTCCTTTATGAATCCAATGGTTGTCTCCACTACAACCTAAAACATATTATATTTATTATTTGGAAAATCTAAGAAAAAAATATCCTAGTTAAATGTCCTTGAATAATAATTGATAAGGTGCTGGTTCAATAAACAGTTATTTATAAACCATTGTCTCTTCTTGTGATACTGATATGGAAGAAAATCAGTAAAAGAAAGAAAAAGACACACTCAGAAATGGAGGAAAAAAGAGAAGGAAAAAAAAAGACCAATGCAAATCTTTAGGTTTCTGCAATCCTTTCATCACTCTGAATTCTTTTAGCCTTCTCTCTCTGTCAACTTATCAAATCCATTATGCTCCATTGTTATTGTATGATTTGTATGAAAATGTCACCCTCCATTAGGGTTTCTGTTGAGTCTATTCTAATTTGTGAGTCTTGTCAATTTGTTGTAGTGTTTGTCTTGTAAATAAAAGAGCTCAAGCTCTCTTTGACAACGTTCACTTCAAAGCACGGGGTCCTTGCCTAATTATTTCAAAATTTGGTTATAAATATCATTTTTTTTTTGTTGTTGATGACTATTCTCATGTCACATGGTTATATTTGATGAAATCCAGATCTGAATTTTTCACTATATTGTCATTTTTGTGCTGACAGCCGTACTCAATTTGGTTGTCATGTACGCATTCTCCGTGGCATGGGCGCATGACAATAGCAATAAGCCAATGATGCTACAGAATACTTTTTTGCACCATTTAGCACTTGCATCAATGAAAATGGCATTTTGCATCAATTTGTGGTGTTGTCACTCTATAAAAAAATGGGGTTACTGAGCTGAGTGCAAAAATTATCATCTTATGTCTTAAGACCTATTGTTTGAGATGAAGGTTCCAGAAAGTTTTTGGGTAGAGGCAGACCTTACTACTGCATATTCAATTAATTGCATGACATCATCTGTATTAAATGGTGCAATTCTTCATTGTGTTCTTTTCAGTTCTCAATCTTTGTTCCCCCTACCTCCCTAAAATATTTGGTTGTACAAGTTTTTTGTATGATGTTCGTCCCTAGGTACCCAAGTTGGATCCAAAGTCATTGATTGGTGTGTGTCTTAGGTTACTATATGACCTAGAAAGAGTATTGTTGAGAATCTTAGATATTTTAAATATAGTACATAGAAATAATATCTTAATTATAGAGAATCATATCATTTATACTAACCTATTAAATAAAGCTATAAAACATTCATCTTATGTGTATGGAAACACACGGTTTCAATCCATTATTACTCTATTTTTCTATGATTTCAACATGATATCAAAAGCCTAATAAAGGTTCTCTTGTGAAACTTTCTTTTTCCCGGTTGACCCCACTGTCTCCGAAGAAAATTTTTTTTGCAAACTGTATTAATTTCTGGTTTGCTTTCCTATGGTAAAAATCTGCTATGCCATTTTTTCCACCGTTCGGTCCAAAACCACCACTGCAGCAAGAACCAGCCTCCAAGTGTTGTTCCTGTCACGTGCCGCCCTCAACCAAACAATGCAGTTTTCCAATGCATAGTGGCGTGTCAGCCACTGTCTCCAGCCATGCCACTCCGCTCCTACCCTTGAAGTTTTGAAGCGATTAGAGCCTGTTTGGTGTGTGTTTGCTTCAAAACACATTTTTCTCTCCTATTTTGTGTGCAGTTACCATGGCTGCAGCAGGACTCCCTTCGTCTACCAAGCCAAATCCGACAATTTCCTTTATTATTCCACTATCTATCGATAAATTAGACGAACCAATTATTCCATTTGGGCTTCTGAAATCACTTTGTGAATCACCAGTTTGGGCTATGAAACTCATCTCACTACTACTATTGACTCATTACCAGTTACTTAACATGGTTCCCGGAAGAAGGTCGATGCACAACTATGCAATGTTATTAAGTCCACCATCCATTCTTCTCTCTTAAACCGATCTTTCTCTAATACGACACATGTAATTCGGTTTGGAATGAGGCACTGTGTTGTACACCAATTATACACAACGCTTATATGGAGTATGCAAAGACTTGATTACATTGGTGGCACCACTACGCTTTGAAGGCACAATGGAGAATTTGACATGGAGGATTTAAATGCTTCTAGGAAGATCCTTGGAACGGAAATATATAGGGATAGATCTCAGAAGAAACTATTCCTATCTCAAAAAGACTACATCATGAAATCCTATCTCGGTTTAGAATGATAAATGCTAAACCTCTCAACACTCCTTTATTGGCCAAAGAAAAACGTTCAGCTGCTGAAAAGGATCAAACTCAAGATGACTCAGCCTATATGTTGAAGGTTCCCTATGCTAGGCAGTCTTATGTATGCCATGGTATGCACTGGGCCAGACCTTGCATATGTCGTCAATGTAGTTAGTAGGTACCTCAACCAACCTCAAAGGGAGCATTGGCAAACTACAAAGCAGATTTTTGGGTACCTAAGAGGAACCACCGATGTTGGCCTGATTTATGGTTCAAACTCAAGTTGTCTTCTGCAGGATACTCTGACTCAGATTATGTTGCAGACCTGCATGGAAGGAGATCAATCATGCCTTCACTCTTGGAAACTGTTTGATCAGTTGGAGGCAACACTGCAACCTTCTGTTGCCCTATCTACAACAGAAGTTGAGCACATGGCTCTCACTGAAGCTGCCAAGGAAGGAATCTGGTTAAAAGGTCTCGTGAGTGATCTTGGAATCTATCAATAACATGCCCTCATATTCTGTGACAATCTCAATGCAATATGCTTGGCCAAAGATCAATTTCATCGTGATAGAACCAAGCATATTGATGCTAGGTACCACTTCATCAAATCAGAAAACAAGATTAAGGTTTAGAAGATCAACACCCTGCACAATCCAGCTGACATGTTAACCAAACCAGTTCCTAGGAACAAGTTCCTGCACTGCCTGGACCTGCTCAACATTGACTGTTGGACCTGCTCAACATTGACTGTTGGAAATAGTCAGTTTGATTGGAGGAAGCAGATTTATGTGCTTTTGGAATATAGGTTCTATGTCAAGGTGGAGATATGTTAGGATGCCTTAGAACCTTATCTGATGGAGAGTTTTTTGTTAGTGCAGTTAAGTTAGTTGCATATCTTTTCTTTTTCAAATCCTTCCTTATAAGGGTCACTCTCCCTCTTGTACTCACTTTTTAATTCCTACCATAATAGTTTGTCCCTCCCATGGATGTAGCCCATTTTTCTAAGGGTGAACCACGTAAATCTCTGTGTGTGTGTAATCTGTCTCTCTCTCTCAATCATCTCTGCTCTCTTTGTTTCTTCTGTTCTCTGGTTCCTTACCCCAACATAACAAATGTGTGTACAGAAGCTTTAAATGGGGAGTGGAGTCTAACAAGTTGTGCATGACAAACATCTACAATCCAACTTAAGGGGTACGTTAAAGAGTCATTTAGAATAAAAGGATTTTAATATGAAATAATGAAAACAAGCTTAGCCCATGAGTATGTATGTACTTAACCTAGTAATATAAATATGAGGGTATATACATATTCTAGAGTACCCAATCACAATTTACTCACATGTCTCTCCACATCTCTCTTTTCCTCTTTTTCTGCAGAAACTACAAATATTCAACAAAATTCCTATCTCGCCCACCTTACCCACGTGAGTCATTGTGTTGCTTTTTTACTTGGTCCTTCTCTTACATACTACAGTATTAGGGTGTTTATCAATGTGAAAATTACAAAAAAAATTGTTATTGCAAGCTATACAAATAATAACCATAACCACTCAACTTATTATTGATTACAATTTTTTTATTTAATGTTCAGAGCATAAGAAATCCATACCAACAGATTTTATGTCAAGCAAACTTCTACTAATGTATATCCATACTATGGGGAATATTACAATGAATACGTAGCAAGTTTCATGGTAATGCTATATAAAATATTGCTTTAAACACTTGAATTGCTACTCCATATCATGGATCTAACCTCATTTGATGCCATGGCTAGCTGCTGAGGCCTATATGAAATCACTTTTGAATATATTAAATCGTCTGCAATGTTAAATTGATCCACAAGTTTCCCTCTTAATATGATTTTGAAGTTAGAAAATTTTCTAAGGTACAACATGGAAACATATGCCTGAAACATTTAAAGGGTCAATCAGAATACAAAATAAAAATTAGAAAATAGCAACAATAAATACAACTGAAATCTCAAGTATTACCCGTAAAGAAAAACGAAGGCAGTAAGAAATATGTGACCGAAGCTGAACAGTTTTTTTTTTCAAATTTTTCTCAGCTCCATGGGAGGCTTCATCTCTTAACATAATATCCTGTGCAAAAGATCAAAGAAGATCGTGACTACTACTAAGAGTTTAAGACAATGAATGATGTCAAGTATTTGTAAAATTTATAGAAATAGCACATCTAGCACAGACACAAATACACACACACTCACTGATGTGCTTGCTACATCACACTTATACAGCATAGTAGATAAGCCAACAGCCCAGATTATCTTAACAAGACTTGATACGTATTGAATTTGTAACTAATATAAGTTATTTGTTTCATCAATAACCTGTATAAAGTCTCTTGAATTTCCTAAAGGACAAAACTTATACACAGTCCTATATGTGATATTAGTGTTGTTCTCCAGTCAGACATGGAGTTCAACCTCAGTGATCTACATTGACATTCAATGGAAATGGAATCATTTATTATACAAAGAACCTCAGAAATTCTATTAGCAAGACTCAGATAGGGTCAAGTTTGGAACACTTGGGATCATGGTTATGAACAATAGCTACATTCCCAAAAATGTTTAAGGGGATTTAGTCATAAGTTGTGAATGGGAACACATGTAGTGAATGTTTGCACTTTTTCTTATTTATTTTGTTTGTGTCGCAACTTAGCATCAATAAAAATACCTCTATTTCCTATTTTTGTTTGGGAACATGCCTTTCGTACTCAAACCTTGTAATCTCAACAAATATAAACCAACATATTTGAATATTTCCTCCATGAATGAAGAATATATCAAAATGTATTTCCAAAAGAAACCTGCAGAAAAAAGTTCATATAGTAGTGAAGAAATACAACATACCTCAGCATCATCATCAAAACTCAATTCATATATCCCTTCATCATTCAACCACAAATTGTATATTACAACTTTGGTTCCATGTGATCCTATATCATCAAACTGAAAAGTATAAACAAAACTGGTAAATGAAGGCGTACACAACTTATCAACCGTTTAAGTGGAGAAAGAAGAGTTATCAATGGCTCTTTACAATACATTCAAATTATCACATGCATCATTTGGAGGTGATTCATGTGCTAGTGTTTTGAATAGTGGCTTGAGACAGTCAGACAGATTACAGTATTATAATGAGAATTGAAGTCAGCATAATAGAAAAGGTTAAGAATATATATAGACCTAGTAATGGTAAGTGTTAAATTATTTCTCTTCCTAAAATGAGAAGTGGAGAAATGGAGGATGGGAGCACCGAATGAAGAAGACAACGGCTCGCCAGAGAAGAAGCTGTGTCGACGCTCACTGGAGAAGAAGCACCGTTTGAGTGAAAAAAGAAAAAGACAAACAGGACGCATGCAGTGGGTGCTCACTGGAGAAGAAGCAGCGTCGACAATCGCTGGAGAAGAAGAAGCGGTGCCATTTGGGTAAAGAAGCAAGAAGACGAACAGGACACTACACAGCAGGATGCACACAATGGCAAGACGAACGTTTTGTTGTTTGGGTAAAAAGGGAAAAAAGTGATTTGCCCTTTTTACCCTTCATTAAAAAAAATGAATATCTCAACTCAAAACTATGTTGTTTTGAATTTTCTTTTGAAATAAAGCAGAAGATGATGCCATCTTCTTCATCTCTCTCACCCCCAACCTCGGCAAATGGAGAAGTAGCGCATCTGAGCGCAAAACGACACGAACTTCCACATTCCTGGCCGTGAAATGCTATGCGACTACCGCTCCAGCCAAATGCGACGTGACAACCACCACTGGAGTGGCGTCTAGATGCTCCACTCTGCCTTGTCGTGAAAGCACCAAGATAGCGCGCTATTGATAACTATGCCACATACATGCACAAGAATAAAATTCCCCAACTAACAAAGCCATATAGTGTCAATGCTTAGCCTTATAAGAGAGTTGCTTATGCTTTTGGTAGAACAACATCTTGTGGCGATGTGCAATTTAAAATAGACTGATGCAAAAGCTTGCAGCATAACTAATCATTAATAAGAGTTTTAGGGCATAAAATTGAAAGATTACCAAAAAATGATAACAGTATAAAAAAAAATTATTTCTGATGTTTCCAAGTGATGAGCTTTTGTGAATATACAATCAAATGAAATGAACCTGAAGCATGAGCTCCTCCTTTGATGTGAAGGGAGACCAATCAAGAATTGTTTTCAAGTTGGCAGACCATTCATCTTGGGAGCTATATATAATTGGTTCAGCCCAATGGCCAGATATGTCAAAATCTATCTGCAAGCAAAAGGAAACTGGATAAAAATATGAAGGAAGAACACATTTCACTGTTATATATTTAAACATTAGATGAAGGAAATGTCACCATCGGAACAACTACGTCATCTTGCCCAGTTCTCCGCAAAAATGTATATGATAGTAGACCCACACTTTGTGTTGCTCGGCTGAAAAATTAGAAGTTAAGAATTTAAATGACTAAAATATTATCTACAACTAACTTTTGTTTCCAGTAAATGAAGAACCTTACATATAAAACCTAAAAGTAAAAGCCAGAATGGCAAATATGTTGTCAATCAGTGTTGTTAAATGCCTGTTATGGTAGCATGCTTTTTAAGCAGAACACCATCAGATGGTGGTGGCATCATGGGTCACAAAGTGCAGCCTATGGCAATACTGGCCTTTCATTTTACAGCACCAATGACAACAATTGCAAATGTTGTCCCAAAAAAAAGGGAATGGTCCTCTAATGCAATCCAATTATTTGGAAGGTTAAAACTCTAAAGAAAGCATTAAGACAAGTAGTTCTCTTCTCTGTTTTTGCCTTCTATGTCAGCAACCTACGTTTGCACTTCACAGCCCCTTGGTCTGTGAGGTTTTCACCAACAACTGCTAAATGTATCCTTCATGGGTAATTTGACAGTGCTTTATGGCCACAGTGACCACTATTCTGATGAGTGCATTTTCTGTGTTATTGTTTTTTTCTTTTTCTAGTTTTTTGTTTTAATAACTTATTTTTTACATTCTATAATTTTAATTTTTTTTCTTTCATTCTGTGATTATTCTTTGTTTTTTTTTTTAATTATTTCTTTTTATTTTTTATTTTGTTAATTTTTCTAGTTCTTGTTCTATTGTAGTAGTGTTCTGTCCAGCCCTTGTCTAATTTCTACAACGGCTGAAGCATCAACACACAATTCAAGGATCAACTCTACAGCAGACACTGGTTGAAAATGTTAACATCAACTTGATGAAAAGAATACAAACATAATTATTTTAATTACTGTGGAAAAATCAAAAGGGAGGAATAACAAGAGCCAAAGAAAACTTAATGGAGAAGAAGAGCAATGTTGCTTCTAGGAAAAAGAGTCCATAGGGTGTAAAAGATGAGCTTCGGGGACTTCTAACTAACAAAAAGAGTGCAGCCACTTGTGGTATGTCTAATGTGCAAAACATTAGAGATTTGAACTTCGCTTAAATTGGATATGAAGAGGAAGAAGAGATTGAAGATTCTGGATTTGCTGCCACTACAGTATGTGAAATTATGTCTTGATATAACATTTGATTTCCTATTGATTGGTAATTGATTGATCTTGTAATCAATATTGATCTCTTTTTCATATTATAAATAGCATGAGGTGCAATCTGAATTTACACAATTACAACCGTAAATAATTACTATATTGTATCAAAGTCTGTTGTTGTTCTTACTCTTGGATGAAGTATCACAAAAATTGTCTCATTGGGGATCCACTGTCCCCGGTGGCCTCCTCGCTCATTAACCTATTTAAGCTTTTCCAACCACTTCTAGTGGCCAACATTGAAGCTCCATGACATTTCCGGCCTATAACGTGCAGATCTCCCTTCCATTGATCTACATAGCTCCAATAACAGCATCTTGAAAGAACCACCAGTGCACTCTCACACACGTCCTTTTGCTTGCACAATCCCTCATTGAGGTGAATAGTGTCGCACTATGCTCCATCCCTATTTGGCAGCCATCATGTTTCCATATTATCAAATCAATGTTATTTACCAACATCCCTTTACATTTTGTGCACAACATGCTTTACGGGTAAACAGTACCTGCATCTACTCTTGAGCCTGTTTGACAACCATTGCACTCCCCTCTTGCTGTCTATACCAGCAACCTGTCACGCCATCTATGTGCACAGCCAACTGAAAGCACGCTACATGTGCCCCAAGCAACGTCTTAGTGTGTGAAGTTCACACACAATGTGTGACACATTTCCAACAAGCATCGCACTAATCTCCACCGTCACTACAAAGCCTTCATTGGCTACTGATGAGCCATGTTTACCCGAAACAACCACATGACTCAAACCACCTTTAGTTTCTATCGGGTTTACCACTTTTGAAACCATCTTTAGTTCATATCACACATATGCTCTAACTTGAGTAGGAATATGAAATCATGTCTTGATATCATTACTAATATTATATTTATTATTTCTTATTAGAATATATGATTTCCTATAATCAATATTTGATTGATCTTGTAATCAATAATGCTTCCTTCATAAATAGCATGAGCTTTGATTTGCATTTACACAAGTTACAATAGTAAATAATTCTTATTAGAATGGTGAACTTGGGCCTAATTCTACCTTACAAAATCGGCTTGTAAGATGAAGTTTGCACTCCACTTATATACTATTATTTGGTCATATCACTAGTCAATATGAAATCTCCAATACAATTTGTCATGCCAAGGATTAAACATCTCGAGCATGAAGTTCGCAGGACTAAACATCTGCAGATGGTCTGATAGTGACCCAACTACAAGTAGCATAATAGACTCAACAACAACAAATTGTTAAGATAGACTCTGATACCATAAAGCAATAATTTAAATGAAGCTTCGAAAATAAAAAATATAATATTTTGATTTAGTAATTATAGTGGTTTATAGGCAGATTATCTTTTATATAAAAAAAACAAAATATTCTCTATTTATTTACAATTAATGTTACTAACCGATATAAATGTGTTTTCGTTGTATATTCAAACAAACAGTTTCAGTTCATTATTCATTTATTTCTCATATTTTAACATGTTAATGTTATCAGAGTCCGGTTGAAGGAATTCCAAAAAAGCATCCCTCACTGGGGGGGCTCATTGCCCCTAGTGAGCTCCTTTTGCTTGTTGCTATTCTTTTGAAACATTTTCCCTTTTTTTGGCATATATTTTGCTTTTCTTGTGCATTTTTCGGCCACCACCACCTGCCACCTGCAACATTTCCGACTAGTACATGTGTCGATCTCATGTCCTTTTTCAATGCACCAAATAACAAAATGTTTTTCAATGTTGTTTGTATTGCCTTTATTTTCCTCTTCAATACTGATCCCATCTATGTCTTAGATGCATTGACCCCCTGTTTTTGTCTCAAATGCATTGATCTCGTTTATCCATGTTGTACTAGTCTCAACTATGTCTAAGTGGCAATGATGTTGTCTCTTCCCTAGAAGCAATGAACTTAGTCACAAGTTTAAAATAATTTTGTGTCTACATTAATATCTGTTTAAAACTTTCAAATGTTGGTTTAAGAAAGTTGGAACTTGTTTTGTTTGCCATGAATTTTCTTGGACCAATGGATATTCCGACAATGAACTTAGTTTCAAGTTCAAAAATAATTTTGCATCTCCATTAAAATTTGTTTAAAACTTTCAAATGTTGGCTTTAAGAAAGTTGAAACTTGCTTTCCTTGCCATGAATTTTCTTAGACCGATGGATATTCCCGCTATCTAACAATGTTATCTTTCTAGCAATATTCTCCGGCTTCATCAACATCCCTAAGTTGTATGGTGGAACTCAATTTTGGTTTATTAATTTTCCTACTTGCTTCTTTTTGAAGGGAAGTGTTGAAAATCAGAATATTATCTTTTATTTAGAGGAAACAAAATATTCTCTATTTACGTACAGTCAATGTTATGAACATATATAAACATATTTCCGTTGTGTATGGTTTCATTCAATTTGTTAAAGATTATATATTAGTTTCTTATTTATGCTTAGACAGTAATAGAAGATTTATTCCTTATTACCTATTATTATTAGGATGATTTTGGCTCATTATTATAGAGATCCTATGCAATCAATTGATCCTATTTGATCATGTTGACTTATTATAAATAATAACATTTGTGTGGTCATCCAATAGACAATTGACACACTTTTACATGGTATCAAAGCCAAACAATTCCCAAACAAGGATGCGTCTGGATAGCCCATTTTGCTTCAAGATCAGAGCGCGCAAGTACAACAATCGGCTTCACACAAAGTCCACAATCAGCCTAACGTTGGTTCCATCGAACATGTATCTGACATGAACATGAACATCATCAACAACCCCAAACAGTCCCCAACAAGGGCGCGCAAAGAAGTGGAGCATGGCAAAAGAGTTGCCAGAGAAGGGTGTGTCGACCTGGCAGTAGAGATAGGTTTCATTGCCATCGTCGTCGTCGACGATGAGGTCAGGACTATCACCAAACAATTGACACACTTTTACCCAATTACTCCTCTACCTCTCTATCTTTTAACAATTCTTATACAGCCAATAAACAGAATGTAAAAACGGGAAATGGATAGGTTTTGTAAGAATCCAAAAGATTCGATCAATCAAAGAAAAAAGGAGAAGTAATTCAAACCATCAAGTGCTTATATTTTTTCAACATTCCTAATTCACCATGGTAATTGCACCCACACATTATTAATCACACAGTTCATTTGAATAGTAAACATCCAAGGACAAAAGCAAGAGTAAGACCAATTTAACGAGAGAGAAAAAATAAAAAATTTTAGACAATAAAAATGTAATTACCCTGAATGCTTTGCCCGACTGAAAACAATAACATCAGCCCCCAGTCTCATTGTACTAGTCTTGAATCCATTGCCATCTAGAATAAAACAAGATGTTACTTAAGAAAGAGAAGAATTTCTGAGAGAAATAAATTTCAGAGAGGAAGAGAAATTTTATTGATCTGAAAATATGATAAAACTATAAAAGTCACTTATGTACTGTTACAGATATCTAATCTAATATGTATACAGACAACTGAAACTTATCTAGGAAGCTAAAGCTCTAAGTAAGTAACACCTGTCATAGCATCATGACAGCTCTCATAGCAGAATGTAATACTCTAACAGAAAGAAACAAGTGCATGTGCATCACAACTAAACCATATATCACCCCGAAAAAAATATTACTTAATTATACTTTTGGCTCTCTTTAATTTGGAATATGTATGATTTTTGTCTCCCAACCTTTTTAGTCAATTAAGTCCCTTTAGTTATAAGATCTTTGAATGTATAGTTGATGTGTTCAAATTCCCCCAGTTAGTCAGTGTGACCAAGGTTATCAAAATCGTGAGTTTACGTAAACTCGTGAGAATGCAGTAAACTCGACTCGTAAACTTGACTCGTAAAATCGTAAGAGTTTACTTTATAAAAAAATATGACTATAAATCATATAAAAATTGAAAGTTTTCAATACATAATAAATTCAAATCCACATAATAAATTTAAATTACTCCAAATAAGTAGAAATTAAAGTTAAAACACTTAAAATGTCAAAACTTTTTTAGACATAAGAACAAATTATATTCAAAACACTCAAAATTAGAGGCAACATAGAAAAATATCACCTAAGAAGTTTTTTCACGAGTTTAATCCGATTTTACCGAGTTTACTCCGATTTTACGAGTTTACTCCGATTTTACCGAGTTTACTCCGAGTTTACTACTTTTCCGATTTTACTGTGATTTAACTCGTCTGGAACTTGTAAACTCGTAAACTCGTACGATTTTACGAGTTAACTCGCGATTTTGATAACCATGAGTGTGACAGCTGTTACATTCATAGTTTGTACACAATAGTTTGATTAGTAGTAGGCTGAGTGGTCTTAAGTTTAATTGTCTGCTATGGTGAGTGAGTAGTCTTGAGTTTAATTGTCTGTTATGCAGAGCAGTTAGTTAGGTTGTGCTGTAATCAGTCAAGCTGAGCAATCAGTTAGTCATGCAGAGTTGTACCCTAGCTTAGTTTCTTTAGCTTCCTCAAGAAGCTACAGTAATCTGTATAAATACAGATGGTTGTATCTCTTCTGATGTAATGAAAAATATAATTTCAGGTTCTCTAAAATCTTCTCTTTCTCTTTCATCGATTTTATTTCAGTTTATGTCTAGTTTTTTCAGTACAGAAGTCATGCCATTTCTGTTTGGTTGGTTAAGCTCTGTGTCAATATCAGTCGTCACTTTTAGGTGATTCAGCTTGTATATATGTATTCGATTGTACCATAGCATAACTTAGTGTAGTACCAACATTCAAAACAATAAAATTTTGCTTTCTCTCCCATGTACATAATAAAATCAAACAATTCTGGTCCATCTATCAATTTTCTTCTATCTAAAACCCTCAAATTTACATTTTCTATCCTAATATCTAAGGGTTTATGATAGATTTGATATAAAATAATTTAAAAGGTTAGAAGTATCAAATTATGGAAATTTGTTAAAATTTAAATAATTTTGTAGGATATAAGACTAGGGTTTGAAGAGGGGAAATTAAAGAATTTTTTGTATTTTCGGTGAAATTTTATGTTTTGGTTGGTTTGTTTTTATACAAATAGTATAAACCCATATACTACGCTCAATTCGTAAAGATTCTGAGTAGAAAAATGAGAATTTGGGGGGTTTAGATGAAAGAAAATTGCCAAAAGAACAAAATTTTCCTAGTAATAAAAGTAGATGAACTTAATTGGCTCAGAAAAATTTGGGGTCAAAAATCACAGTCCAAACTAAAGGAACTAAAAAACCAATCCAGCAAAAAAATTCTAAGGAAACATTTCATAGAATAAGGCAACAATACAATTGGCTTTCTTTTTAAGAGGAAAAGAGAGATAAACAAGTTTGAGTAGTTGAGTAAATATTTCCATCATTGTTCTCATCCTAAAATAATGCAAAGTTACAAACTTAATTTCTCAGACATATGTAGGAGACTGGTTCACAAACCTACAGATTGACTAAATGATAGAGAAGTAGAAAAAAATAAAATTATCACATAACGATACAACTAAAAGATAACTTCTTTATCTCACCAAAAGCATGTATCCTTTGAGAGTATTTGGTTCTTTATATTTTATTTTAAATTGGCACTCATCATAGCAAAAATGCCACCTCTACCTACTGCCTCTAATGTCATTGAAGCCAAGTAAGAGCTAGAGAACCATATCACAATCTTCATGACCTTGGCTCTTTTATGGATTGCCATCAAAATTGAAGTTTGTATTGGCCACATCACTGACCGTTGCTAAAAATTACATGGCAAGCCACCCCACCCTACTAATGTAGCACAAACACTTATTACTGGTCCCACTACAATGACAAATCAAGCTCGTGCTTCACCGGTTACCTATGAGGACTTTCTAGATGTTTGAGAGTTGCCAAACCCATGAGACTACTATCTCAGTTGCACACACAAGTAAATCTATTGCTTGCATTTTCCAATCCCCTTCCTAGGATACTTGACTCAAGGATCTGATCATATTTACGATAATTGTTTTCTCTTCTCTTCTTTTACTACATTTGGGTATTTACCCACCAATACTTCTATTAATAGTTCTCAAACCCCATCCAGAAGTATTAGCACCATCTATCCTCTTCCTTCTGTTACTATTGAGTTTGTCCTATTGTTCCTGATTGTCCCTTTAATTTACTTTGACTGTGATTTATAGTGTTGTCAAATGGCGGTTATGGCGGCGCCATAACACCATGGCGTCCTCCACCGCAATCGGCCACCCCCATTTCATTACTTTATGGCAGGGATCCGCCATTTTGAATATGGTGGCCACCATGATTGTAACGTCATGACAGGTCACAACGTCCATGGCGCCCCCCAACTAGGCTTTTTCTGCATTTTTTTTCCTTGGGTTCGGATGGACCCAACCCAGTTGCATCCCAAACAAAGCTGGGTGTTTTGAACCCTACCCGAGCACAACTCATCTTCTCTTGTGAAGCTAGCTCGTGCAACAGTTTTGCATAGCTCATCTTCTACGATGACAACGGTTCTCGAGAGTTAGTTCTCACCTACAAGGCTGCAACAACCTCTCTTCTCTTACAACCTCTCTCTTTCCTACAACCTCTCCCTCCAGCAAGATCTATCTCTCTCCAACGAGCTCTATCTTCCTTCAGCAACCTCTCTAAATGACTTTCTTTTCTTTGCATAACCCCTTTGTTTTTTTTTTAATCTGCAACTCTCTCTATTCTCCTACAACCCCTTTTTTTTAATTTCAATTGGGTTATGTAATATATATATTATAATTTACAAGCCTCTCTAGTCTCCTACAACCCCTTTGTTAGTACATGTAATATATATTTTAATCTGCAATCCTTTTGTTAGTTAGGTATTTATATCTTTTTATGATGACAATCACTAAATTATGAATGTCATGAATTTTAAATTGCTATATATATATATATATATATTGTTTGCCATGATGTCTGCCATGGCAGTATGGCACATAAAGGTCCTTGCTGCCATCCGTCATACAACCTTACTGACAACTTTGAATTTAACCCAGTCTCATGATTTAGTTGTCATTTTTACTAAAAATTTTATCTTGCACATACGGTGGATGAGCATACTCTTTGCACCGTCAAAAGTATGCTCATCCACCATATCTCCCTACTAATATATTTTCAATTAGGACATCCTAGTTTGCTAAAACTTCAGAAGATGGTACCCAATCTCTCTAAATTAGTAAATTTACATTGTGAGTCGTGTCAATTAAAAAAACATGTTAGACTTTCGTTTTCTAATTGTGTCAATAAAAGGGTTATGTCCCTGTGTGCTTTAGTTCATTCTAATATTTGGGATCCTTCTCACATTGTTACTTGAAATGGTTTTTGATATTTTGTTACTTTTATTGATAATTTTTCAGGATGAATTTGGTTATAAATGATGAAAAATAGATCCGAATTATTTTTTATTTTTGAAAAATTTTATAACAAAATAAAAACAGCTTGGTATTTTTATTCGATCCCTTTAAAGTGATAATGTGCATGAATATTTATCTCATCAATTTCAATGTTTTATGGCATCAAAGGGCTTTCTTCTTCGAACATATTGTGTCCATACCCCCAATAACAAAACAGAATTGCTGAAGGTAAAAATCAACACCTTATTGAAATAACTTTCATCCTTCTACATGGTAATGTTCCCCCTCATTTTTTGGGGACATGTGGTCATCAAAATTTGCTACCACATCAATCATATGCCTTCAATCCTCATTGATAAAATTCTCCATTCTATTCTATTTCCCCGAACAACTATTGACATCAATCATATGCCTTCATCAGTCCTCATCAATCACATGTTTTGTCCATAATCTCACACATGAACTTAACAAACTCTCATTCAAGCCATTCAAATGTCTTTTTGAGTTACCATCACTCACAAAAAGATTATCAATGCTTCTCTCCTACACTCAATATTTCCTTTTTGCTAAGGTCTCATTTTTTGGATTTGTATCATACTTTATAAATCTTCACATGTGCCACTTGACTTGGGATGCTCTGGTGATCCTTTTTCATACTTCTCTTCCTTCTGCCTATCAAGATGCTCAACCAACAACTGAACCACCAGTTGTCCAACTACTTCAAACGTATCAATGTAGCCCACGACGCAAAGGTGTTATTCCTCTACCGATAACAGAAAATTAGATTGTAGAGGGCATACTTGACTCTTCCGATAGCATCATTTATTCATCTTTACCAAATATGAGCCTGCCCCCTGATCTTAGTTTGTCAATTGCCCTACGTAAAGGTAATTGTTATAGTCATAACCCTTCCCTCCATATGTTAAACTTAGTTATTATTATCTTTCCTTATCACATTATAATTATCTTTCCTCTTTGTTTTTTGTATATGTTCCTAACTCTTCATATCAAGCATTACCTAACCCAAAGTGGAGGCAATCAATGTTTGATGAGATGTGTGCACTGCAGAACAGTGGTACTTGGGATTTGGTCACTCTCCCTACGAGAAAGACTATTGTGAGATGTTGTTGGTCATACATAGTTAAAGTTGGCCCTAATGGTAAGGTTGATTGTTTCAAAGCTCAACTTGTGACTAAAGGATATACTTAGGTATATGGTCAAGATTGCATTGACACTTTCTCCCTAACCACTAAAATGGCATCCATCGAATCATTCTTGTCCATGGCTACCATGTGTCATTGGCCCCTATTCCAACTTGATATTAAGATTACATTCCTACATAGTGATCTTGATGAAAAAGTTTATATGGAACAACCTCTAAATTTTGTTGCTCAGGAGGAGTCTGAATATGGTATGTCATCTTTGCAAGTCCATATATGGGCTTAAACAGTCCCCTCATACACGATTCGGTCATTTTTGAACTGTTATGCAGCAGTTTGGCATGACTCGCAGTAAAGACAATCATTCTATCTTTTATCGTCATTCACCTCATGGATGCATCCATCTCATACTTTATGTGGACAATACTGTCATTAAGAGTAGTGATCAATAAGGAATTAGAAGCTTGAAACAATATCTTTGTCGGCAGTACCAAACTAAGGACCTTGTCAAACTTCGATATTTTCTAGGAATTGAAGTAGCTAAATCCAACGACTGTCTGGTGATTTCTCAAAGGAAATATGTTCTTGACATATTTAGATGAAACTAGCCTTCTCAATGCTACACTAGTTGACACTTTGATGGATCCAAGTGCAAAATTGAAGTAGCTAAATCCAACGACCGTCAGGTGATTTCTCAAAGGAAATATGCTCTTGACATATTTAGATGAAACTAGCCTTCTCAATGCTAAACCAGTTGACACTTTGATGGATCCAAGTGCAAAATTGAAGTAGCTAAATCCAACAACCGTCAGGTGATTTCTCAAAGGAAATATGCTCTTGACATATTTAGATGAAACTAGCCTTCTCAATACTAAACGAGTTGAAACTTTGATGGATCCAAGTGCAAAATTGACATATAACAAGGGGGAGTCATATACAGATCCTGAAAGATATAGAAGGTTGGTCAGAATGCTAAATTATCTCATGGTCACTCGACCCGACATTACCTTTGCAATAAGTGTGGTGAGCCAATTCATGAATCATCCTTGCCAAAAGCATTGCATTGTTGTTATTTGGATTCTTAAATACATTAAGAGATTCTCGGAAAAGGTCTCATTTATGACGATAAGGAACATTCTGAAATCTTTGGGTATTCATATACTGATTGTGTTGGCTCACCCAGTGATAAGAGATCCACATCTTAATAATGTGTTTTCATTGGTGGGAACCTGATTTCTTGAAAGAGTAAGAAGCAAATGGTTGCAGCAAGATCAACTACTTAAAACGAATACAAGGTCATGGCATTAGTAACTTGTGAACTCATGGTTGAAATAGCTCCTTAGAGTACTCAAATTTGAACAAAAGAAAACGATGATGCTCATCTAGTATCAAGTTACATTTTATATTGTCTCTAATCCAATCTTTCATTAAAGGGCCAAGCATATAGAAGGTGATCGTTACTTCGTCAGAGAAAAAGTCAAGTCAACAGACATTGTCACTAGTTTTGTCAACTCAGCTGACCTGGAAAAAGTCATTGCTAAACCACTAACAGAACCAAGGATTGATTACACATATAACAATTTGGGAAAATTTGACTTAGATGCTCTAGCTTAAGGGGAGTGTAGAAAATCAAAATATTATCTTGATTTATTGTAATTATATAGTATGTAGGCATATTATCTTTGATTTAGAGGAAATCATATCTCCTCCATTTATTTGTAATTAATGCAATAAGCATATATATACACTCATTCATGGTGTATTCAAACACAAGGTTTTAGCCCATTATTCATTTGTTTTTCTCTCATTCTACAATCTTGAAAATGGGAAATGGATTGAAAACAAGGTAAGTTTTGGTAATTATTAGTGAAAATATATCTACTAAAAATTAAACTGAAAACAAATTGAACACCTTTTGAAAGATATAAATGTATTTGCAAATATTAACAATCAAATTAGTAGATTTCTTAAAGTCACATGAAGAAAAAGAAATGAATAAAATAAATTCAAATACATTGTCCGATTGTTGTCTTTGACTTCTTTGATGAATAACCCAAGCTCATGCATTTTCGAATTGCATTAGGATTCATTCCACCACCATCGTCTGCACAGGAAACACATATGCCAGGAAGCTTTTGTAGCCAATAACTATCATATCAGACCAAAAATTACTATAAAAGTAAAGATTATACATGTTTGGAATAGGATAGCATACCTTGGAAACATAACGCTGGAGAATTATCCTTCATGACATCAAGCTTATCAATCTTTACAAAAGTTGCACCATTTTGAATCTAAAAGTATAAA
Source organism: Psophocarpus tetragonolobus (assembly GCA_037954015.1). Classification (NCBI taxonomy): domain Eukaryota; kingdom Viridiplantae; phylum Streptophyta; class Magnoliopsida; order Fabales; family Fabaceae; genus Psophocarpus; species Psophocarpus tetragonolobus. The sequence continues at coordinate 14,587,039 of CM075694.1, forward strand.
GGAAAATAATAATCATGCTCCATTGTTGTTAAATGGTGGCACCATAACTGCCATGCCAAAAGGGCACTAGGGCCTTGTTAAGAGACTGGATAGTATGATCATAAAAGGGCACATAGAAACCCCCTCATACGAATACCTGAATCTCCAATTCCAATTATTTCTTCTTGGTTCTTGTAAGGAGGCTACTCAACAAACCCGCAGGGGCACCAATGGATTTCCCAAGGAGGAATATCACCAAGCATGAATGCTACTAATAGTCAAAGGGGACTCAAACCCATGCACATGCACATGCACATACACAATACAAATCTTTATCCCCATTAACCTGGAGAACCAACCCTTGTTGGTACACCAACTTTGAAATGCCATAGTATAAAGCCAACCAAGAGAGCACTTCAAGCATACGAAGGACAAGTAGTCAATGAAATTTTTTCACACTGACTAACTAGAATTACCTTACTGTCTAGAAAAGAGTAAATTATTTTTTTACTTGAATCATACCTCATCAACAGCATTATCCACTAGCTCAGCAATTGCTGTCAATAACGAAAGGCACATGTCATGAATAAACAAGTAATACATCATATACATAAAATTTTCAAAAGAACCCATTTCACATTTAAAAGAAACATTAAGATATTACAAACACTCTTCTTCTTGCTATGTAAAATTGTCTTAGAAACGTATCATTTTTATTACTAAGTCATATAGACAAACACAAACAGCAATTTGCAACTTGAATAAGATATATACAAGTCTTTCAACATCTTGAATGCACACAAATAGGGTCTTCAAATGTTTTCCATTTGTCCAGCTAAAATTTCATAAAGTCAGAGAGAATAAGTTGTGTCAGGTTCTAGCTTTGCCAAGCAACCAAATTCATGATGGTAGCAACTTGCAGTAGCAGTAGTTGCATAAAAGATGTAACCAGTACAACCATATTCCAATTTCCAACTAAAAGAGAAACCTCAAAAGCAACCATATGTATCTTGGCAAACAGGCAATGACATTTCAAATGAGGAAGAAAAGCATGTCAGGGAGAACATTTCCCAGCCATTGGTAGAAGTAAATTACAAAGCAAACCAGGCCAAAAAAGATTAATGTTGTTTTTAGAGTGTACTTTAGAATCTTTGCACTATAAGTAGAACAGATATTGCAGATACATGATATGAAAAGCAAAGGCAAAAAATAAAATAATTTATTTATCTAACACAGATCACGTTTCATGTTAGGATTTAAATTTAAGATTATCTTTTAATGAAGTGATTTACTTTATTACATTTACTTGGAAATTAGATAGGATTAACTCTACTGCTTATACTCTATCTTCTAAGAAGTAAGCAGTAGAGTGATCACCCTCTTCCCTATAGGAATACGGGTTTGTTGTAGACTTATTATAGTATAGATACGTAGAGGCCTAAAAATGTTAAAGTGATGGGAGAAAACTAACTATTCAAATCATTAAAACTAAATCAAACAAAATTTATACACACAATTTGAATCAAAAGGACCTCAAAAGCAAAACAATTATTATCTCAAAACTTTTTCAAACAAAGAATTTATTTTATAAATCAAATCAACTCCCCCAAAATTTGTTCAAATACAAGAAAGTCAAAGAAACCATACCTCCAAAAGCCCATTTATGGGAAGTTGCATTAGAATGCAGAAACTTGGGGTGCACACGAGCATGTTCCAGGTGACCTGGAATTGGAGCAAAAATATTTAATAGTATGCTGGCTAAGTGGCAGGGTTTGGAGGAGAAATAGGAATAAGGGTTAACTTTTGGACCTCAATCAAATAAACAAAGCCATTCACCCATTCCACCTCACATATTTTGAAGGAACCAGATGAACGTTAATCTGTGGCCACTTTTCAGCTCTCAAGTGCAGATCACAGACACCCTTAGGCATACATGTCATATATATGCAATGATCTAGTATTGTTGCAATTCAGTTATTGACACTCAAGAAAAACCAAAGATATTAGTGTTTGCTTGTTTGGCAACAATTTTATATAAAACTGTTTTCAGTATTTTAGTTTTTAAAAACTGTAAAACTCGTTTGGGTAGTGTTTTCTGATAACAGTTTTCGAAAACCGTTATGGTTTTACAAACACAGGTAAAAGTAGTTTTGCTTTTCAGTTTTTTATTTTTGTTTTGAAGACTCAAAATACAATCAGAATATGTTGTGTTATGCTTTTAATTAATAAAATATGAATAAGTTTTTCTATTTTTATATCTTCAAAACAATTTTCAAATAATACTTGTCAAATAAGTTGTTTTTTTTTTTTTCTTTTCTTTCCGAAAAGAATTCTTAAAAACTATTTTCAAAAACTAAAAAACAAAACCAAATAATCAACCCCTTACTCTCTTCACTTTCTCTCTATTCTAGTTTTCACAACTTCTATAGGTAAACAATTTTCAAAATGGAAGAAATTAAATGAAAAAACCATCCAGCACTGCAATTTTGGCCAGAACACCCCTCATTTGTGCACAATTTCAACAAAACCGCTATCATGAACGCAATTTAAAACCCTGAATGAAACATAAACATGCAACTCTCCAACCCTCAATCATTCAATTTATACAACTCTTTCCCTCGAAACTCCTTCACGAAAACAGAGCTTAGAAAAACAGTGAGAATTATGAAACTAAATTTAAAAGAATTAAAAAAGGTTAAAACAGCATAGGGCTAAATGAGCAAAAAAACCTTGAAAGGGAGCGGGCTTGGAAGAGGGACCAACAACGTAGTCTCCGGCTTTCCAGAAACTTCGTGAGAGACGGTCGGAGAGAGACTGAGCGGAACTTGACGGAGGGGTTTCTTGCCGCACAAGCTCAACTCCTGACGATAGAGTCTGCAGCAACGACGCGTCGTTTCTTGAGGGAACTGCCGGAACCACGTTCTCGTCGGCGTCGCTGCCAATGTCGAGGACGGCGACGTCGTTTTTCTCTGTTTTCGGAAGCAGAGACATGGAAGCCAAATCCACGGGAGAACCCTCACAAATTTGTCAAATGCAAAAATAATGTAAGTGTTTTGTTCAGGAGAAGCAGAAGCAACTAGCAATGTAGCATTTAAAATTTTTTTAAAAAAAAAAATCTATTTCTTTATTAATATGGATGCATTTCAATTTTTGGTGAATTTTTTTTTTCTAAATTTTTCTGTTTTTTATTTATTTATTATTTCAATTCATAAGATACTATTTTTAAATTAAAATATGATATTTTATTATTATTATTATTTATTTTAATCTTATAATGTTATATATTATTTACGTAGGTTAAATATTTATCTACCTATAATATATTACAGTACATAAAAAAAATTCTTATTTTTTTAAATTTTCTCTCGCTTTTTTTATTTTATTTTTTATCTTTTTTCGCTATTATATTGACATAACACTTGTATACTATTAATTTTAAAAAAAATTATACTACCATTTAATTATAATTATTTATTTATATAATTTTTAAAATATTAACAGATAAAATTAATAAAGTTATTCTACACACAAAAGAAGATTGTAATTGTCAGTCAAGAGTTCTTCTCTATTTATATTAGTATAAAGAAATATATAAAAATATTTTATTATTACTGAATATTTAATGATTTTTTTTTTAATTTATCATTCTTGAATCCAAATTTTCCTAATTATAAGTATATATTATATTATACATCTATTTATTATATATAAAAATATTATCAATTATTATTATTATATAAACTAATATCACATTTCTTATATTATTCGTTTATATAAACTCTGTGTAAAAGAATTCTATAATAACACTCAATCACAATCTTTTATTTATATAACTTTTAATATATATATAAAAGATTGTTATTAAATGTTAATTTTAATTTTGTACATTAACAGTACATAAATTATTTTCTCCAAAAAAAATTACCCTCTTATCATTTAAATTTATAAAACATTTTTTTAAATAATGAAGTCAAATATTTAATATTATTATTATTAATCTTAATGTTGTAATATTATATATTATTTATGTATTGTTTTAAATATATATCTATATATTGTCTATAAATATATTATTTTTAAGCAATAATCATTTTTAATGTTAAAAAAATATGGACAATGCAAATATACCCACTCTTGAACAAAAGAAAGGAAAAGACATACTTATCTCTACTCATCCTGTTGTTGTTCTTATTCCCATTTAATACTTGTGCATGTTAAATAATTATAGATTTAGATAAGATTAAAAGGTCTTTTATTTAATATTTTATATTTTTAATTATTAAGTATGAATGGAGTACGAATATACATATTTACCTTTTCATGCTTATGGACAATTATCAATACATTTTTCGTTTAAAATTAAAATACTTTTTAATCATCTAATTGTTTTATTTTTATTTTAATATTATTTTCTAGATTAAAAAATATTTTGATTTATTCACATGTCTTTATTATTATCTTCTTTTTTTTTTATAAACTAAAAGATTTTTTTAAAAAATGCACAATAATACAAGAAGTACTTTCCACTTACGAAACAGAAAATAAGACAAAAACGCAAGCATTGAATCAAATACAAACATAAAAGATTTTGTTATTTTTGTAATATACTAAACTTGAACTTTATCACTTATTATTTCTATTTTACATAAATCATGTTTTTTAATATACAAAGTTACATCATATTTGTTTCTACTTAATCTCACTATCATGTTCTTACTGAGAACAAAAAATATAGTTTAGATTTGTATCAACAATATACTTACTCATAAAAAAAATGATTTAACAAAAATAATTATCATAAACTATATTACTGATTGACTTATAAAATCCGCTAAAACAATAAATCACTCATGCAGAGGCACGAGTATGGTGCTAGTTAGAACAAAAAACGAGTATGGTGCAAGATAAAATTAGACTTTTTTGTTTCAAAGGAGAGAAATCTTGCACTTTATTTCATGAGTTCCATATCATCTGCATTCTACTGTAATTAAAAAAAAAAAAATCTTCTATGTTGTGTTCTTTTTTCTTTCAATTAAGTAAAACACACCCCAAGTTAATGTATAAGCAAGAAAATTTGTTATTTATAAAATTTCAATTACTCCCAATAATCATTCTCTAGGGATAGCTCACCATTTACAACTGTTAAATGCTCACCCCTGATCTAAAAGTACAATTTGTGTGTTCCCCTCCTCCAATAAGATTCCAAAAAGTGCAATAGATGTAAGATTGCACTTGCAAATTACTTAAAGCAAGTAAGTGAATTGCTTACTTAAAACAAGCAAGTGAAGTATTCTTATAACTAATCAATGTTTTTTCCTCCTCTGAAAAACTTAAACCCTTATGCTACTTGGCCATGTACCTCTCTTTTCACTCACTCCTCTCTCATTCATCTAATCCTCTAGCAGTGAAGTAATACATGGCATGTGGCATTTAACGAATGACTTGGTGTGGTATATGTAGATTTTGATGAGAATGGAGGGGTCATTGCTTTTAGAAAAGTACATAAGTTGTTTCTACATCTTTCCATTTTCCACTATTTCTCTTCACCATCTCTTGGTATACATTTTTATCCTATTTTTTTTATTTATTCAATCTTTCATATTAAGCTTTTTTTAATATTTGTGAAAGCTTTTTTTTTTTTTTTCATTTCCTTCCCTTTAAGATAATTATGATTGCAGTTCTGGATTTGGTTCTCATGAAGGCTTAGTCACCATCACCACTACATAGTTTTTCCTTATTTTTCACTAACTATCAAGCTTTTTACTACAAACACAAATGTCTTTTGCATTCATTACGTGTAATATTTCAAATTTTTAATTATATTTTTTTCAAAATAAATATTTAATTATAAAATAATTATGCTATTTTAAAAATCAGCTAAAATATTTTAAAATAAATAAATACCTTAATTTTAAACTCTTAGTATAATAGTATAATATTAAATATAAATATTTAATTTAAAATACTTTTAATATATGATATAAGTAAAATAATAGAAATTTACAATTTATTTTAACATATATATATATATATATATATATATATATATATTATTAAACTTTTCAAAATATATATATATATATATATATAATATCTACGTATAATATGGTTATTAAATATATATATATATATATATATATATATATATATATTATACTTTTATATGTTATACTTAAACGTACATAAGTAAAAAGAAATTTTACGTTAAAAAAAACAATAAACTACATCAAATTTAAAACTTGTTATGTTGAGTCAATATAAATATAAATATAAATATAAATATATATATATATATATATATAAAAATAAAAGATAAGATTGGATGAAATTATCCTTATTTAATTAAGGATATCTATAAGTAACTAAAACATTCAAAACTAAACTATGTAATGATGGCAAAAAAAGAATTAGTGAAGTACAACAACATGAAACTATAAATAGTGGGTAGCATAAGATGAAATAGCAGAAGAAGATTTTGACATTGGAAGTGATAGTGATAAAGTATTTATTCGTAGAAAAAATTCAAACTCTTGTATTATTCCAATTACTAAGATAAGGGGGAGAAGACATTTATCAACTTTAATTATTATGCTTACTTACTTGTTTATTTTATGTTACTTTTAAATATAATTACTTAGTGGGGTGTCCCTAATCTCGTTCTATTTATTATTTTATGATACTATTACTTATAGTTATTTAGTGAGTTGTCCCTAATCTTATTTTATTTATTATTTTATGTTACTTTTAATTTAGTGAGGTGTTCCTAACCTCGTTCTATTTATTATTTTATGTTACTTTTAACTATAAATATTCATTGAGATGTCTCTAATCTCATCTTATTTGTTATTTTATGCTAGTTTTAATTATAATTATTCTAGTTTTAATTATAATTATTTAATTTGTTATTTATAATCTTATTTGATTTATTAAATTAGTTTTTTTTACTAACTATTTTATTTTAAACATAATGGTTATTTTTTTATTATTTTGTATATAAAAAGTTAATAAAATTTTTAATCTTTAAATAAAAATTTAAATTAAGTTGTAGATGGAGGTTTGACTTGGGAATTTAAATGAGTAAATATTCAAGGTGACATATCCTTGTCTTCTTTAAAAATCATGGTCAATAAACTCATTTACCTTGACTAGTCATTACAAAAATAATTCAAATTTCTAGAAGAAGAATATATATATATATATATATATATATATATATATGTATATATATATATATGTATATATATATATATATGATTATTAAAAACAGAATTTTATATATATATATGCGTAATTATTATAATCAAGTATCTATCTATAGATATTTATATTTTTTTATTTAAATTATTGTTATTTGAATTGTCATTATGTAAAGTATTTATATGATAATTGTTCTCACTCATTTATTTTCTTATCTCTTATAAAAAATAGAATTTGCAAACTTAAAAGATGAATGTCTCAAATGCCCCAACCCTTTTTACTGTAGTTAATTCGGCTACCTTTCCAGGCAACAATTGTGTCACTAATGTAATTGAGAATTCGGTTACATTTAGAGGAACTGGTGTATCAATTTTGATGTTTTACTACGAGCTAGATGGACCTATAGTGATTTAGGAACCAGTCGTTGTTACGTTTTATCTTCTACTGACTAACTATACTAATCCCTTATTGAATATTTTTTCACCGGCCATGTAAATATTGTAGGGGAAAAAAATTATAAATAAAGGGGAGAACCGTACATAAATAAAATTTTTCCTATATATATAAATATGTATATTGTAGAAACATATATAATATTGTAAATATGACTTGTGAATGTATATAAATATGGTTTTGTTTATAATTTTATTTTACTTTGTTAAATAAATAATTGAAGAAAAAAAATTATTTGTAAAAAAATAATTAATTATAAAAATAAATTATTTTCTTGTAACTAATAACAGGTTTAAATGGAAAAAAAATTATCATAAAATTGGGATATAAAAAAAATGTTACATTATGCAATTGCATCCTCGCCAAGGTAACTTTTCTATTCTTTTTTAAATAAATAGCTATAAAGAGAAATTGGAATTATTCTTTTCAATGAGCTTAAAATTTTAATTTTTTTTAGTCTTAGTACCAATTTCATTGAACGTCTAACTTTATCATTCTATTTTTTCCTTTCCAGGTTTAGTAAAGATTTTGGAAAAGAGAATTTACATGCTAAATGGATGTTCCATCTATTGGATCCAAATATAGTAGACCTTTAAACATCATCGACTATCAATGTTTGTTCCTCAATTGATGTCTCTGGTCCTCATGGTTGGTTGTTGCTTGTAGTCACTCTCTGCCACCACCACTCATCATTGTTGCTAGTCTCAAGCACTATCACCGGCCACCAATATTTGGTTGTCATCGTCATTGGTTTCCCACATTTTTCCTTTTTTGGGTTTGTCCCTTTGTGGATCCCAAGATACGTGAAAAGCAAAGTCACTACACTTCCAAATGGTAGCATATCATTGTAGGCAAAAATTGTGTATCCATATCCCATTAAATCTACTTTTGTGAAAGTTCACCTTAAGTTAAGAAGCTAACTCAAAAAAATCTGAGAACAATATTTATCAACATTACATTACTCACATATGCATCACCAATAAAAGTCGTATTGTATATATACAGTAAGAGATTTACCCCCACCATGTGATCACTTATGTGAAAGCATGAGAACATATGCTTGTTTGTTGCTTCCCTCGTTAAACCTAAAAGCCCCTTTATCACTATTGTGAACAATAAAGGTGTTGGCAGATCCCCATGGCTTAAACCCTTGCTAATCGAGGACTTTTGAGTATGGCTTCTATTGCCAAAAGGAACTTGTAAAAAATAATGATTGAAATCATAAAAACCAAGAGAGGAGTGAATCAGTTTCTAAAAAATTATTTCTTTCACTTCAAGAAATAGATTGTTTTTCTTTGTTGAATCAATGAAACAATTTGGTAGGGATTAGTATGCTTAGAAATTAATCTCTTCAATACAAACAATACATCAACACGCAGATTATGATTCAATTTAGAATTAACATAATCAATTTGGAAGCGATTAAAACAATGAAAAAAGATGTAGAGAGAGGTAAAAAGAAATACACAAGAGATTTATACTGTTTCCCCTAAACCTAGGGCTACTTCCATTTTCAATCCACAAGACAACCCGTCTTTAGATTGATTCCTCTAGAATCAATTTGAGTTTACAACCAAACTCACATGCACATGCAACCTAACATGTATATCTTCTTGAAAAGATATTAAGAATGATTCCTACATGAAAAAACCTATTACATACAATGTTAACTCTAGGAAAACTACCTAGAAACTCAAAGTATAAATGCAAAACAGTGGAAGAATGATATTACTTGAATTCTTGAATATAAAAGATGAAAATCAGTTTCATGAGATTAAACTTTGAATAACCAATGATCAAAGATTTTGATTCTTGCAACCAACAGGTTTAGATTATGCGTATGCAAAGAAATATGTGTTTTCAACTTGCTTTGATAGGAGAAAATCAAACTTTTTTAATCTCTCAAAAGATATGAAGTAATATGTAATCGTTTGAAGTATGTTATGAAGTTTTTCAAGTGCAGGCTTTTATACAATCAAACATCTTTGTTGGTTTAATCAATTAAATGATTTTTTATCATAATCTAAACACATTAGGAGCAATTTAATAGATTACTCAAGTACTTAATTGATTAAATTGTTTTTGAGAACTAACTTAGCCATAAAAGCACATATTAATCGATTATATTGAGTGCTTAATTGATTAACTTTGCTCATAATTGATTAGATTATTCATTTAATAAATTAAAACAACAAATATTTTTTTCAATCAATCAAATGACTTTTCAATCAACTACATGCATAATGGATGATATCAAAACAGATTTTTACACTTTTCAAAACAAGATCTCATTTATGCTAACACATGGTTAATTCAAGATAAATTACAAAGATCAAAATCATGAAATGGATCAAATAATTGGGTAACTTAGCCATGGTTGAAATGCATATTGTGCATTGAGTTAGAGATACATATAAGTTAGTTGTGATCTTGGTACTAAGGTTGAGTAGGATGAGAAAGTACCTGAGGGATATACTCATATAGCAATTGGGCATCAAAATTGGGTTATAAAGATGTCAGACAACATTTGGGCATCATATGAGTATGCCTAGACTTCACTTGGTTGTCAAATAGGCTAGGTGTACCAGACACCAATTGGGATAAGTCATTAGGCCACCTAGTATTCAAACTAAATGGGTTTTCTGAAAAGCGTCGTATCATATCATCATGTTGTACTAATTGCTTATGTTCAGGTGGAACATAAATATGTTTGATTATTTGATAATTCTATTGAATGGATGTTGATATTTTAATTGTAATATATTCATATTCAAATGATTGCTTGTTTTAGTAGTTTACCCTTGCTTGTTTGTGTACGTGTATGACTTTGATGATTGTGTTTAACACGAAAGCAAATGTCAATGTCTTTAAAAGCGCTAGGATATTTAAGACTATGGAAATGAAGACTTTGACTGGCTTTGGAAGTTCATTTCATTTTGGCTATTTGGGTTTCTATGGATTTTTGTATATATATTTATAGTAAGCACCACAATAGGGGCTATTATTTTTGTATGTAATTGAAAAGGAATAATTGATTAGTATATTAGAATTGTATGAATTTTATGTAGTAGGTGTTTTTGGGAATTCTGTAGAACCACTTGAGTGAGAGTTCTCACTCAATGTGAAGTTTCCTTTATTATGTATTTTGTGGCTTTTGCGCTTAGTGAAGGGTCTCATCATGCGACACTTTGCTGAAATTCTATAGTTTTTAGACATCTCACTAAGCAAGCATGCTTGTTGGGCGAAATGTCCATGAATCTTTAAATAATTGGTATATTTTGAAATAAAAGGAATTTTTAGTATAGTATTTTTTATATGTTATATAAAGATTTTAGGTTCATCATGCATTATTCCTCTTTCAAGTTCTTTCTCTCCCCCACCTCCTCGAGTAACCCTTCCATCTTGTCTTTTAGATCTAATAAACCCCAAATTAGTTATATTCTTAGCATATATTAGGTTGAGTTTTAAGTTTTGTAGGGGCTTTTCATTATTGAGATTTCTATCTTTTTAGTGTCAAGTTTTGCCTTTGTGTTAGTCTTCGGTGTTTAACCCCAGGCCTAGGAGCAAGCTCAAAGATGAGGAGCAATATTAGGTAGAGATTAGTCATAAGAGACCTTATCTATGATGCCCTTTTGTTATTCTTTATTTTTTCTTGTAATTGTTTTGGATTATTATGTACCTTTGTATGAAACTTTCCATTTAATTTTTAATTAATGGTTGCATTTTATTTCTTTTAGGATTATATTGTTTTAAAATTTTAACAGGGCATTAGATGTATGATCAAACTTATGATGTGCGTATTGGTGCATGAACTACCCCTGGTTGATTAATAAGCATATTGTAAAGTGATAGGGTTAAGATTTGTTGTATGACAAAACTACGTTTCTTATCTTCCAATGTGAGTGTATGACCAACTCTTAACCTTTTTGCTTTTAACCCTAACTAGTGTTAGATTTCTTCATAAGCAAACACCGATCTTCATTAGGAAAGTTTTCAAGTACTTATTGACCATGGGGAATTGGTTATTTTAGAGGAGGTAGTTATTAATATGTTAATTAATTAGAATTGAACATGGGGGTAATAATTATGTAGGGAAACATAACTCTCACATTCCAAATTTAAGACCATGTTTCAAACAATTATTTTGTTTTCTTTATTTTTAATTTCTTTTGATTCAATTTAAATGTTATATAATTTTCTCTCTAAGAAAATACAAGAATCTTTAATTCTTGATATCATATATCCTAATCCCTTGGGTACGATCTTCGGACTTACGGTTCACTGTTGGCATCATTGTCGACAATTGGAAATCGATGATGACGACAATTGGAGATTGACAATGACATGTGGGGGAAACTGGAGACCAACAATGACAGTGACAATGAGCAACCACATTGACGTTAACGATGGATAACAATGGTGGATGAAGATAAGTGATATAAGTGATAAGATTAATTAAAAATAGAAACATAAATTTCAAAACCAATTTTTTTGCTTACATAAGTTTTTTGTCCTTAAAGTTTTACCAAAAACCACTTTTGGTCCTTGAAAATCAAAAATATTTTTTAGTCCCTAATTTTTTTTTATCAACGTTGTTTGTTTATAACTTACGATGTATTTGGTTGTGTCTGGTGTAAAATTGAATATTGAGGAGGTTAGGGTAGAAAAAGAGAATAATTCACGAGTATAAAACACATGTTTTCTTTCACCAATTTTTTAATAGCGTTAATTGGAGAAGGGCTAAAAGTGAACCAATTTTAAGGACTAAAAGTGATTTTTGGTGAAACTTTAGAGACAAAAATGTATTTAAGCCCAATTTTTATTATTTTCAAATTAGGTATAAACTATTTTTAAAATAACTAACAAATTAAAATTGCAACAATTTTATCTAAACATGTTTTTATTTTCAAATTGTATTTTAAAATTAAAAATAGAAAACTAACAATCACCCTAAGAGTGTGTTTGGCAAAACTAGCTGAAAGCTGAAAAACTAGCTGAAAGTTGAAAAACTAGTTAAAAATTGAAAAATTAGTTGTAAGTGTTTGGTAAAACTAGCTGAAAGTATTAAAATAACAAATAAGGACATCATTAATCATTAGATCAACAATGAGATATTTAAAATAATTATAAAATATTTTAATAATATAAATTAATTATATATTTAAATTATAAATTTCTATAATAACATATTTAAATTATAAATTTATGTAATTACATATTTAATAATAAATTACTATAATTAATATTTAAATTATAATTTCTATAATTAAATATATAAATTTTAAATTACATATTTAAATTATAATTATATATTTATATTATAAATTAATATAATTATATTAATGAAGGAGATAGAAATGAAGGAGAGAGAAGTTGTATAATGTGATGAGAGATAATTAGTGGGGAGGAGGAGACAATGCATTAATTAATGAAGGGTAAACACGTAAAAATAAAACCAGTTAGTAGTTGAAAATAGGAGATCTTTTGAAAAATCTAATTGGAATAGTTTTTTTGAAAAAGCTAGTAGCTCCTAGATTTTTGCTATCCAAACAAAGTTGAAATTATTTCAGCTAGTTTTTCAGCTTTCAGCTAGCTGAAATGACAAACCAACCACACTCTAAATACGACCTTGGCTTGCTTTGTATAATAGTTTTGCCAAAATGACTTATTGCAATTCAAAATGCAACTAGCTAACGAGATGTTACTAAATTCAAAATTTGCCAACCTCCACTCTTTCCTTTTCTCTGCCATTTTTTTAGGCTCTGTTTTTGTTATTTGGAGCTCTTGGTCCTAGTTATAACACTACGAACGACTTGAGTTTTATAGTTTTTCTTCCTATACTTTCCAATTTTCTCTCCGCACTTCTATATACTTTGAAAAAGACAAAAAATGTCCTAAGGTTAAAATCTTTCATAACTGTGAGACACTTCTATCTTCTTTTGTCTATTGTTGTTGAATCTAGGCCTAAAGAGTTTTGTACTTCCCTCTCAAACGTTATTGTGCTTGTTGTTGAATTCGGACATGAGTTATGCACTTTAGTATTCCAAATAGGTGAATCTGAATGAACAAAATCGTGTGGGGAATGAGTTTGAATTAAATTCAAACTCCCTATTAAACTAGTATACACTGAGTCCAAATTAGCTAGTTTTGAGTCAATCTAGATCAACCAATCTGAAGTTTGTTCAAATGAACCAATCTGGATTGAGAAATTCAGACTCCCTATTAAACAACTATACACTCAGTCTGGATAAGAAAATCTAGAGTCAGTCTGGATCAACAAATCCGAAGCTAGTTTGGATCAGCCAATCTATAGCTAGTTTGGATCAGTCAATCTGTAGCCAGTCTAGAACAGGTAATCTAAAGCAAGTTTGGAATTGGTAATCCAAAGATTGTTTTTCAAAGTTTAGATTAACTAATTTTGATTACTTAATTTTTTTGTGAAGAGCAATTAAGAGGTTTTTTAACAAATCTATATTACCTCATCCAGATTCATAACAACTTATTTTTTACAAACTAGAATTTGGTAATCCAAATTTGTAAAGAATATCTCCAGATTACCTAATTCAGACGCACAATTATTTTTCAAATTCCATCTATAGATAACCTATGTCAATTATAAGGGCAGGGAGAAAGATGTAATGGGAGTCCGATTGTCCTTACCGTCACATGGAAGAAGGAGGAGAACTTCAACAATATAAGGTTATGGAAAATTTTAGGTTTTTGGGAAGAAGGAGGAGAACTTCAAACAATTTAAGATTATAGAAAATTTTAGGGTTTTGGGAAGAAGGAGGAGAACTTCAAACAATTTAAGGTTATAGAAAATTTTACCGAAGGACATTTTTAGCGTTTTTTAAAGTATACAGAGGTGCATAGAAAAAATTGGAAGGTGCAGAAAAGAAAGTCTAAGTTTTAAGATCATACATAATTTATCCTTTTGTGCCATGTATGAAACCCAAAAACAAGGATCCATTTTTGTTGATAGGGGTCACAAGCAAAAACTTCAATGGCAAAGTCAATAATTGGTTAAGTTTAAGCAAGGTAATAAGATAGGGTAAGTTTGTTAATTTTATCAATTAATATTTTAAATTAATACTTTAAAAGTCATATAAATAAAAAGTTATGATGAAATATTAGGATAAAACTCGTCCGAGAGTAAATTAAACCCAAATAACAATGTATTAGAATAAATTAAGTATTAATAGGGGAAGGCGAATCAAATATTTATAGGTGTGGTATATCATTGAATGCAAGTGTCTACATCAAATTGAATGGAAATCTTTACGACCTATTATCACCTTATAAATGTGAATTTCTCTCAGTCCTACTTATTAACATCGGGATTTAATTGCCCCATTACCCATTAATCGTCAACAATTCACCCAAATAAATGATGTCATCTGGCTACAAGATGGATGTCTTTGTCGGTGGATAGTTTATATTGCATGGCTTGACAATTAACATCTTTAGATTGTGAACTTTATTTCACAAGTACTACTCTCTGTCACATCATAATCCTTAGATGGATGTGATGACTTAAATATGTTTTGGTGTTTAATATATTTTGCAATTTGATACCTAGATTTTTGTCTTGTTTTTAATCTTATCTAAATACTTTTTTTAAGTATTTTAAAATAAAAAGTAATTTACAAAGTTAAAACAAAATAAAAAAATTATTAGTCACTAAAAAAAATTATTAGTCACTACTAGAGATTCAATACAAAATTTAAGATACAAAACATATTTAAGTGTTGAATAATTAATTTCGAGCACAACTCGTTTTCTGTTTTCATACTATTTCTTTTGGCTAGATTTATATTTTTTTGTTTTTTTATTTTACTGTTGAATTTTTTTAGTGTGCTAGTATTTGTTTTATTTTTTTTTTCATTTTCTGTTGTGATGTATTTGTTTTCATAAATAATGTTTTTGTTATTTGTTTGTCGGAAACTTATTGAGCCTAAAAATGTCCATAAAATTATTAAGTAAACACTAACATATATTGCATTTTTCCTATGTGTTATTTTTTTACATTAATGCTATGTTAATTGTTTTGAAATTTATAAGCAATATTTTTTTTTTAATTGAAAGTTTTTTAGTTTTTGGTCAACAGTGTGGTGGCATGAAGTGGGATGAACATGACAACACTAAGTATAACATTTTATTTTATTTTCATTTAATAAAAAAATATGTTATTTTAATGTCTACCATTGATATAATTTAAGAATAAATGGAAAGATTAATCTAAGGTTAATAATTTAACTAAGGATGATAACTAGGTAAAACATATGAAAGTTTGACTATCTTTATTCTTGTTTCCGGGAAGTGCGAAACAGGATTTGCGTGCAAGTATAAAAAGAGTAGGTAAAAAAATTAATCTCCATCTTTATCCTCGTCAATTCAGGTATACTGGCAGGTAACTTATTATATTATTTTTTATAATTTAAATTTATTCATTATTAAATAAAATATATATTAAGTTATTAATTATATTTTAATTTTAAAAATATATATAGAATAATAAATACCAAAAAATTAAAAATTAAAATTTATAATTAAATATTAACTTTAAATTTATTGTATAATTATAACGGACAGATACGTGACAAGTAATTACATGCTCATACTAGTATCCGACAATATCTTTTATCATCCTAATGTAAACGTT
Organism: Psophocarpus tetragonolobus; assembly: GCA_037954015.1. Lineage (NCBI taxonomy): Eukaryota > Viridiplantae > Streptophyta > Magnoliopsida > Fabales > Fabaceae > Psophocarpus > Psophocarpus tetragonolobus. The sequence goes on from CM075694.1 coordinate 14,603,330, forward strand.
ACTAATATAATTACACATATAAACATTAATGTAAGAGTTAACAATAAGTTTATTAACAAATGCCATTAACTTTAATGTAATAAATACATTCCAAATTAACTGTCTCATAAGATTTGAGAGACAAAAAAATATGAATGTTACAAGTTCCAACTACTTCTTATTCAACTTTTTTCTTCTTCTGTGTGAAACTCTTGGTTGAAGTAAAAATAAAAAATTTAATTATTTTTCAACCTATTACATCTCCTATGCTTGCAAATCTTATTTTAATTAAGAATAAAAAATATTATTATTGTGTCGTGAGTATTGTATTTATGAGTTTGTATCCTTTTCAATAATAGAGTTTTTTCAATTTTCTATGATCAAATTTTAAGTCATTAGATTTAATGAGAAAATAAAATCAATTAAACTAAAAATTATAAATTTATGTATAATATAATATTTTAGATTATTTACAACAAATAGTAATTTTTTAATTAAAATTTAAATTAGACTATAATTTTTTCTGTCAATATTCTTACTTACATTTACAATATTTTTTATGATTATAGTCCACAATTTAAAAATTTTCAAATTTTTATAATATTTATAACATATTTTAAATATTTAAAAATATTTACTTATTGTAAAATTTAATTTTATATATAATTAATGCAAATGTAGTTAAATATAGAATATTTATAAACATGGTAATAGTGTTTTTTTATAAGTGACAAAATTGTCTTTTGAATGTAAATTCATAATTTTTAATCTAATTGATTTGACTTATTAAATTTTATGACTAAAAAATTTATTTGAAGAAGACCGGAAAAAATCCAAATTCTATGTTTAGGGGTTAACTAAAAAAGAATTAACTTATTTGATAATATTGTATATTTACCACTACCATTTATTATAATAAGCCAAACAACTTATTAATGTCACTTGCAAATGATAATAATGTTACATAGATATCCATGCTACTTTCATATAGGAGGGGAAACATTGAAATACTAAAATCAACATAATTGTTTTTAATTCAATTCTAAAAATAAGGGTAAAAATGTAAAATGATTTTTATAATTTGTTAAAGTAACTGTAAAATATTGTTTCTCAACCTACTATTCATGTTATTTAGGTGGCTCATTCATGAATCATATTGGTCCACAGTAGAAACCTTATAAAGAGTAGGATAGCTACTTGGAAGGCTAAGCAGAGAAAGCAGTGAACTTATATAAACCTCATGAGACAATGGTTACAGTAGGATCCGGTCCAAACTTGAACCTGATTTGCATTAATACAAAGTTACAAACAAAAACAGAAATCACACCAACGTAAATGCCTCGCTTCCCAGTGCCCATATCCGGTTAAAAAGGTCGAGGACTGGTACTCTCAAACTCACACACAAGGGTCCAAATTTCAGACCCCTGGTTCCACATTCACTATCTTATCTAACTATGAAAAATTTACAGGTAACCCCCCACCAAATAAAATTATAAACCACCAACATTTTGTTACATAGCTACTTTCACACTAAACGTCTATGCACTCAACCTATTCAACTACACAACTACCTTTAACTTTATCTATGCTTTTCTTTTATTATTCATGTCTTTTTTCTTGCGCTTTAGCTTAAGTCACTGCACACTAACGTAAAAAGGGTGCTTCCTTGCTCAATTAACCCCTCCAATTTGTTGTAGCAGTTGGAGCACAAACAGCTTCTACTGATAACCGCTTCAACACATTTGGACATGGGTCTTGCCCAAAGTTGCTGTTTGATACAGTCACTGTGCATCTTGATTTTCCTTTACATCTCTGAAATATGACACAGAGAGAGGACAAGTTAGCTATGAGTTCCTAGGAAGCATTTATCAGACGTTAATATAATGTATCACGACCAGTGGAAGTTGAGTTTAGTAGAAAAAAATAGTCCTCAGAATGTGGAGAAACAAGGTTCAAATCCACATGGGGAGAGGTACATTTACGTCAAAAGCTTTTTTCTTTTTTTGTCTAGATAAAAGACATCCTCCAACGGAGACAATTTTGTTCATGTGGAACAGGATCATTATTGGTCTCAAAAGATTGCTTTTGAAAGATGATATATGTGAGAAACCAAAAAAATATAGTGCATATTGAAATCAAGAATATGATAGATCACCTTCTCTAGTGTGGCATAGGATGCTGGGGAATGGCAAGGTCCTTGCTCGTAGTTCCCACAAGTACCCAAAGGAGTTCCAAAGCTAGCAAATTTAATGGAAGAGATGGTCTGGCCAGGGCTGCAATGCAAGTGAACCTTTGGTGCATGGAACTCTTGTGACTTACCATAGCTATCAATATGCCAATTCTTAATATTTGGATGGAACTCTGACACATCAGCACAGACACTGCTTACTGATCTCTTTACAAGTGAGATTTTTGAAGGATCTCCTCCAAGTTCCTCAAAAATAACTAAAAGATTTTCAGTTGGCTTCAACCAAGATCGAGGGACATGATACCTGAAAAAAATTGTATATGAAATGTAAGATATGACATGCCTCATTCTGTATTCACCAGTACGATAATGTTTTGTATAAACTACCCCTCCATCCCTTTTTACAAAACATTGTTAACTTTATTTTTTTGGTGGAGGGTATGGGCAAAAAGTCCAACAAAAGCATTAGAATTTATCAAATAATATCGTACAACTCAAAGTCCTTATGATAAATATGAAACAAAAGAGTGTAGAACAGAAGTGACTAGAAAACTATCCTGGTTTCAGTCTGGATAAATTGTTAACTAATCCACCAAAGTTGCCAAATTTAGCTATTACTTATTAGCATTAAATTTGTTTTTAATTGTAATGTTTTTCCAAATTTATCTTAACATTAATTAGATTAACTATATAACTTTTTTCACTTAATGACCAATTAATGAATGATGGAGAGTTATGCACTAGAATAGTTAAGGATATTTCAATTAAAAAATAATTAATGCAAGAGAGTAGAGACAGTTAAAAAACAGTTTTATAAAAAAGTACAACAAAGTTTCAAAACAATGTCTTATGAAGAGGTTGGGAGGGACTACAGTGTTAGCAATACTTACCATCTCTGGGTTGGTTGTCCACAAGCAAGTTGGCATTTTGGAGGTCTAAACGAGCCAGCATAGTTACAGTCATTGCAATCACCTGTAGCCAAAGCAGTCCAGTATCTTCCAATGCTCTGTCCATTAATCCATATTTGACCTTTACCCATACCCTCCATGTCCAATGCCAATGGTTCGTCTCCTTCAGGAGCATCAAAATGAGTCTGCACAGTTTACAGATTAATTTACTTTATTATTTTGGATGCTAATGTTATCTTTTCAGTCAAAGTTAGCACATTTCTCTTTAATTTTATACCTTGTGCCATGTCAATGGCTGATTTCTTTGTACAACTATTGCTGATTGCATCCATGCAACACTAGAGATTCCATTTGGAGAAGCAAGATCCATAGCCTCTCCTTTCAACCCAACCTGTTTAAAAGCATATCTTAGTGAAAATTTTCTTTATGGAAAGTGAACCAACGTAAGTATCTAAAGTAAGAGTATCCAACCTGATAAGTCCATTTCTGCCCTGACAAGTCCCATTTTCCCTGGTCGAGCCCATGGAGGGCAACTGGACCGAGGATTCCTGTGTTCCATGTCTCAAAATGTTGTCCCACATTCTTTGACAGCAAAATATATTAAAACATTTTGTCAATACATTAGTCATTCGGAGGAAAATATAAACCATTATTAATATTTTTACTTCTTGCAAAAATTAGCTGGCATAGTTGGTTACAAGGCTTTCATGATCATAGAAAGGTCAAAATAGTTAACGAACTTCCGCACAAAACCAGTATCTACTATATTTACTGAGAGTAGGATTTGGAAAGTAAAAGGAGGAAAATAACTTACAGGTAGTCCAATGGCAACACTAAGCAGGGCGATTCTGTTTATCCCAGCACGAAGGTTTACCTTGCCATTATATGTGAATCTCCTATACTCTCTCGTTCCAAAGGCAGAACCTAGTTTGAATCACACATCATGTTTTCTTTTACTAATAAACTATAAAGGGGTTAATGGAAAATCAAGAAAATTTGCATACCAGAAAGTTGACCATTGATGAAAACATGCACAGCATGGCCTGTAGACTGAACAATGAGATTGGGGAGTTCACCTCCATGTAAAAAGGATTCGGATGAACCTATATCAACACTGCAGAAACACAGATATAAAAGAATGAATTACAGAATAAATATATGCAAAATGGTTTCTGAAACTCTTTCTTTTAGCTGCTGGAACAAGTTATATCTTAAAGAATTCAAAAAGGAAGATGTTGTGAAAAAAGTTAAATGAGAAAATATGAAAAAAGCTAAGAATCAGGCTTACCTAGTTATATACCACAGATAATCACTTGCATCCCTTGTTACATTTATTTGTTCTAGGAGACCTGGAGCAGTGATTGCTGCGCTCTCGTCCACAGAGTAAATATCTTCATCAAAACTTTCCCATGAGAACAGCTGAGTATTTGTCAGCAACATTTTCATCTGAGATGTTTGCACTCCAACCTAAGCAAGGAAACAAGAGTTCATGGGTTTGACTAAATTTTCAGTTAATCATGTAGTAGGGACAAGTGAAGGTGGAAAGTTTCGTCTTCCGAGGCATGGGTTAGAATAGCAGAATGAACACAATACAGGATGATTTCAAATTGTCTACATTTTATTACATACTTTTGCTGTATTGAAGACAACATTTCTACAATCTGGGAGGATGCTGACAGACCAAGGAGGCAAGTTATAGTGCATATTATTGAACATCACTCTAGCAGAGGAATTTGAATCATAGTTTGAGAGAAAAGCAGCACAATCTCCAGATTCCGTAGTGTATACGTGTGCCTGGAAAAGTTACATGTTAACTAGGACGAGGAAACAAGATATACACACATGAACAACAAATTAACTTTGAACTGAGTCCAAACCTGTTGGGATTCTCCTAATGAATTAACAATTGGGTCAGTTGAAACCAAAGCTCGTTCACACATCTTGATAGCTCTATGAAGCTCCTTTAGATGGCCATATTTTGGTTGCCTAATCAAACCTTCAATGTTTTATAGCAGAAAAGTCAGTTATGAAAAAGAAAAATGTTTTGGGGGTACCGTTCTGACAAACACACTAAAAAAAGTGTAAGCATGGGAGGAAAACATCTTTTGCTTGCTTTCAGGGTAGTAAAGAGTGATAAGTTTTTGGACATAAAAATTCTCGAAGTTTATGCACATAAAGTTACTAAGAAAAAGAACAGCAGGGACTGGTAGTTACTTATTTTGCATGCTTCTAAGTTCTACCTACCAGAATTCTTGAACAATTTATTTCTTAGTTTTTACAAGGTCGATAAACACTATAAATGGCTTGGAAGGTAAAGAATTTTCAGTTCTCACCATATTCATCTAGTGGAGCATCATAGTCATAACTGGTGGCAATAAAAGGGCCTCCAGCTGTTCGTCCAAAATTGGTTCCTCCATGATACTACATGAAAAATGCAACAACTTAGGCTACTTACAATAGTAGGTGTAAGTGTCATCAATTTTTAAACCAGTTTAAGCCAACTAACCATGTAGTAGTTTACAAAAGATCCTCCTCTTATAACAAATCGAGCAACTGCAAATGCCAAATCCTGAACAGGTCTTTTGTGTAGTGGACCACCAAATTCCGTAAACCTAAATATTTAATAGAAAGTTATGGCCCCGATTTCATTTCTTCATTTCTAAATTTTACTGTCATAGTAAAAACCTTACCAGCCACTCCAAGCCTCTGTCCAAATCATAGGCTTGTAGGGTCTATTTGGGGTAAATTTATCACAATAGAAGCCATTACAAGTGTTTATCTGTTATCCCACAGATGAAACATATTAGTTTAATGAACGAAATGAAGTAACACAACTAGCTGAGTGCAGCATTTATTTTTCTAAAGTTACATATCACTGAAAATTAAAAAATTAAAATAGTCATAGTATAACCAAAAGGAAAGTTAAGGCATGCTAATGGTGTATCAGAAGATTTCATTTTATATTATACAACTTCCAAAATGAAGAGTGAGAATGCTTACCACTGGATCTGGGGCATCATCTTCCTTGCACATCACCCAAGGGACTCCAGTTCCCATTTCCACAGCCATTTTCGCAGCCCAATTCACATAGTTTTGACCAGCAGCTCCTTGCAACTTACTTTGTGCCCCATACTCATTCTCAATCTAAAACAACACACAGTGAATGCATCATTGTTCAAACTTCAAACCAGATCTAGAGTGAAAATTCCATAGCCAGTGATGCCATACTGCCATTATAGGTGAACAATTTAGCACTATGAAACGAAAGACCCAGATGTTCACCTGAGAGAGTATGATGGGGCCACCCTGAGACTCAAATAGTTGCTCACTCTTCATCATTCCCACAATCTTCTCAGTGAACCCTTGCATCGCCCTCTGCAACACAGTTCATGACTCATCCATAAAATTCAAAGGACCCAGTGTAATAAAAAGCACTTTTGAAAAAACAAACCTTGAAAGGTTCATTGTCTGTTCTAAAGCTTATTCCCGGAACATACTTAAGCCAAACAGGAAATCCACTGCACATAACAACAACATTCCAAATGATAACACAAGATCAAAAACTTAAACAAAATGTTAAGCAATGAGAAGAGTATATCTAAAAGAAAAATGACAAGTAAGGTTTTAAAACCCCAGTATCAGCCTGAACTGTATCTGCATCAACCACATTATAATGCAATGAAATTGCAACCTCAATTTAAAACATTATTTGACAAGAGAATTCCATTGTAGTGTTAGGAAATGAGAAAGTACCCGAAATTCCATTCTGCACAGACATAAGGTCCAATGCGGAGATGAGCATAAAGCCCTGCTTTTTGTATTGTCTTGACGAATCTCACCAGATCATACCTCCCTTCGAAATTGTACTGAATTGAGTTGCATGCAGAAACAAACACATTGACCAAAAGCTCAAATCAGTAGCAGGTTCAAAAGTGAAAAAAACACACAGCAAAAACAGAAAAAGAGAAGAGATTGAAGAATGACATTGCCAGGAGAAGGCTCATGAACATTCCAAAAGACGTAGGTTTCCACCACATCAAGCCCTCCCTCTTTAGCCTTGAAAATCAGATCTTCCCACATCTGCGCCGACACCATTTTCACAATCACAAAATCATAAACATCACATAGCTTGTTCAACTAGTAAAGCTCATAAAGTTTAACTTTTTATTGAGCTTACATCAGGGGTGCTTCTGGGGTAATGTATGGAGCCAGAGAAGAGGATTCTCCTTTGTCCATTGATGAGAATGGCCTTTCTGTCGTAGGTGACAGTAGCGTGAAGCAGCTGAGAACAAAGTACCACGCAAAAGAAGAAGACCACCAATTTGGAAAACGAGGTAGTTTCCATGTTGGCCTATGTGGTCGGAATCAAATGTTTGAAAGAAAAGAAAATGAAAATGTGGGAGGAGAATGATACTCCTCAGCACTCAGCAGTGTTGTTCGGTTCCAGGTCGGAGAGGAAGCTAAGTTATTTATAACTCATAGTGCGAAGTGTCATGCTGCAACGCTAAAAAGTACTGCACTGATATCTGCCAGAGAGAGAGAGATGCAGTAAACGAGTAAATTGTGGAAACCGTTTGTGGGGTTGTCTGAAATTTTAATATGGTAACAATAATACAAAAAAATTAGTCGGTGGTGGTGATTATTTGCAGTTGCAAGCTAGTTCCAGCAATTTCATCACTGTTATTTGTTTAAAGATGCAAAATTCATAATGTTGTATATAATATTTTTATGTGTGTTCAATTTCATAAGATTTCAACTCACATCAAATTGATCCAGAATCATGAATCAATTATTCATAAGAGAGTCTTTACCGTTTGTGCTCTGTACCAAAATGTTTTTGTCTTTCTTTTTTTGGTTAAATGTCTTTTATCAATCAAAATATATATCAGCTTTTGGTTTATATTAAGCGTATTTTCCTGTTAACTTTCTCTAGAAAAACATTTAGGTGGCTTTGTTCTCTGTCCCCACGTAAGTGCACTTTTACTGTGGCATTACTACATGATAATATCTGTAAAGTCATATTAACATTTTATATGAAAAGATAAAAAAAATAGACAGAAAGTTTAGACATTGTAAGAAAAAATTACAAAAAATAAAAACAAAATTGATATATAATTAAAGGACCTAAAAGGTTTTTGAACCTAGTTTTTAATTTTATACACACATCTCAAAATTTTATTACTCTATTTTGGTCTTCACAAATATTTTGCTTTTCAGAATGCATTTAAGGACTAGTCAAAAAAGGAAATGTGAACACGAGGTGTCCTCATTCATACGGTAAAAGTGTATGAATTAACAACATTTAAGTTTTAATTGAAACAAGGCTTTTATAAGGGCAATAATAAACAATATACCGTACACCTACTAAACCTGATAAAATCAACTGTTAATTCTAATCTAAAGTGCATAATAGACAAGTGTATTTATTTTTAATTTTTAGGGGTAGAATTATACTTATAAATTTAATAAGTTTAATATATATATATATATATATACACTTTTTAAAATCAATTTTATTCTAAAGGAACACTTTTTTGGCTGATTGACCCAAGTGAGTTTATTTTTTAAAAAAATTATCAATATGGGTCTCTTTTATAAAATATTATCAGTATGAGTCTGTTTTGGTAGTTGACTCGGTCAAACCGCAACTCTGAAATGCGGTTTCGTTGCCACGTCAGCAACGTGATTACATGGAAGCCAGCGTGGCAAAAACGAGTATGAAACCGCAAATGGGAATTGCGGTTTGACTGGTCTTTGACCAGCATCGTCTTGTTGTCCAATGGGTAAAAAAACACAGAAAACGATGCCTGTAAAACAGCAAGTCAGAGTTGCAGTTTGACTGGGGTTTAACCGGGCCCCCCTTTACCCGACAGTTGCAAAAAAAATACAAATTTCTACTCACATAAAACCGCAAATTTCTACTCACATAAAACCGCAAGTGGCATCTGCGGTTTCTAGTAAATATTATTTTTTTTACGCAAGTGCTTGAGTAAAAAAAATAAGATAGTGACGCGGGTCAATCAGCCGTCAAGCGAAAGATAGTGACGCATGTACACGCGTTCCAGGTTCACTCCCCACTCACCAAACAAGGAACCATTCAAAATATCCATTAAAATTAAAAATTAAATTATATGAGAGAGAGTGTGTGACGGCTATATACCACATCCATCAACACTGACACAATTTAGACTAGGTCATTGGCATTGCTATCCAAAATACACTTTGCTTTCACTTTCACCCCTTCTGTAAAACCGTGTTATCAACACCTTATGTAGGAATTACTTAAGTAAAAAAAAAATAATATTTACTAGAAACCGCAGTTCGCACTTGCGGTTTATGGTAAAAATAATATTTAATTCAAACCGCAGATGCCACTTGCGGTTTTATGTGAGTAGAAATTTGTATTTTTTTTGCAACTGTCGGGTAAAGGGGGGCCAGTTAAACCCCAGTCAAACCGCAACTCTGACTTGCGGTTTTACATACATCGTTTTCTGTGTTTTTTTACCCATTGGACAACAAGGCAGTGCTGGTCAAAGACCCGTCAAACCTCAATTCCCACTTGTAGTTTCATACTCGTTTTTGCCACGCTGGCTTCCACGTAATCACCTGACGTAGCAACGAAACCGCAATTCGGAGTTGCGGTTTGACCGAGTCAACTACCAAAACAGACTGATACTGATAATATTTTATAAAAAAGACCTATATTGATAATTTTTTTAAAAAATAAACCCAATTTGGTTAATCAGCCCACTTTTTCACCGTTGTTAGTATTATTAATTTTGTTTATTCATAATTCGAGATGACAAAAATTTATATTGTGCCAATTTTTAGTTGGCACTGATTGAATCATAAAAACCGTACCTGTTAGAACGGCTCTCGAGTGCATACATCTTATGTAACTGTTAATTTATTTATTTATTTATTTATTATTATTCAATATTAATTTTTCGGAATCTTTTAGCAGCCGGCATATGATGAAATCCTGAAATCAAGGCAAGGGGTATAATACAGTACAAAATAAACAAGGCTGACGAGTGAGATATGACTGAACATATGCATATAATGTAAATCAATATGTGTATAATTAGATATATCAAAATACATAAAAAGAAAAGTTTAGTTGTACAACTAACAGTAATAGTAGGATTATAAAAATGGTCGAGTTCGATAGATTTACCCGTGATCCAAAGGAATGAGTTAAATTGAACCTAAAAAATTAAAATTTATATAAAATTGGATTTGAATAGATTAGCTCATAGACAGTAGATCCAAGTAAATAAACTTAGACTCATATAAAATTAAATCTAATTAAAATTATTTAAATTTTTATTTTTTAAAAATTTATATAAAAAAATAAATCTATCTCAGCCGATCCAATATGACCTATTTTAAATATAGATTGATTTAATTTGACTCATTTTAGCTCATTAAGCTAGATAATTTATTTTGAATTTGTATTAACTTGACCCACTTTTTGAGTTGATTAAGCTAGATAATCTATTTTGAATTTGTATATATAACATCACCAAATTCATGTGAAGATGAATCAAAATTTTTCTTTACACTTTTGTTTCATTATTTACTATTATTATTATTATTATTATATCATTTTTTCATAATATTTAAACATTTAATTTTTCTTCTAAACATTAAAAGTACATAGTTATGATGAACAAATGATCGACAACCCCATCTCCTCTCTCCTCAAAATCCAAAATGCCTAAATTTGAAAGCAGTAGGCACAACAGAGGAGGTGTTCATTTGTCTTGATTGTTGTTATTTAGTATATTTTCATTGTTTGATAAAATATTACACAAAAAGGTTCATTTTCATCAAATATTAATAAAGAGTAATGTACGTATTTTCACATTCAGATTATTTGATACTAGAAAGAACTCCCACAAGTGCATTAATGCCCAAGGCCTATCAATCAAGATCAACCATAAAACATCTTACTAGGTTTTTAACTGGTAAATTTCTAATAAATATTAGGCCACACTACACAAAGTGTCGAGTGTTTCGTACTCCCGTAGCATATCTTTTGCTCATATCTACACATTTTGGATTAGAATTTAAGAGAACTCTTCAATGCATTACACCAATAAAGAAGGGGTGCCTTTAAGTTGGTACAAAATTCAATTCCAACATACCTAATTGCTCACTACAAAATTCATATTGCAAGGAAATTAGCTTTGAAATAAAGAATTAATATAAAGAAATAAAGAGAAGTGAAGAGGAATGAACACTAGTGTGAAGAACCCCCCAACAAGATCAAGCCTAACTTTTTTTAGCTTTAAATAACACCAAACTCTTGTCTCCTTTCTTTTATTGTCCTCATTAGCCTATCACCTATATCACCATAATAACAATAAATAAATAAGGAAAATTCCTTCTATGTTTTTTTTTTTTTGAAAAACTAAGCATATATTCAAAAGGAGAAACAAAATGTTTCTCAAAGTACAAAGTGATTACAAGGTCATCGGTATGCTAATAAAACAGATTATGACATATTCCTCTATCTCATATTTAATAGACACAATCTAGGATTAGCATACCAATCCGAGAATACACAACCCCTATTAAAACCAATAGAATATGACAACCATTTCCACGAGATTGTCTTTATGAACATCAAAATATCAACAGAATCCTTCGGTATGTTATTAAAAATAATCCGGTTTCTAGTGACCCAAATTCCCCAACACCCCGCAAGCCAGAACACATACCTGCACTTCTTCTTTCGCTTACCAACCACCCATGCTGATGAGGACAGGAACAATTGGTACAGATCCCCCGGAATAGGTCCTTGAATCCTCATCCATCTAATAATACCGTTCCACACTGATTGAGCCTTGACACACGATAGGAATAAATGATTTCTTGCCTCACTAGCACAGTTACAAAATACACACAGTGCATCCTGACCTGGAATGTCCACACCTCTCTTCAAGAGATTATCCCTGGTTGGTAATCTATCTAACAATAGTCTCCATGAAAAAGCAATCACCTTGGATGGCAAACAATCTTTCCACATTCGTGTCAAATCTCTGGCTTCCACCTCAATTAATCTGGGTGTGGTATGATGAGACCGCAAAACCCTATAGGCCTTCGCCACTGTGAAGCCCCCATCTGTACTAGACGACCAGCTCCATCTATCGGACCTGTACTCCACTATTTCCACTGACTGCACCATACTTTGTAAAATACTAAGCTGGTCCTGTTCCCATACAAATAACTCCCTTCTCCAAACCCATATCCACCCTCCTGATCGACCCTTTTTTTCCGCTAATAGTGTTGCCTTTATCTAACGCTAGTCCATATAACCTGGGAAACTTTAGGCTAAGAGGGCTATCTCCTCTCCACTTCTGCTCCCAAAAGAAGGTATCGTTGCCATTCCCTACTATTCTGCTGACGTTATTCCCAAACCAGCCTGGTATCCGCGCCTTCGGTCCGTCAATAGCCCATACATCCCTCCACCACTGAGATGCTGTAGATAACTTCTCCGGTGTTAGATTGACTTGGTATGACTGGCCATATCTGGCCTTCAGCAAACTTGCCCATATGGCGTTTTTGTCTGATAAAAATCTCCACCTCCACTTTGCCAGTAAACTCAAATTGAAATTCCCTAGGCATTTTACCCCCAAACCCCCCTCTTCCTTTGGCCGACAGACATTTTCCCAGCTAACCCACGCGATCTTGATCTCCTGATCTTTCCCTTCCCACAGAAATGATCGCTGTAATCCTGTCATAACCTTTAAGACTTTCTTGGGCACATTGTAAAACGAGAATAAATACAGTGGGAGGCTAGACAAAACTGAATTTATCATAACTAGCCTTCCTGCGAAGGACATGTGTTTTGCCCTCCACCCTGCCAATTTCCTCTGGAATTGATCAATGACTGGTAACCACATATCAATCTTTCTAGGATTCGCGCCAACCGGAATTCCCATAAATTTGAATGGCGGAGATGACACCACACAATTCAAGAGATTATCAACAACTCTTTTAAATGAATCGTCTACATTTAGCCCATAGAATTTGCTTTTGCTGTAGTTCACCTTTAGCCCCGAAGTCAACTCAAAACCATGCAGAATCACCTTCAAATACCAAATAGATTGCAAATCAGCCTCCCCCATCATAATCACATCATCTGCATACTGCAGTACTGAAAACTTTGCCTCATCATTAATATTGAGCTCTTTAAATACCCCTTTCCCTACAGCTGTTCTGAACAATCCCGATAAAGCTTCCGCTACCACTAGAAACAGAAACGGAGATAGCGGATCTCCCTGCTTCAAACCTCTCCCCGGCCTAAATTCCTCCGTTGGGCTCCCATTGACTAATACTGACATATGGCTATTCCTGACAATACTCCTCATCCAATTCCTCCAGGTACACCCGAACCCCAGCCTAGCCAACATATAGTCCAGAAAATCCCAATTTACCGAGTCATACGCCTTCTGGAAATCCACTTTAAACAAGTAACAAGGTTTCCTTTTCCGTTTAGCCCAATCTACAATCTCATTTGCTACCAGTACCTCATCCAGTATCGATCTGCCTGGCAAGAATGCTGACTGACACTTAGAAATTAAATGCCCCATTACTTTCTTCATTCTTAGTGATAGCAATTTGGATACAATCTTTTGAATGCTAGAAATTAAAAAAATTGGTCTATACTGGACTAACCTGTCTGGCCTTGCCACCTTGGGGATGAGAGTAAGAAAGGATGATCTCACGGCTCTAGGTAGCACTCCTGATCGGTGGAATTCTTGTACTGCCTTTACGACGTCTTCCCCTATAATTTCCCAACATGATTTGTAGAAATGGAAACCAAATCCGTCGGGGCCCGGACTTTTCCCACCTTCACAGGCCCAAACCGCCTCCTTCTATGTTCTTGTGTGTTTCTGAGTATGTATCATAAGATCTATCTTCACACATTACTCAAGTACTAGCTTGCTATTTTGCTTATTGTTTTTTATTTGGTCACTACTATCTGTCTCTGTATAAGGTAAGATTCAAGCAAGATATACAACAACACATGGAGGCCGAAAAAGGCCTTCGTGTTTTTAGCGTTGAATCAAGTTTTAAAACCAAATTTTATTCTTCAATTTTGTCTAGATGATCTACTACATCTTAATATCTGTTCTTCTTACTTAAAATCATAGATTAATTAATTAACTCACGCAAAAAAATGTTGGCCATTAAACAAATGATTAAAATATTAAAAATGAATGCAAAATTAAATGCAGCAACAGCACGATGAGTTACTGACATTACCAAATACCAAATCACAGTTGCTATTGAATAATAAATTATAAACTATTCATGCTTCACCATCACGCAGGGACACACTCGGCCAATTACGTCACTTAATTAATTATATTTATAGAGTTTACATTGTTTAGAATAGTATAGTATATGGTTATTGATTTCAATGGTCATTGTCATTTTATTCTTCTAGGAAGATTATGGTGAGTACTGAGTACTGGGTATCTTGGCTCGAGGTAAAGGATAGACGAATCTTCACTTTTACAAAAACAGTAAAAAGCCAAAAATAAGAAAAGCTAAAGCATATTGGTGAGGTCGTAGTCCATGTGCCTGCAATTGACCCTGCTGTGATTTAATTAATCAGTTTTTTCTCCTTCAAGTTTTTGCAAAAACATATTTTAACTATGAAATTAATTTATTTTTTATATTAACGTTGTTTGTTTATAAATTTTAGTGTATTTAGCTAGTCTGATGTGAAATTGAAACTCGAAAGTGTTAAAGTTGAAAAAAAAATAATTCAAAAATAAAAAAAATGTTTTTTGTAACAATTTTTTAGAAAAATGATACATAAATATTTCATGTATTATATTACACACTTAGTGAGAAGAAGAAAAAGAGAAGAATATATAAGTATGATAGAATTTATGATATAATAGGATGAGAGAAATAAAAAATAAAAATAAAGAGTGCTGCTAAGGTGTAGAAATTAGAGAAGTGTAGGTGTATCATTACTCAATTTTTTAACTGTGAGAAAGAAAAAGGAAAAACTTATCCAAAGCAAACCATATTTTGCGTTATAACTGTCGATTGTGGCTTGAATAATCACTTTTTTTCATGTGCTATTCTAAATTGTGGTGAGTTGAAACAAGAAAGTCATAGTACTGTGGTTGTTTGGTTGGTCACGATGGCCCTCAAGAGGCCCCCCCTTGGGGACCATGTTTGCTTGTCTCATGGAAACAACCTAGTTAGTTCCGCTCCATTAATGGTGTTCTCGATTCTTTTTTTTTTTTTTTAATTACATTTCTCCTTTTTCTTTCTATTTTCTCTTAATTTCAACTTTCTTTTCAGTGTTCAACGGCGGGAACAACGGAAGAAGATTAGAATTTGGATCCCAAATGAAAGTGGGGGCTTTAATTAGGTTTTAGTCTAACACACTCCATCTTGTTCTTGTTGTTCACCCACTTCATGTCAATGTCTCATTCCCATGCTTGTATATCTTGATTATGTCTATTTTCATCACTTTACACAAAACTTTTTCGCACAATTCTAGTGGCTTTCAAATTGATTGGATGAGTTACAATTTTTTTTTTTTTGTCTTAAACATGTTTTATGTTCTATAGATATTAGATTTTTTTTCGTTCCTCGTTTGTTTAATCTTTAGTTCTTGTCTTCTTTTCATATACATCATGGAATTGACCAACTTTGGTCCCAGTTATGAATGTTATTAAATAATCGTGAAAAATGGAAATTCACATTATTAGTCGCAATCGTAAGTGTCATAGTGTTTGCTATATTTTATAATGGAAGGCAAATTAAAGTTTTACTGATTGATGTGTAAATAGATATTCTTTTTTGGTTTATTACACGTATTCAGCAGAATTCGAATTCAAAATTTTTTAGTTAAGCTTAAACAATCCCTAACAATTGATACATATTATGGGTTGTAAACAAGCATTTAAAAATAATTCAATGAATAATGTGAAATAAGTATAAAATGAAATTAAGGAAGGGAAAAATACCATTTTTACGAAAGAAAGATTTGAAGAGTAAAGGAAAGTGGTGGTCCATCAAATTTTAGAGGCAAGTGTGTTATTTCCGCTATTGCTTGTGCATGGTAGTCAATGGACAAAGCAAGCTTCTAAAGTTATGTGTGCTTCCATTTTTAAAATGCTAGTTATACTTGGGTAGATGTGTCTATATTCCAATAAATATATCATTCTTTTTTGTTAGTAATGCTTATGTATTATTTTTTATACATTGTCTTTTAATTACTTACCTTATCGGACTTAGGTTAAAAATTTCCAATCAAAAGTTGGGTCTAGTTAGTAAGTAGTAAGTATAAGTATAATCCGGTTAGTATCTTAATTAAGCCTAATAATAAACTTTTTATAATATTCCTTTCAAACTCTAACTAAGAATCATAGGAGTGAACCCTTCACAACTTTGGTTAAGAATCTAAATCTAAAGTATAAGTATATTTTAAAAGTGAAATGTTAATTTTGGTTAATGAAAAGACTCAAATCCACAATCTTTCCTTCCACATTTCTTCACTTTACCACTAATTCAACCTTATAATTCCTAAATTTAAAGTATAAGTATAATTTGGCTGAGATCTTAAACTTAATGAAAAACTCTTGTAACATGAAAGATGGGGTGGATAGGAAGATGGGGGAAATTTAAATGTGTCATGAACTTATAATGTAAGGGGTATGGGAACAAAATAAATGAGAGATTCATTAGGGAGTTCACTCAAATGTACAAATTCAATTATTTGCATTTAGGAGAAAAAAAAGAAGAGATTTTATTTGGTTGGTGTATTTAAATATGGAAAAAATGGTGAGGTGAAATAGAAATTTAGGTGAGTTTATTTTGATAAAATGTTTTTCATTTTTTTTTATTTTTTGGAAACAATTTTCATTTTTAAGTTTCAACATTCAGAAAATATGTTCATTTTTTCACTTTATATTTTTTATTTTTAAAAAATAATATTGTAAAATTTAATCAATTTTAGTTAGAATATTATAATATATAATTTAAAATACATTTATATATAATTACAATACTGTTATTAAGTTTTACATAATTTTAATTTTTAAAAAATACTGAAAATAATTTTTTTTTATTTTCGGTTGTTTTTTAAAAATATTGTTAGAAAAAATAATATCTCAAATTGAAACCAAATACATTTTTCCTAGCATTTTCTGTAAAAATAGAAATAAGAAACACTCAAATCAAACTTATCTTAGCTTTAGTGTATGTCGAGTGAAAAGGTATTAGAAGTGATTAACACAAACTTTTTTTTAGAGAGGATTAGCAAAATCTCACTAAAGAAAATTTGCACGTTATCCGTCAAATATCCGTTTTAAAAATGTTTACATTTTTTTTATATTTATAGATATTTCAAAAAGTATATTTTTAAAAATCAATATTTTATATAAAACATTATTATACAAATTTTTTATTTGATGTGAAATCTAAAAATAAAATCATTTTATTTTGCTACGAGATTAATTGATATAAAAATGATTAATCTAATTATAAATATTAAATAAATTTTTTTAAGCCACATATACAAATATTTAATATAAGTATAATTTTAGCTTTATATTATCAACATTTTTATGAAATAATAATTTTATTAATTATGTTTTTTTTTTAAAAAAAATAACATTGATAACAATAAAATTTGATAATTAATAAATTGATTTATTTTAAAAAAATATTATCTTCATCAATTAAATTAAATAAATATAATATTTTAACTTAACGGGTAACAAATGTTTATAGATGCAAATACTATACTAGTGAATACTCATTTAAATTACATGGTAAAAAGAGAAAATGGAAGGAGTTGAAAGAAAAAAAAAATCCCCATCACATATGTGGTGTCTTAATTTTGAGGGATTTTAATTGTGAGGGGAGGTTAGAAGAGAGAAAATGAATTTGGAGAGATAAACAAGGATAGAAATTAAGTATAAAGCTAGAGCAGGTATATTGAAATATATATTAATTTGTTTGGTAGTCTCTATATTTAGTTAGAATATTTAATTTTTACAATTAAAAATCATTATATTAATTTTTTAAAGAAATAAAGTCCTAATTAAAAAAAAAAACACTCCTTTCTAAATAGAATTTTGTATTCACATAATTAGAGATCCAAATCTCTACACAATTCAAACAAATTATTGTTAATTATAAAAAAAAAATTGAATTCACAACCTTTGTCCACTTTTTTTCTTTTTTTATCAACTAAATTACCCTTTATCAACTGAATTACCTTATATTTGTAATTAAAATTAATTATACAACCTTATGTTTTCAATGGCTCAAACTAATATAATTTATGAACTGAATTATCTTATATTTTCAATTATTTAAATTAATTATACAACCTTATGTTTTCAATGGCTGAAACTAATTACTATATATTTTGGGTTGATGTTTCGATGACAAATCTCCACTCAATAACAAATATTAGAACAGATTCCCTTAAATTTATATTTTTCTGTGAAAAATCAAGATTAATAAATACTTATGCATGTAAAGGTATTTTAACCAGTAAGATACAAGTTTTCCATTTTTAAGATATTGGGTTAATTGAGTATAACTCCAAGTGTGTATATTTTGAAATTGAGGAGTAAAGAAAAGTTCCTACGTCTTTCCAAAATGTAAGAGACACTTGTAATGGTGATGTTAAGAAGATTCCCTGCAATTCCTAATTGAGCAGTGTTCACGCTTCTTACTCATTCGTATATGCGTTTACATATATGTGCATGGTGATTATGGATATTGGCACACACTTCATTTTCTTTTCTCATTCACATCTTTGTTGCGACCAATTTTAACAATTAACTGCAATTGGATTTTATCTAAATCTTTTTCCAGTTCTAATTATGGTGGAAATTAACAAGTAACTTACAAGTTTGTTTAATACCAAATTAAGTATGTATATATATACTTAAAATTTATCTAACTATATATTAACTACTAATATTACTATATACTTAAGAAAACTAGTTTTTTATTTTTTAATAATTTGTTTTTAAAAATTGGGTTTCTAGACATATTTATCAGTTTTTTTTTATAGTTCTGAAATATTTTTTTTAGTTTTTCCCTGAAAAGACGCTCCAACTGAACTGCTTTAACATCTTTGTTATTTGAATTCAATGATAAGGGGTGAACTTTCAAGACTAAAAATGGTTTGGAAAGTTTGTGCTTGTAAAGCCTGATTATTTGGCTTGTATATATCAAGTGTATCTGGTAAAGGGTGTATATAAATAAAAGGCTTAAATGATTTCCAAGATTTTTTTAATTTTAGACTTTCTCTTTTCAGATTTTAAAATCATAATAATATACCTTAAATTTAAAAAATGTGTGAAATAATAGTCCTTTCATGACTAGTTGAGTATTAACATCAAGTAAGTTGACAATTACATGTAAGAAATTAATTAGGTAACATGTAAGAGAATTATTGCTTAATAAATGATTAAGTTAATGTTTTGGATTTATTTAACCTTTTTATTAAGTAATAATTATATGTGAGAGTTAACATATTCAAAGTTAATAATCAATTTCAACCACTTACAAAGGGTATCAATTCACTCATTTTTAATTTAAAACCACAATATATAATGGTTTTAAACTCATAAGATACAAATGTTTAAAATTAAAAAAATTTACAACACGGATCGTATTTAAATCTAAATAAAAAGGTAAAACAAGTGTGTCAATGCTATAAAGTTTCTTTAAGAAAAAAAATAAATTAATAAAAAAACTTACATATCATTTTAAAATATATTTTTATATGAGTTTAATTGATATACACGGTTAATTTTTATATTGACATTTAATCACAATCTTTTATTTATAATAAATTTGTTGATTTTACTCATTACTATTTTAAAAGTCACATAAATAAAAAAGTTATGATTGAATGTGAGTGTAGATTTACACTAACCGTATATACCAATTAAATTCTTTTAATATTATAAAAATAGATAATGATCATAAATATACGTTCATTACTAACTTTTACTGATGACATAATTCACGAGGTACATTTACAAATCTGCCTTGTATAAATCTATATATACATGTTATACGTTTCACTGCTCTTATAAAAATTTACCATAACTTTATGCTTTGGAAGGACGTTTGGTATTGGAATGTATTTATGTTTTGAAAGATATTTTTGTAATATGTAATGTTTTTTATAATTTGTAATTGTTTTGAAGGGGTATGGTGTAATTTGTAATAACTATGTAAGGTTGATTTTTGGGGGCTTTTTGTAATCTGTAATTACTTTGAGGATATTATATCTTGTAAGATTGATATTTTGACATTTGTAATTTGTAAATATCATTCTGTCATCTCTTGTGACATAAGAAGATATTGTTGTTGGAGTGCAAGTGTGAGTTGAAGTCCCATATTGGTTAGAAATTGGGAAGTTGAGTAATATATAAGTGAGAAAGACCCATAACCTAACGCCTTAAGTTTTTGGGTTGAAGGTGGTGTCATGTTCTCTTATATATAGGCTTGTGTCCCATGGTTGTAAATCTCCCCGATGCTTAACCCCCTTGATTTGGTCCCAACAATTGGTATCAGAGCCGATGGTTGTGACCGTCAGGTTGACGGTGGATTCCTGCTAAGGGTTTCAGGAGGCGTGTCCCCTTGTGTTTAAGGGCAGTGTGAATAAGGGGCCGTCATTAAAATGTATGCAAGTTGATGTGATCGGCAGTTGAAGTCCCACATTGGTTAGAAATTGGGAAGTTGAGTAATATATAAGTGAGAAAGACGCCTTAAGGTTTTGGGTCTTATATATAGGCTCGTGTCCCATGGTTTGGTTTTTTAACAAAAGATAACTTTATCTCAAAATTTTAAATTAAATTAAAAGTTTATATCATATACATTATACTAACTATTAAAAATGTATGCAAGTGTGAGTTTACAAAGTGGTTGATGTGATCGGCAGGTTGACGGTGGATTCGAAATCGAAAGTCCTCTTGCTAAGGGTTATGCAAGTGTGAGTGAATAAGGGGCCGTCATTAAAAAATGTACTCAAGTGTGAGTTTACAATGTGGCTAATGTGATCGGCAGTTGAAGTCCCACATTGGTTAGAAATTGGAAAGTTGAGTAATATATAAGTGAGAAAGACGCCTTAAGGTTTTGGGTCTTATATATAGGCTCGTGTCCCATGGTTTGGTTTTTTAACAAAAGATAACTTTATCTCAAATTTAAATTAAATTAAAAGTTTATATCATATACATTATACTAACTATTATACTATTTAGTATTTTTATTAGATAATTTTATTTTAAAATCTAATGTTAGATTAAAAGTTCATATCATAAATTATATTTACAAAATTTATAAGTGAGAAAGACTCATAACCTAATGCCTTAAGGTTTTGGGTCTTATATATAGGCTCGTGTCCCATGGTTTGGTTTTTTAACAAAAGATAACTTTATCTCAAAATTTTAAATTAAATTAAAAGTTTATATCATATAAATTATACTAACTATTATACTATTTAGTATTTTTATTAGATAATTTTATTTTAAAATCTAATGTTAGATTAAAAGTTCATATCATAAATTATATTTACAAAATTTATATTAAGATAAAATTATGGTTAAATTATCCTGTAGGACTAAATATTTATTTTTTCTAACGTTAATTCAATATTGTTGTCACCTTTGTAGACCCACATTGAGTATTCTCACATTTTAAAGTCAGTATTCTCATCTTGCTAAGGGTTATGCAAGTCCTCTTCATCGAAAGTCCTCTTGCTAAGGGTTATGCAAGTGTGAGTGAATAAGGGGCCGTCATTAAAATGTATGCAAGTGTGAGTTTACAATGTGGTTGATGTGATCGGCAGGTTGACGGTGGATTCTCTTCATCGAAAGTCCTCTTGCTAAGGGTTATGCAAGTGTGAGTTTACAATGTGGAAGAGACTCACACTTAAGGGAGAGATTGTTGGAGTGCAAGTGTGAGTTGAAGTCCCACATTGGTTAGAAATTGAGAAGTTGAGTAATATATAAGTGAGAAAGACCCATAACTTTATGCCTTAAGGTTTTGGGTCTTATATATAGGCTCGTGTCCCATGATTTGGTTTTTTAACAAAAGATAACTTTATCTCAAAATTTTAAATTAAATTAAAAGTTTATATCATATAAATTATACTAACTATTATACAATTTAGTATTTTTATTAGATAATTTTATTTTAAAATCTAATGTTAGATTAAAAGTTCATATCATAAATTATATTTACAAAATTTATATTAAGATAAAATTATGGTTAAATTATCCTGTAGGACTAAATATTTATTTTTTCTAACGTTAATTCAATATTGTTGTCATCTTTGTAGACCCAAATTGAGTATTCTCACATTTTTAAGTCAGTATTCTCATCTTTTCATACCAATATTCTCCCATTCATAGGTTATAAACCTAATATTCTCAACAAAAATTTTCAACTAATATTCTCATATATTTAGGTTCAAACATACCTAAATATTCTTTCAATAGTATCTTTGGATTTCATCCTAGAACAACTTTTTCATAAACTCATAACACAACTGACTTAGACACAACTACTTTTCTGTAACAATGGTTAAATGAAAAGATCCAATAGAAAAAAAAAGTACAAGTTGAAATATCCAATTTACAGAAACAATTTAGATACGTGATTAAAAATTATTAAATAATTCAGAACCTACTAACATAACATTTTATTCAAAACTTCATTATCAATATGCATCAAAATCACTATAACATATACTTTTAAAAAATATATATAAAAGTAATATTTTTTACATACATTTAAATTTAATTATGTCAAATTTTAATATAAATAATTAAAGAAGTATATATTTTTATATTTTAAGATTAAACCATAATAAAAAAAAGCATTATATAAAAAAATTATTAATAAGATAAACATGGAAGTAATTTTTTTCAATCACGTATGCTTCGAAATTTTATGAAAGTTAATTTCAACTTATCATGAGATTAAGGAGTTACATATCAAAGAAGGAATAATATTAATAGTATAGAGAGAATATAAAGTAGAGTTTGATGGCTCTATAAAATAAACATATTTACATTAATCTTTAATCACAATCTTTATTTAAGATAGTAAATTGTTGACTTTGCTTATTATAAGTTTAAAAGTCATATAAATGAAAAGTCATGATTGAATGTTAACGTAAAAATCTTTTACACTAACAATATATATCAGTTAAACTCTATAAAATATTTATATATTTAAAAAATATATTATAAGAAATAAAAGAAGTAAATGTATGGGGGCAATGTTTCTACGTAGGGTACGGCCACCAGATTTGTTGTTGTCTTACACGAGTTTTAAATATCAGTGCCAGCCTCCTAAAAAACTTAATGCTAGCTGTAAATTATTATTATACAATTTCTTTTTTATAAAATAAGAAACTGATTAATGTGAAAATATAAAATATTGTTGTTTTATCTTAAAAAATCAAATTATTATAAAACTCAGTTTTTAATTATTAAAAATATTATAAGAATCCAAAATATGTTTTGATTAATAAATGATTTGATGATAAAAAAAATCCATACATGTATGGCCGTATGGGTCATGAATCTGAAGTACGGCCTATAGTTTTTTTCATTGTCGTACGGAAAATTTCAAGATATAGAGAGATAAAAGAACAAGATGAAAAGAGAGAGATCAAAAAGATGAGAAAGAAGGAAATGAAAAAGAAGAAAAGAAAATTTAAAACAAAATAAAATATACATAATAACAAATCAAAATTATATGATACTGAATTTGGTAGAGCCGGTTAGACATCTTCGTATAATCTTGATAGAAAATTAAATCTATACAATTAATAACATAACAGGACAAGTTTATAAGTTACTGAATTTGGCAGAGCCGGTTAGACATCTGCTTATAAACTTGATAGAAAGTAAATTTAATTCACATATAATAAGCCTTTAAATGATCATTGCATCTTTAAATATTTATTGCTTAAGGCATCCGAAGATACCTTATAAGAAAACTACTCCATACTTTGAAAGGAAATATGCTCAAATTATTAAAGAAATACTTACAAAAAGGGAGGAGAGGGAAGGGGTTGCAAAAAATTTCTTATTTTATTGATGGAGAAATTTTACAAGTATCAGAGAGGGGTTTAGAGAGAGAGAAGTGTAGGGAGAAGGAGGAGTGTGTATTCAGGACCTGCTCAACATAAGAGCCTTATGGTCCTTTTATAGAAAAATTGTATAACCTGAAACAGGTTCTATAGGTAACCCTGTGACTGGTAACCTGCTGAGAAGGTTACTTTGTGACTGATGATCTGTTTTATAGGTAAATTTTACCCTTCAATCTATTATCTCGGTAAGAGATAAAATTACTGTGTCGCAGGTAAAATTTTAATTTGCTCTTCGAACTCAAGCTAGTGTGTCTAATTTAGTTGTTTCTTCATCCATCTGTTCATAAAGACATCGATCTTTTGTGTCATGACAATCGGATGGAAAGGACGATAGTCTAGGTGTGTTGTGGCCATAAGAACTAGTTTCTTCATATATTTCTTTGTGTAACCTTTCTTTTTCAAAATGTTTCATGAGAGAAAGGTTTGCCTCAATTAGAAATGGGTGGAATTTATTACCCATTATCTTTTTTCCAGTATAATTTTGTGTTCTGGATTTCCTTTAGCAACATAAAAATCTCATAATCCCTTTTGGAGAAGTTCCAGTTAGACCCTTCAATGTATGCTTTGCAGAGGTTGTACTGGTATAGTTTGTCTTTATTTAGAGATAATTCTTTAAGTGGATCATGCTCAAATAATGTAAGACTATGAATCTCTGGATTTGTCTCAGTAAATAATTTTATTACATGTGTGACTAAACTATCACGATTATATGCACTTCTTGGAGAAGTGGTAATTTGTAAAGCCACTTGTTGCATGTGTTCAGCCTGAATATCATTTATGACTGAGTTTAATGCTGGAGTGAGGGCAGAAAATCTATCTGTGGGGGGTATTGCCAAGGAGTGAAGGCAACCCGATTCTAGTAGCATTATGGGAGTTATCAGAACATCCTGGTATAAGTGAGATTTGAAAGAACCCAAATCAATTTGAGCTCGTCTGAATATGAATTTTAATTGGCAAGTGCAGTCTTTGTCAATAGTTTTACAATAATAAGAAGATCCGACACGCGGATTTCTGTTATTGAAATAAGTTTGTATTTTTACGAATAATCCATCTTAATTTGTTGTTTCAGCATAGACCTTAAACAGAAAGTCCTGTATTAACCCAAATTTATCCATAAGGATATTTGGATTCATTTTTTGTGAGATACTACAAGCAGCAGTAACATATGTTTGTGTTTGAGCATGAGGCTCTAATTGTAAGGTAGTCTTTATTTTTTCTTCATCGATTGTTTCCAACCGAACTGCCATTTTTGTTTCTTCTTTTGAATAGAAGCCTTTGTATGTGCACAAGAAATGGTCTTGTTTTGCCTCACTGAGGTCTTTAAATGATGTATAGACACCTTTGTTCTGTTCTTGCCTATTATAAGGGCAAAATATGTGAAACCTTTCCCAGAAGGAGAGGCAAGATAAGTTAACGCTACTTTTTTATTGTCTTGGCAACAAAAGCTATATAATGCGCTTATGATGCTTTGTTTCACCCTTGTCACTTGGTGTTCATTCTGTGTTGTGTATTTTGGAATATTCCAAATATTGTCAATTAAAACATTTAATTTGACATTTGTGTGATATCTTCCAAGGTATTGGAAGATATTTGTAAGGATCGACAATTCTTATTTGTCGAACTTTGTGTATTGGTCCACATTAAATGGGGACTTTACTTGTTTGGGGCCGAAGACACCCTTCTTTGTATTTTCGAGCATGTGGACTTGAAAAAGTCTTTGTAAGGGTAATGACTTCACCTGATGTACCTGGATAAAATGTCAGCACAAGTATTATCAACACCTTTTATATGTTCAAAATGTATAATTTTTTCAGAAAAATTTATGTAATCCTTAAAAAGTAACCATCGTTTATGAGGTTTTTTGTCATTGTTAATTTGATTTTTACCATAAGAAACTATGGCTTCACAATCTGTTCTGATTGTTAATTCTTGTTTATTTATCAAAAATAATTTAAATTTTTCCATTGCATGGATGATTGCATTGACTTCGTAATCAGTGCTATTTTTGTAAATCTTTTGTTTTGTTGTGTATTTACCAGAGGCATATTGGCATATCTATTCTTCTGCCTTTGGTAGGTGTTTATTTTTCTTTCGTTTGAGGATTGCTCCCCATCTGAGTTCACATCCATCACATTCTATTATCAAATAATCTGAATCTAATGGTAATTGTAAAAGTGGCAATTTTGTTACCATTTGTTTTATTTTCTGAATCAATTTTATATCTTCAGAATTAAATTTTCTTTCTCTTTTTAAAGCGGTTTTATTGTATAAAGGAGATGTATTTTCCTAAATCAGGAATAAAACTTCTTGCATAGTTTAAAAGTCCTAAAAAGGATCTAAGTGTTTTAATATCTTCCATTTTATCTGGAAAATCTTGTATTTTCTTGGAAATATGCGGCTGGAGTTTTATGATCCCATTACCGATTTTTGTTCCCAGAAATTCAATGAAATTCTTACAAATTTCCATTTTAGATTTTGAAACTATTAGTCCATAATGTTCCAATTTATATAAAACTTGTTTTAGATTATGAAAATGATCATCTTTTGTTTTAGAAAATACTAGTATGTCGTCAATATAGACACATGTAAAGGATTTAACATCTTTAAAGATATTATCCATTTTTCGCTGAAAAACAACAGGAGTATTTTTAAGACCAAATAACATAACATTCCATTCAAATAGGCCTTCAGAACAAGAAAATGTTGTCCATTTTATTGATTCTGGATCCATTTTTACTTGATAGAATCCACTTTTAAGGTCGAATTTAGAAAACCACTTGGCATCTTGAATTCTGTTTATTAAAACATCTTTAGATGGAATTGAATATCCATCTTCTACTGTGTTATCATTTAGTCTTTTATAGTTGTAAATCATTCTAGATTTACCTCTTTTTTGTTCTGAAGATTTATTGACTATAAAAGTTGGACTTTTGTGTGGACTAACACTAAGTGCTATCACTTTTAGTTTTAATAGATTTTGTATGTGATTTTGACATTCTTCTTGTTCCCAATTATTAAATTGAATGTCTTTTATTTTAATGATTAAATCTGGATTAATTATTTCCCGTTTACAAGTAACGGGATCTCTATCCCAGAATTTTGTAGGATTTTTTACTATTATATTTGTTTTATTTAATCTATCTAAGATTTGTTGTATCTAAAATTTATAATAATATATTGTTGTGAGTAGAATTTCATACAATTACATATTATAGTAACGGTAGGAAATTCATTTCTATATTATACCAATTAGCATGTAAATAAATTATTTGAATAGAATTGTTTTCACTTAAACATATTTATCATCCGAACAAGCAAAATTACATTACCCCAATTTTTTTTTTAAAATGGAATTGGTTAAGACTTGAAAAGGTATTACTCGTATTTTTTTATCATGAAAAACCTTAGTTAAAGTACCTTCCCATCCCAAACACTTTAAATATGTAACAAATTCTTTTATAAAATAAATTACATACATTTTTTTCCAAAGAGATGTTAGCTTTATCATTAGAAATAATATCACTTTATTTTCTTAAAAAGTTAAAAATTAATTTAAGGTTTATTTGATTTGAAAATTTCATCATTTTTATTTAAATTAAAAATTAAAATCTCTACCAAAAATCCTTTAACACTATAAGATTTACCTGCGTAAAAAATATATGTAATTAAATAAAAAAAACTAACAATTATGTATTGTTTTTAAATCAGTTGATAAAATGGTTTTATAATTTTTTTATATGGAGATGGTAAGATCCAGTTTTTAATAATACATTATAATTGTATGAAATAAACAGGAAGATAAAGTAAATTAAAGTTTTATTTTGATTAGTCATTAATTAAGGAATAAATTATTGTATTGACGGTATTGTTTTAAGAAATTATGAGAAATTTAATGAAATTAATTTTATGTGAGGACATATATACAGATTAGAAATAATTTGAAATTTAAGTAATAAAGAAATTAAGGTTAAAAATAAGAATATTTAAACATAATTTCGGTTCATTTCTTCTTTTCTTTTCTTTTCTATTTTCTCTCTCTTTCTTCACTTTTTTTTCTCTTTTCCTACCCTTCCCTTTTGTTTCTCTCTTCACTCTTACCTTCCTTCCTTTGCATATGGGGCATTTTACTGATACAATCCAACGCAATCTCTCTCATTGTTCCTAATTCTAAGAGTTGATCACCCTAGGTAAGTTTGATCCTAAATTCCTGAACCTTTTTCCATTAATTTCTAGCTCGATCATTCCTGTTGAAGAGAGATTCTTTTTAAAATACCATTTCTTTTTAGTTTCTTTCTTGGTTTTGACATTTTGTTAGGTTTTGAATGATTTTTGGAAGTGGATTCTCCTCTATCTTTTAAAAGAGAAATATGTAAGGGAGACTTTATTGCTAATTTTTACTTATGAAAATACGATTTGATAGTTGCATAATTAATTAATTTTGAGTAATATAAATTTTGACTATGATTTGAGTAATATGTGGAATTGAGTGTTTTGTGTGATTGATTTGTGTTCTAAATGTATTTGAAGTGGTTAAGATATTCTAAAGTATTGCATGTATTGATTTGAATGAATGTGTGAAATAATGAGTTATGAATTGTGTTGTGAGCTTTTACAAGGAGGTAATGAAGTCATGATTGTAGTGCATTGAATTAGAGATATTTCTACGATCATTGTGATTCCAGTGTTTTGTATTGAAAGGATGTACGCAGATAACAATTATGTGTCTGTAAGGTCAAATGATGTCACACACAAGTAGAGAGTCATGTGAATATTCATTGGGTCCAATGGATGATAAACATTAGTTAGAAGTATCAGATGAGTATTGCTCAAGCCTAGCTAATTGTCCGATTGGGTCAAATAGATGTTAAACACTAGTTGAAAAAGGAAGTTTGATTGGGTCACCTTGTTATCTGAATTCAATGCGTGTTTTTTGAAAAACGTTGAGTCTTATGATCTTGTTGAAATGAGTACTTATGTTCAGGAGAATATAAGTGTGCTTGATATGTTTGATGGTTTTAATATGTCAAGGTGGTTATTCAGTTGGAGTATGTTTTATTGACTTGACTTATTTTCTTTAAGCTTACACTTGCTTGTATGTGTTTTGTGTTCGATTGTGATGATCGTATTTTGAACAGGAGCAAATAACAGCGAAGTTTCTGATAGACAAGAGAGGAGAGGCTAAGATGAAGTGTCCAGTAGATTAGCAAGGACTAGAGAGTCCATTTTGGTGTATTTAGACTATATGTATAAGCACAACATGAATATATGAAATGTAAATTTGAATAATGTTATGTTCGAGACTCGTACATGTTTATGTTAAATTGTAAAGTTATTGAACACTCGAACATGGTGTAATGCATGCATGTATGTGTATGGTTATAAGCTGAAACTTGTGACATAGCCACTTAAACAGGTTTTAAGTTGGTTTGTGTTGATTGAATTTAGCTTGGTACATGAGATTTTAGTGCAAATTTGCATAATGGAGTGTAGTGGATAGCTGGATGTGTTTATTCTTCAGAGTTTCTACCTATTGCAGGGTCTTGCTGGGTGACAAGTCTAGCCCATCAAAAAGTTGCTTTTGTGTAGAAGATTTATGGTTTTTCACCCAACAAATATGTCTCACCCAACGCAAAGTTTTCTATATAAAAAATTAATTTTATTTGCGTCCAACAATATTGTTCGCTTTGCAAAATTCCTTCACTGTAACATTTAATTCAGATTCTCACTGGACGAGACACCCTATTCTTCGTTGGACAACTTTACTTGCTCAACTAGAGGGTGTAGTGTATATTAAGTTACCATTTGTTAAATTTTTGTATTCCAAATATGATTTTACATGTGAATGAATGGGAATGATATTAATTGTATAGAAATGGTTATGTTGATGAGTAAATATAGAATATATTAGTATTTTCTTTAGAATGTTACAAAGATAAGAAAAAAAAAACAAAGCTCAACGACGAATAAAACTAAGTCCCATAACTTCAATTAAGAAGGGAATGAAGATGGAAAAGGAGAAATTCTTGTCCACATCTAGCACCTAGCTTGGTGAGCAAATCCACACACTTTGTTGCTTCCCAAAAACTATGCTTAAACCGCAAATGTCAATTCTGTTGAACCATATCCACAATGGATGCAACAATTGTACTATAATAGTAGAGATGGTTCAAGTTTTCCTGAATCATAGATAAGGCACTCAATGAGTCTAAAACACAAAGCACATCCTTGAACCCCTTGTTCCAAATCAATTGAATCCCATGAAAAATAGCTAACAACTCTGCATGAAGATTGTTTCCGATGCCAAAATCTCCATAAAAGCCAACTATCCAATGTCCATCAAAGTCTCTTAGGAGACCTCCATAAACAGAGAGACAAATTATTCAAAGATTGTTTATTATCAATGTTTTCCCAAAAATATGCCAAAGAGGCAAATTATTTTAAAGAAAAATTTATTTATCTTATCTAAAAAGAAAAATATTAACATAAATTATTCATCTGGCAATGAATATTAAATTTCAATTCGGTGAAGTAAATATTAGTTAATTTTTTTACAGGAATTAATTAAATAGTTAGTTAATTCCATAATTCAGGTTTAGGGTTTAGAACTTGAAATACAAATTAAATAAATTGCATACTAATTAAAACTCTTTCTTTATTCTAAAATGAATGTTGTTGGACATTATTTGAATACATCCTTAAAAAAAAAAAAACTAATTACAGATGGAAGAAAGTGGTGAATGATTTAATAAAACTAATATTGCATTAAAAAACTATCATTTAAATTAGTTTTCTTGGGTAGAATATAATTTAAAATTACTAAAATGATGTCAAAACAACTTTAATTTTATCAAACATAAATAAATGTTTAGTCAACCAACACATTAAACAAGTTCCAAAGTAGATTATCATAAAGATAATTAAGAATTAAGAATGAAAAGGATGATTAAAAATGTGAAATAATGGGAGGAGTGTGCTAAACTCGAATTCAAAATGGAGATTATGAAAGGTAGCGGAAGTTGCAACAAAGCATGATTGATGGGCTGATCCATGTGGAACAGAGTGGTAATGTGCTTCCTTGTGGACCCCACCACTCATGCCGTCGGTGCACCCCTTCATCATTACTACCGTCACGGTAACGGGTAACGTACACCCTACTTAACACGTACAATTAATTAACCAGATTAAGAAAAATGTTTGAAAAAATATATTTTAACATATTTCCCATTATATTTATTTATTTATTATAAAAATTTAATAACTATTTTAGAGATAAATATTTATATTATTAATATTTTTTATAAGATTAATTAAATAAAATAATTTTAAATGACTTTTAAACTAATATTAAAACTGAATAACATTGTCTTATATGACTATTTATATATGATTGATTAAAACATAAATTTGTTTTACATAATTCATATATTATAATTAAATTTTAAATTATAATAAATTATTTAATTTAATATTTTAATAAATTCGTTCAATTATAAGAATACATTAATTATAAAAAACAATACTTGTATGATAAATTATAAGAACTTTTTTTATAGGCCAATAGATAATACCAACTTAACCAGTATTTTGAAAATATTGATTAATTTATTGAAAAATGAAATTTTTATTATAATATTCATTATATGAAGGTATAATTAAAAATAATTGAAGATCGTAATTTATGTATTTTAATAATTTTAATTCTTTAATAAAAAAATAATATTTTTACTATAAATTCTTATAGTACATGTATTACATTTCTTAACTATATATTTGTCTCTGAAGATCAAAAGTTTTGTGACGGCAAGGTTGTTAAGGACGTTAACGTCAGTGCAACACTCCGTTGGTGGTGACTGGTGAGGCGTGAAGGATCTTCAAATTTGGTCTTTGCTGCCTTATTTAAATTGGAAATTTTTCACGAGGAACGTGTTGGATGCTAACCACACCACACCACAGTTTGCACCGAAATACCCACGTGTGTATACCGCTTTCATTTCTAACATTAACTTGTATTCTCATAAAAGTTGTTCTCTTTGTGTCCCTATAAACATATTAGAAGAGAATTCTTCCTATTTAAGAAAAATGAATATAAATATAAAACATTGGATATTATATATACAATCATATGCATGGTTTATTGAAGTTAAAACATGTATTACTTTTAAAGTTATGTAATTACTAACTAAGTGGTTGACATTCGCTTGGAATTATTACAAGTTTGAAGTTTTTTATAGTTTTTGTGCAAATAAGATAGAAGTTTTTTGTTTTAGGGTGATGATCTTCTAATGAGAGTATTTGAGTAGTCATGGCAACAAGTATGACACAAATATATGAATACGATATTCCCATTTTTATTTTCATCCACAAGTATATGTCTCATTTTTATCTCCGTTAGGTATTGGAAATATCTATACATGTCTTATATTTGTAAAAAAAATTATAACAATTTTTAATAGAAAATAGTTTTGTTTGAATATAATGATATTAATTGAAAAGTTATCTAATATTCCTGTGTCTTTAATGAAGGTATAAGTTAATCGAACAAACATTAAAGGAGCACGTCAAAGTCAAATTCAATCAAAGACTCAAGGAACAAATATGTTGAGAAGAGTCTCTGCTTCAAGTTGGTTTTTGGACAAATAACAGAGTGCAACAGAGTATGATAAGAAACTTTTTTTTTTTTTTAAGAGCCAGAAACTTATTATCTACCCTAATCATTTAAAGCTAAAATCATCATCTAATAAAGGCACAAAAGGAAAAATTTGAATTTTAGAAAGTGGTTGAAGCAAACATAATCAAAACAGAAGTAAAATTAGTTGAATATGTTTCTTAGAAAGACAACTCTAACATGGTCCTTGTATGTAAAACCCCCAATTAGAATATAAAGTGTTCTATAAAATTGATACGTGAATCAATTTATGTATATATTCATTCTGTTTGTATTTAGCCAATAATTTGTTTAATGAATCAATTGAAAGCCATGACATGCTTAGTGACAAATAGTACTAGCTCTTAAACTCAGAGAGAGTTTAAGGGTAACTTAGGAGTAATGTAAAATACTTGTTTTAATCCAGAAGTAACAATAAGAATATTTATGTATTTATATTGAAATAGTGAAGCATTTCAAGAGGTGCTTGAAATAGAATTAGGTCTAGCTCAGTTTGAAGCAGAACAAACCAGTATAAAAACAATTCTTCTTGCTACCTTCTATTACTTAAGTTTTTATATTGTTTGTATTACTCTTATTAGAACTATAAGAATGATCTTGTTTTAAAATATCTTTTAAAACCATTCTTAAGCTTCTTAAGGAAGTATTTTGAAAGAATAAAAGTTTCTTATAGCTCTGTTGAAACCTCTTCTAGAGCTACACCTTTATTTCATAGTTATCTCACTTTTATACTATGTAAAATAAGTTGCCCAATAAAATAATAATATGTGTTGTTATAATCTAGTTAGCAAACTTACTCATCTATGAAAATAAATTTATTAACTAGGGTTACTCTTGAAGATAACAAAAAAACTTAAATACTAACTCTAGACATCAAATAACAAGGAAACTAAAAGTTTTAACACAATTAGTTGGATAAAAACTTATTTAATGGGTCATGCTGGTCACATCACTCCTATTACCGTCAATTAAACAAGAATTTTTTTTTTAACGAGAGAAAGTTGTGTCTAATAATATTATATTTGATAAGATTATTATATGACAATTTCTTGTTTTTCTCTATTTTCAAATAATATTTGGAAACAGTAAACTTATTTTGAGAAAAAGATATGATCATATCTTTATATATTTCCAATCTTTTCAAAATTAATTGTTTCAATATATTATTTATATTTTGTATACTAGCAAGAAAAATATGATGATATTATACCAGAATATTTATTTGATTAAATTAATAATCAAATAAATTTTTAAAATCAAATATTAGAATATTCATCTGTATGTGACTCAAAAGTTCAATATTAAGTTGATAATAAATTAATAAAATTAATTCACTAATCAACAAAGGCATTTAACTAACACTTCACAAATAGTACTAAGTAATGTAATTTACATTCAAGACATCATTCAAAACAAAATGTTATTTAATAAAAAAAACAACAACATTCGACACAATCAATAGACGAGTAATTTTATATTTCCTTATATCTTTATACCTCTATTAATTATAAAGTAGGATATTATTGTCTTGATAAGATCTTGATCTTAAAAAAGAGTTCAAACTTATTACCAAGATTTGATGAATTGTTTCTTTAATTAATCACTAATCCTACAAATGTTTAATTATATTCATTTTCATTTTACTAGTGTATATATATCCTAAGGCATCATGTGTTCGATGATTAAAATATAATAAATATCTATCTTGCTTATACATATCTACTTTTAGTATATGTAGGTGTCGTTATTTAGTTCATCTAGTTTGAAAATTATGCATTCATTAGTTTTTGCATATTTTATTTGAAATTTTACATTTTAGTTGAGCTTGTTACACTTGTGTGAATTTTAAACTGATGGGAGTTGATTTAAGAATTAATGGAAACACTTAAAAGGTATGTTGGAGGAAAACTAAACACGGTTGAAGTGTCAAAGATAAATTTGGAAAAAAATTGGCTTATCATGCACATCATTATGATGTTGAATACGTGTGCACATTTTTTGTTCTATATTCTATTTATTTTATTATGTTGAGTGGTTAACTCCAAAATGATAATTTGGAGTTTAAATACTTTATAGGTAAATTTCATCAAATATTTTTTGGTTAGTTTTAAGTTAAAGTGTGATGGACTACAAAAAAGGCTGAAGACCATCCTCATGATCATTTGTTATTCATGAAGCTCCCATGATAATTAAGAGATAAACGTGTTGTTGTTGGTGTGAGATGAATTGAGACCAGAAATTATGTATAATCTGTAATCCTTTTAGTTCATGTTTTTATTCAATTTATTTATTTTACCTTCTACTGTTAATTTATGTTTGCTTGATCATCCATATGGCATGCAAAAACACGAATTAATAACCAAAACTAAGATAGAATAGTTAATGGACTTCAATTAGGGACCAAAAAAAATTCATTAACCATCCTTTAATCTATTTTTTTATGCTAATTTTCATGGTTAAATTAAATTGACTAAGGATTCGGGGTTTAATTGCAAAGATTTAGACTTGTTCCATACAAGGAATTATGATTCAAATACTTTTATGGATTGATAAATAAAAAATAATAAATAATTAAATTATTAATTGGGTAAAATGTATGTATGGTCTATGGTTTTATGAGAGCTTTTACTTTATTAATTTCTTGCATTCCAGCTATTTGGTTAAATTACTCTAATTTTAATTCTACAATTTTTAACTGCAATTTACTTCAAGTGTCAAATCAAATAATTTTTTTTTCAAATAATCTAAATAGAATTATTGATAAGTTCCTAAACATTTTCACTAAGTTCCCTAAACAAGTTGGTTCACTTGCCAAAATATGGTAATACTTGTTAATTATTATGATAATTTCAAGTAAAAAAGAAATTATTACAATTCTTCTAAACAATTACCCCACATATGTACACATGCACGTACACACTCATACGCACACGCATGCACAAACACCCGCAAACATAGCACAAAGATTTATTTATAAATAATCCTATATAAAAACAATTTAAATTTCTATCCTATAAAAATGATTTATTGTAATATTAATTATAATAGAAACTCTAAAATTCTATAATTTAGTTAAGAAACTTGTTAATTCAACTATAAAATTGTAGTATACAACAATAATGATTTATTATTAAAACTTTAAAATTGATTACATGATGAAGAATTGAATTTTCAACAATCTTCCACTAGCACTAAAATCAATCCTCCATGTATATCATTCTTAATTCCATTTATGTTTGGCAAAACTTCCTTAGGACAAGTGCCACCTAAAATTTTCTAGGTTCTTTGAACAAAACTTTCATTAGTAAAACATTTAAATTTAGTTACTAAAACACGCATTTAAATTTAATCCAAAATCTCCGTAAAAGAGAAATTGGTCTTTAATTCTTCTTAAGTTTTTTAAAATGGTGTCTTCCAAAAAAAAAACTTAAATTGCTCATGATATTTGCTTTGCCTGGTCTCAACTAGTTAGACATAGTGCATATACAACATGAGAACGTATAACTTGAATCATACTTACAAATACACTTGTTCAATTTTTTACTTTTTTTATATCTACTTTAAACTTGTTTTTTATACTTGTATTCTGATTTTATCAATTTACACAAATAGAAATATGTCTCAAATTGATGTTTTATTTCATATTCTAATCAATTAATTGAAATGAAGAATTGAACACCAATTTGAAAGTATCATTCCAACTTACACATTTTAGACAATGTGTTTAATTAGCATTATAGTACCAAATATTTTTTATATATATTTTTTTTGAAAAGCAAAGATTTCATTCAATAGAGAAACCAAAAGTTTCTTAAAGTACAAGGAAACAAGTTTCATACTACTGCATTTCCAATTGGAGCATGGTAATTAACCCTTTTCCGCCTAAGGCATATTTAATAAGCACTATCTCGGGTTAGCATACCAATCCGAGAATACACACCCCCTATTAAACCCAAAAGAATATGACAACCATTTCCACGAGATTATCTTAATAGTCATCATAATGTCTACTGACTCCACCTGAATTCTATAAAAGACAATCTGGTTCCTAGTCATCCAGATCTCGATTGCTGAATGATAGTCCGATCTCCCTTTAAACTCGCTCCTGTCCAGCACCGCATTAAAATCTCCACCCAACGCCCACTTGACCTCCGGAAAGCCTCGCTTAGTCATCATTAGATCATCCCATACCTTTCTCTTGCCTTGAAGCGTGCATGGAGCATATACATTAACCACGCAAATTATTGCAGGAGAATTCTTCCCTCTGAAACCAATTCCTAGGAATCCCTGCCCTTGTATAAACCAGACAACTTCCAACAACTGTTTCTTCCATATTGTCAGGCAACCTCCACTAAGCCCTATAGACGGTAAACTTTTCCACTCGCACCCTGTCGACCCCCAAACCTCCTGCACCTCCCACTCCTTTACCTCCCTGCATTTTGTCTCCTGAAATAGACAAATATCAATGTCATTATTTTTTAACAGTCTCCTTATCCTTCTTCGCTTGATCCGATCCCGGAATCCCCTCACATTTAAAGAAAGGATCTTCATTTAATTATACTGGTTACTCCTCGTTTCCCTTCTCTCCTGCTCCTCTTTGTCCCTCATCTCCATGTTTCGTAATTCCTGAATGTATATTATGTCTGATAGTTGACCCGATATGCCGATTCCCGTCATCGCCCTCCACATTTTCTCCTCTTCGTCGTTCATACTTCCTTCTCCTAACTCATGCTCGTTTGGTTGCCGTGGCCTCCTTACTTCACCGTCCTCCAGACTATTCCTCCTTAACTGTTTCCATATTGATACCTCTCTCCTTTGCCCTTCACCTCCTCCGGACACCTCTTCTCCTCCTACTAAAACCCATTTCTTGTAATCATATGGTAATGTAGAAATAGAATCATTTTTCCCATAATCGTTATTCACCGTGGTAGCCTCCTTCCGTTCGCAACGAAATTCTGTTCCGGAAACTTTCCTGCGGTGTCCAGTAGTAATAACCATGACTGCATCCGAAACTTCCCGCACACTATTCCTGGCCTCAGCCCAATCTCCACGCTCCCCGTCCCAGCGCTTCATGCTGGATTTCGGGCCAGAAGAAGATGCATGTTGGGCCTCGACACGCTCGCCGAATCCAGGCCCATCGTCAACGGTCATCTCTTCTCCCGAGACTCCGCGCGCCAGCTGCACATGATTCTCGAGACGTGTGTCTCGAGTTCCATGTCGTACCCATCTGGACGTTCCAGCTCTTGCCACGCGTCCTGTTGTCCTATCTGATTTGATGTTCCGTCAGGCCTCGTGCTCCACGCTGTCAGGGCCCACTTCCCACGCAAACACCGCTTTACCTCTTCATCTTCCCCATTTTTCACCGTTGAGGCACTTTCGTCGCCCACTTTCTCTGAACCTCCTTTCTCTTTCACCATTTTAGCACTGCTTCTGACCCTGCCATCCTCCCCTGTTGCCTGCCTCTTTCCCCATTCGGTCGACTCCCCTGTGTGGGAAAGATGGGATCTTGTCCCCTTTCCCGTTAGCTCCTCGCTCCGCCTCTCCTGATCGTCCCTGTCTGATTCGTTCGTTGTACCAACTATCACCGTCCATCCATTCTTCCCCCTTTCCGGCGAGGTCCGTCCATGTGAGATGGACCGATTGCTTTCTTTGTCAGCCTGAACTCGTCCGACCTCGGTAGCCATGCCTCCATATTCTCCGTCCCGGAGCTGTGCCTCCTCCCAGTCCTTCCATATATCATTTTGGAACATGTCCAACTTCAGCTCAGCCAACCTTTTCTCCACCTCTTCCGACTCATCAACCTCCACCTCCCCCGGACAGGAACTCATTTCAGACCCATAGGTAGTGTTCTCACTGCTGTGTTTTCTTTCAATCCCCTGCTCCACCTCCGTCACCCTGATATCAAACTCCCTCCCGTCTATACTCACTCTTACAGTCGCGTCCAGCCTCCTCATGTCCTTCCTAGACACCACCAGCTGTGCTACATCATAGCGTTGTTCTTTTAGAGTGCTTTCTTCGACACTCAGCAACTCTCCGAAAAGGGCGATTAACGTGGAGAAAAAATTTTCTTCCCATACGTGTAACGGTACCCCATAACAGTTCACCTTGACCCTCCTATCTGTATCTACCAATCCGGGTTCCCACTTCTGAATCCCTGTAAACCATTGGTCAAACCACAACTTCTTCCTTACCATAATCTCCTGTAATGTCTCCTCCCCTTCTACTTCCAACAGAACCTTATTTGCCCCATGGGAGTTGAGCTCACATTGTAGATACAGTGAGTCATTAGGAAAAGCTTCGTCCTAAAAGTCGTCCCTCTTTTTCGGACTTCTCCCACGTATGCCTTCTGGAACTGACTCACATTTTCCACGAGTGCCGAATATACCAGTTTCAGTTGTGCGTCCGCCTTCCTTCCTGCTGCTCTTCTGACTTCTATATTCCTAGCACCCTCTTGATCACTTACTGCCGCTGCGTATGGTTTTTTGTTGCCGTTATATCTTCTGTGTTGCCTCGTTTGCCGGACCCCTGTATGATGTGCATAATGCTCTAGATTGTCCCTCCCAGTTTTCCTCTGTCTGTAATTCTGGTCTGTTCGTAAATCGAATCGTGGTAGATTTACCCACAACTTTTCCAATAAAGATATTGTCCAATTTAATCACTAGCATTTTCACATCATCGACATCTTTAAACCTAGCAAACCCAAACCTTTGTCCCGTCCTATTTCGCTTATTCGGAATCACCACCTCCTGAACCTTGGCGAACCTACCAAAGATCTCCCATATATCTTTTGCCGTGTAGTCTTCTGGGAAATGGGTCAAAAACACCGAAGTTGTGCGTCCGTTTCCTTTCCCTTCATTAGTTAAAAATTTCCTCCCTCTGTTTGCGTTTTTTCTTCTCCTCACCTCCGTCCACCCTTCCTCCATCCACTATCAGTGGGTGCAGTACAATGTTTGGATGTACGATTACTCTGGCTAAATATTTTTTATATAAGATGCCCACCAAGTTTGTAGTGCCACAAAACCAGTAATTCATTAATTAAGAAAAAAAGAAACAAGAAAAGTTAATAAAGCCGTAGTGTTGTTGCTTTTTCACTGGTGTAACGGAAACTAAAAAGAAAAGGCACCCAAACTTTTTAACCATAAGTTATTTTCTTGATACAATGATTGATTAGCACATGAATCAAAAAACCGTTATAGGAATTATAGTAACCACTTACTGGTGCCCAGTAGAAAGTGTCAAGTGTGCTATATAGTAAACCCCATGAACAAGCTTCGAAGAAAAAGACAGAGAATTGGATTCATTAGCATCTTGCATTACCCATGCTCCTATGAACATTTCTTCATCCGCAAGTCTGGTATAAAATACAAGTTAGTGCACTTATTGTTTTAGGTCCTCACTTCTCAATTTGCCAACTCTTGCCAAATAATTCTTTTATCATCTTATTTGGTATGGAGTATTTATAGACTCTCACTAACTTTGAATCAAGAATCTCACTGATTATTTTTAATAATATTTTTCCAATTGTGTAAGTTGCTGTCTGGTAGATGCTATTACATATAACCAATTTATTAAACACTTTTCTGACCGAATATTGTAAACTTCTATACTCATCTTTCTTCATATTTTATTTAAATTTAAATTTCACCAAAATTTATATCTTTAATCACCTAATCATATTAAAATATTTGTATTTAGTATATCTTGAAATATTAAACTTTTTACGATACTTATAGATACTTCTTCTAAAAAATTCGTAATAAATTCACACTTCCTAAATTTTATACTTTTAGTTTAGGTATACTTAAAAAGGCTATTAGATTTGAGAACAAGTTCCAAACATAAAATAGCATATTTAATTCTGGTCGAACCAAGGAATAATTTATGATCTTGATTGTTGCAACAGACATAGAGGCCTAAGACTTTATGTTTGTAGAGCGAAACGTGGATGTTCCCGAAATTAACGAGTGGCTTTTGTTTTGGTCCATAGAATTGATGTGTTCTCTGTTTCAATAATTAGAGCGTTGTAAAAGTGCATGGGTTTGTACAATGGCGTTTCACTAAACCGTTAGATGAAGAAGCACATGGCGCCACAAAACAAGGCTTTCCACTGTTTCTAATTGGTAGTTTGTCACTTTATAACTTTGCGGAGAGTTAGGTAAATGGCAGCTTCTCGTTTTTAACTTTTCTTTTTTCCTTTTTAAAGTTTGTGGTGGATGATATCATCGTGACTTCATAACATGAGTAGAACTTGTTATTGGAATAAAATTTATAAAAATAATTATAGTATAAAGATATTAATTATACGATAAATAGAACTGATAACATGAGTCACACACAACCCAATTTCGTATAGACTGACTTTTTCCCAAACTAATTAGTTGCAATAGCACATCAGGCCGAATTTGACTTCTTTTTTTTATATTATGTAAATCTAAATTTATATAAA
Organism: Psophocarpus tetragonolobus; assembly: GCA_037954015.1. NCBI lineage: Eukaryota > Viridiplantae > Streptophyta > Magnoliopsida > Fabales > Fabaceae > Psophocarpus > Psophocarpus tetragonolobus. The sequence goes on from CM075694.1 coordinate 14,644,697, forward strand.
TTAAAAAATATACAAATTTTAATAATATTAAAGCTATATATGACACAGATAATTTTATATAGACCTGAATTTTTTGACCTCATCTAACTCAATGTTTAAATTTCCTGGACTAAATGACTTGGTTTTATACAGGTTAAAATTTTTAAACCAACCTAATTTAATCCATTGGATCATGTACTCAATACGTTTCAGTTTTAATACTAAATAATTGAAAATTATTATAAATTATTTTCAAATACTTAATACAACAAGTGGATATTTCTTTCATTAACATGATTAGCTTCATAACCAATGTAATTGGTAACTTGAATTTTGAATCAGTTGGTTAAAGGATATATATCATTATTATTTTTTGTGTCAATTAATATTTCATAAAAATTAACGAAGAGAGCTAAGTATATTTTACTAAATATTTTAAATTATTTTTAAAAGGTAAATACTAAATAATTTTCACATTCTCATTCTCAATATAGGAGTAACTGTTTTCTTCAAACAAAATTATTTACTTTTGTTTTTTTTAAAAGAAAAATAATTAACTTACTCTTTAACACTATTTCTAAGGTTGGAATTATACATGTGGTTATGAAAAAAAATTAAAATTTTATAAATTAAAATTAATTGTTAACTTGCTGAGGTCCTTACTATCACCTCCATCTTTCAGTCAGTCATTAAATCCTCTTGAGACATTCTTAACAATATCCAATGCCACTGTATGTATCTAATTTTGTAATTAAAACTTGAGATTTTTTTTTGTATGGTATGAATTAACATCTCCGTACTAATTAATGTTTAATTTAATCAAGAACTTTGAAAGTATATAATGTAAGTATTTTTCTAAAAAATTCCAAACTTTAAAATATTGAATAAAAGAAACAACTTGATTGATATAAGATGTAATAATCTCTTACGACTAACAATGTAAGAGAACTTTGAGCATTACTTGTAATTTTTTGAAGAATCATGTATTAATACGAATTAATCAATCATTACCAATAATAAGCGACAAAAAATCCGTCAGGACCTTAAACACATATAATATAGATATTCGCAAAAATAAAAAATCTCAAAAACATTGAATAAAAACATAAGAAGCCAATAACGGCCACCGATTACCATCCATTATCATTTTGGTAGAACTAATTATAATATTGTCTATTTTTACTGCAATATTGTCCTAATATATGGTAACTTTATAATATACTTTTAGAATTTACCTTTTATTCTTCATTATGACTCCTAAGCATATTTCAGTCTACAATAACAACTTCAGTATTTTCTTCCGTTGACTACGTTAATATAATACACACAATGTGTCGGTCGTTGCTTTGGCTTTTTGGGATTTAACCGTCCCAACCTTACCCTGTGATTGTGTCATATATTTTTACATAGTAGATAGTACATAGCTTCTAATCATTGAAATTTATTTGCTAATCCAAAACAAAGTTATAATGTATAATATATGCATATCCGTTTTCTTTCTTTAGAGGCAAATTATGTTGTTATAGTGTGTCACGAAAAAGAGCAACATAAAACGGAAAGAATAAAAATGAAGTAGTTGCTGTTTCTACGTACATTATAATTAGAGCACTCCCCAAATCGAAGCAAGGAACAATCATTTTCCATTTCAAATGCTCAAAAAAGTTAGAGCAATTAAACCGATAGAGAGCACGGCAAACTTGTAAGATATCACGAATTCCCCGTAAATTTGACCAATTATTAGTTCACTTCATACTTTGTTCATGTTTCTTCTTTTAGCTATTAAATTTTTATGGTGGAGCAGCAATGTAACTACTCCAAATATTAGTATAAAACAATAAATGTACAAGTATAAAGCATGCAATTTATACCTATGACAACAAGAGATGAGTTTCTGTTAAAAAAGTGACAACAAGATGAGCCTACTCTACGTGTCAAATCCAAGGCTAGGTACTTATTTTAACTTGTGTTTTTTAAGCACATAAATCGAGGAGAGAAATAATGTAATTTGTTACCATTAATTAGAATTTAATTGGTATATACGCACAAAAGTTTCTTACATTTACAATCGTTCATAACTTTTCATTTATTTAACTTTTAAAATATTAATTAGTGAAGTCAACAAACTTATTATGAATGAGGGGGTTGTGATTAAATGTTGTAAAAAATTTTACACTGATAGTGTATGCCAATTAAATCTAAATTAGGAATATCTTGAGAAAAATGTTTGGTTAGTTTTTAGTTATTAATATTTTTTAAATTTCAAAATAATTAGAATAAAAATAAAATATAGATAAAGTTGTGGTGGAAATTAAAATTCACATTTTTATGAAAATGTAATTTTTTTTCTTCTATTTAACATGTAAATAACATTTGTGTAATAGTAAACAATTTTTTGAGAATAAATATTTTATGAAAACCTTTATAAGCAGATGATCATTTTTTGAGAACAAATGTGTCTATACATCATTTAAAGATAAAGAAGAGAGATGAAAAGAGAGAGATGAAGAAGATGAGAAAGAAGGAAATGAAAAAGAAGAAGGAGAAAACTTAAAAATTATAACAGATCAAAATTATATGATACTGAATCTGGTAGAGCTGGTTAGACATCTTCGTATAATCTTGATAAAAAATTAAATCTATACAACAACAACATAACAGGACAAGTTTATAAGCTACTGAATTTGGCAGAGCCGGTTAGACATTTGCTTATAAACTTGATAGAAAGTAAATTTAATTAATATATGATAAGCCTTTAAATGATCATCGCATCTTTAAATATTTATTGCTTAAGGCATCCAAAGATACCTTATAAGAAAACTACTCCATACTTTGAAAGGAAATATGCTCAAGTTATTAAAGAAATACTTACAAAAAGGGAGGAGAGGGAAGGGGTTGTAGAAAACTCCTTATTTTATTGATGGAGAAATTTTACAAGTATTAGAGAGAGGTTTAGAGAGAGAGAAGTGTAGAGAGAAGGAGGCGTGTCTATTCAGGACCTACTCAACATAAGAGGTTTATGGTCCTTTTATAGAAAAATTGTATAACCTGAAACCGGTTCTATGGGTAACCCTGTGACTGGTAACCTGCTGAGAATGTTACTTTGTGACTGGCGACCTGTTTTGTAGGTAAATTTTACCCTTCAGTCTATTATCTCGGTAAGAGATAAAATTACTGTGTTGTAGGTAAAATTTTAATTTGTTCTTCAAACTCGAGCTAGTGTGTTTAAGTTAGTTGTTTCTTCATCCATCTGTTCATGAAGACATGAATCTTCTGTATCATCACAATCGGATGGAAAGGACGATAATCCCGGTATGTTCTGACCATAAAAACCAGTTTCTTCGTATATTTCTTTGTGTAAAATTTCTTTTTCAAAATGTTTCACGAGAGAAAGGTTTGCCTCAATTGGAAATGGGTGGAATTTATTACCCATAATATTTTTCCAGTATAATTTTGTGTTCTAGGTTTCCTTTAACAGCATAAAAGTCTCGGAATCCCTTTTTGAGAAGTTCCAGTTGGACCCTTCAATGTATGTCTTCCAGAGGTTGTACTGGTATAATTTGTCTTTATTTAGAGATAATCCTTTAAGTGGATCATGCTCAAATAATGTAAGACTATGAATCTCTGGATTTGTCTTAGTAAATAATTTTATTACATGGTGGATAAACTATCAGGATTATATGTACTTCTTGGAGAAGTGATAATTTGTAAAGCCACTCGTTGCATGTGCTCAGCCTGAATATCATTTAGTTGAGCATATTTCCTTTCAAAGTATGGAGTAATTTTTTTATAAGGTATATTCGGATGCCTTAAGCAATAAATATTTAAAGATGCGATGATTATTTAAAGGCTTATCATATGTTAATTAAATTTACTTTCTATCAAGTTTATAAGCAGATGTCTAACTAGCTTTGCGAGATTCAGTAGCTTATAAACTTGTCTTGTTATGTTGTTAGCTATATAGATTTAATTTTCTATCAAGATTACACGAAGATATCTAACCGCCTTTGCCAGATTCAGTATCGTATAATTTTGATCTGCTTTTATGTATATCTGTATGTTCTTGTTTTCTTTTCCTTTTTTTTTTCTTCTTTCTCTTTTTCTTCTCTCTTTTTTTATTCTCTCTCTTTTTCTTCTCTCTCTTCTCCTTGGTATCAGAGCCATGTTCTTTCCAAGGCATGTTCTTTTATCATGTACATCTTAATTTTCTTATTGAAGAATATATCTGGCAAAAATGTATAGTTTGCTGGATACCCATGGTAGTTGAAGGGCAGCGATGGGCAAGTGTAGAGCCTTTGTAAAACCCTAGTTTCCTACCTTAATAGGTTGAGAAACATGTGCAGATTGTGACACTAAATTTAGATATATATTTCATGAAGATATTAAAAAAAAGAGTTTTTTTTTAAGCCTTATGATCTTCTATATTCTTTAATATTTATTGCTTTATCGTGTATTCTGTGGATACCTTATCTTTCTGCTTCTGCTTCTGCTTTTCCTGCGCTCTTCACTTTCTTTGATCTTACCTTTCATTCTCATACTACTTTATTAATAAATTTTTAAAATAAATGGATAATATACAATATTTTCAAGGTAAAGACTACAAATCAGCTCCTCAAGCTGTTGAATTTTTAACAAAATCATCTCCAGTGGGATATAAAAAACCTCCTACTGACATAGATCTCGTTCACACAATTTTAATAGGACAAAATAATACAATAATAGCTTTATTGGAAGAAGTTTCTAGAAAGTTATCTAAATTAATAGACACAAACAAAAATGAAAATATTTCAGAAGAAATAAATGATTTAGCAACGAAAGTTTCTAAACTTTCGTTAGCGATAAATACTCATACTAAAATAGTGTGCAAAAATACCCATAAATTTGTTAAAGTAACTACAAAGACAAGCATAATTGAAATTAGAAATAAAATTCAGTATAAACAAGAGGATAATACCTCAAACACAAATACAGTGATTAGTTAATATATGAATTTAAGACAGAATAATATTTCACACACACAATTAGAAGATGTTTCTATGGATAGCACAACCAATAGAAATCAAACAACAGAGAGGTTTCCAGGAACTTCTCGAAGGTTAGGAGAACCCCAAACTAGGAGACAAGATCTCATACAACATCCAGGAGTCTTAGATAGACTTCTAAACAGAAGAAGAACTACTAATGTCAGGAGGCTAGAAGACTTAGTAGATATACACCAAAACACAGAAATAGGTTCAAATTCAAGGATTGATTCTTTGAATCCTAGAAAATTATACAATATAGGATGGCTAAGCTCTGAAAGGACAAACCTTTACAGATACAGGAGGATAGAAGATTTCCACCTCCCTGACAACACATATGAGATAATTCCTTTAATATCTCAACAAACAGCTACACAACTTATAAATCAACATGGAAGATATGTCCACATGGGATTGATTACTATAGGAGTCAGATCCCTAGCTAAACATATGATTGGTGTGAGAGCTTTTATAGTTCTCCATGATATAAAATTTCAAAACAATGATTCTCAAAGTATCATTGGAATCTTAGAGGTTCACTTAAATCAGCCCCTATCATTAATATATCTTGCTCCAAACTTTACACTCACCCTTCTAGACTTCGTTAATCACATTAGTCTAGAAGTACAAACTATAGGTTTTGGAACAAATTGATTAGGAGATAACCTACACCTAGACATTACTTTCATAGGAAGAATAAGTAACTATATTTCTTCCATGTATAGAATTAACATTAGACCATTAGAGGAAGCAATAAGCTCTATCGGTACACAATTTTTGCCAGCTCAGGCATTCACAAGAAGAAATGAGGGTCATCTATGGCAAACTCATCTACAAAGGGACGAACGAAATCCCATCACAAATCCAAACTCTGCTATTATACACAATAGATCTAGAGGCCTTAGTTTAAGCTTCACAGACTATAGAAATACTCCCCTTGTGGATTTAGAACAAAACAGAAGGGATAATACATCTACTACTCTCAATGATGATCATATTGGTATGATGAACATCATAGAAAGTGATGATGCAGAAGATGATGACATAACTGAGGAAGAATGGAATCATCATCAAGCAAACATAGTCATGCTTAGGCAAGGAACTTTAGACAACATTCTAAACAACCCTTATTGGGAACCTTGGGATACTTTTCCCCCTGAGACAAATGAGATTATAAAACCTCAAGAAAACGAAGAAAATGATGAAATAGATGATATAGTAAATACATTTTTGAATAAATTACAAATTGAAGAAAAAGAATTTTCTTATCAATTTACAAATAAGTTAGAAAATAAAGATGAAGATGTCTTGTCAACAACATCTGAAAATACAAAAGTAGGTCTCATAAATGAATATGAAGGATCTACATCTACAAAATATCGGCTAGATCCTGCCGGTACACAAAATTATTCTCAGGGATTTCTTCCTTGGGAAACTGTACAAAATATTGTACTTAGTGACAACAAATACGTGTATCATGGCAAAAGATTACCAGTAGAACCAAACTTCCAAACCCCAACATATATTGAACAATGGACTGCTGCTGTAATCCGTGATTATAACATACATCATGAGAAAGATGCACAGTCTTCTCAAGAAATGATCGCAAAAGGAGAAACATATCTCAGCAATATTGCTAGATCTGGCTGGGAATCTTTTAAGAAAAATTTCCCTAATGATCTAAACACACTGGTCATTGAACCAGGACCAAATATTTACAATTTTTGTTCCCTTATACAGAGATTGTTTACCTCACAATCAGCCAACGACGACAATAAAATTAGACAATAAATTTATTTAGGTTATCTTGAAAGATTATCTATTGAATATTTCGGGAAAATAAAATAATACTGTCAAGATTATCTCTTGTATGCATTAATAGCTGGTTGCTTTCATGATGTAAATATAGGAGACAAAATGTTTCTTAAACTTCCAGGAAAACTGGAACAAAAAATCAGAGAAACTTGGAAAAATGATGAGGTTACACCCATGTTGAATAACCTCTCAATAAGAATACAACACATTATGAAAATAATGGAAGACACTTGCTCCCATATTGCTATACAAAAATAGCTTAAGCATTCTGATGCTGGGATATGTAAACAAATATACACACCCCAACAATATGCACAAAATAGGTTTAGAAACAGAAAAAATATATCTAGAAACAAACCTAGATACAATAATACACAAAAATTCTTAGGACCAAGAAATCCGAGAAAAACATATACAATAAGGGCCTCTAATGTCAGAAAACCTACTTTAAATCCTAATAGACATGTTAGGAAATTTAGAGACAGTAAAACCTACAAACAAACATTAAAATGTTTTGCTTGTAGCCAACCTAGACATTTCTCAAGAGATTGTCCAAATATAATTAATCTCTACACAAAAGAGGCGCAATTAATAAAATCATATCATATGAATCTTCTTCCCATCGATGAAGAAGTTTCCACTGACTCAAAAATCATATCTGTTATCAGTATAACAGAATATACAGATGAAATAAACTAAGAAAAGGTTCACAAAAATTATGATTTAATAAATGAATTTACAAATAATGAATACAGTCATTTATATCCTAATAATGACAATGACTTCCCAATGGGGGATGAATACAATGAAATGGACAAATTTTAGATGATTTAGGATATTGCTTTATGAAGGCAATAGAAACAAACCCCTGTTCTCATAAAATACAATTTTATTTTGGTACTTAATCAATTTCGTGCCAATATTGTGAAAGGTATTTTCACATATCTCAAAGGGTTTGTTACAAAATTTTTTGTATTAAATGTGTCAAAGAACACCTGAATATACAAGAAATACCTTCTTACGAAAAGAAAGAAAACACAAATAAAATCTATAACAAAGATTTAACCGATACTAGAATTTCAGTATTGGAAACTCGCATAAATTATCTAGAAGAAAAAGTTATTCTTTTAGAAAAAATAATAAAAGGGAAAACTAAAATAGATTTTCCAGAGTCTAGTTACTCATTTGAACAAAATAATATGATGGGAACAATGAAATGTATCCTATTAGTTTGTAATAAACAACAACTAATTACTTTAAAAGTATTAGTTAAATTAACTTTTCGAAAATAAATAACAACTCATCAACAGAAAAAATCATACAAGCATTATTAGATACAGGATGCTCAGAAACAGTTATATGTAAAACTATAACTCCACACCACAACGTAATAAAAAGTAAACACACATAAAAAACTAGAACTATTTCTAGAGAAATTATGATAAATGACGAAGAGGTTAATAATGTTACTCTTTAATTCAGTACAAATTGTAACCTTTTTGGTCATAAAATTTTTATAAAAACAATTAGGGTAGAAAACATAATTCCCTTAAAACAAAAAATGATAATTGGTTTAGATTTTATTTTAGGCCAACATAGGTCTGTCACTATAAACAAAGATTATGTCATGATTAGTAATAAAGCACAAATGACACCAATAGTTAGTGGTGATTTTTTAAAACAAGATATTACCCCTAATAAGTGTCGTTGTAAAAATTTAACATCTCCTGGTACATGTGATTGTACTATAGATGTATCAAATATTTTAAATGAAACAGTAGAGGATTAAACAAAAAGTGATAGCTGAGGCTTTTTCTTCTATAAAAATTTCAAAATCTATAAAATTTGAAAACATACAACAGATCCTCGATAGGTTAAACAAAACAAATATAATAGGAGAATATCCTACAAAATTTTGGGACAGAGACCCCGTAATCTGTAAGTTGGAAATAATTAATCCAAACCTAATAATTAAAACCAAAGACATTCAGTTCAACAATTAGGAAAAAGAATAATGTCAAAACCATATACAAAATTTACTAAAACTAAAAGTGATAGCACCTAGTGTCAGTCCACATAGAAGTCCGGCTTTCATAGTCAATAAATCTTCTGAACAAAAAAGAGGTAAATCTAGTATGGTTTACAACTATAAAAGACTAAACGATAACACAGTAGAATATGGATATTTGATTTCATCTAAAGATGTGTTAATAAATCGAATTCAAAATGTCAAATGGTTTTCTAAATTCGACCAAAAAAGTGGATTTCATCAAGTTAAAATGGATCCTGAATCAATAAAATGGACAGTTTTCTCTTGTTCTGAAGGTCTATTTGAATGGAATGTTATGTCATTCGGACTAAAAAATACTCCTGCCATTTTTTCAACGAAAAATGGACGATATTTTTAAAGACGTTAATACTTTTACATGTGTATACATGGATGACATACTAATTTTATCAAAAACGAAAGATGATCATTTTCATCATTTAAAACAAGTTTTATACAAATTGGAACATTATGGTTTAATAGTTTCAAAATCTAAAATGGAGATTTGTAAAAATTTCATAGAATTTCTCGGTACAGAAATTGGCAACGGAACCATAAAACTCCAGCCACATATATCAAATAAAATACAAAATTTTCCCGATAAAATGGAAGATATTAAAATACTTAGATCCTTTTTAGGACTTCTAAATTATGCTCGAAGTTTTATTCCTAATTTAGGAAAATATACATCTCTGTTATACAACAAAACTACTTTAAAAGGTGAAAGAAAATTTAATTCTAAAGATGTAAAACTAGTTCAGAAAATAAAACATATGGTAACAAAATTACCTGTTTTACAATTACCATTAGATTATGATTATCTAATAATTGAATGTGATGGTTTTGAATTAGGATGGGGAGCAATTCCCAAACAAAAGAAAACTAAACACCTACCAAAGGCAGAAGAAAAGATATGTCGATATGGCTCTGGTAAATACACAGCAAAACCAAAAATTTACAAAACTAGCACTGATTATGAAGTCAATGCAATCATACATGCAATGGACACATTTAAATTATTTCTTATAAATAAACAAGAATTAACAATCAGAACAGATTCTGAAGCCATAGTTTCTGGTAAAAATCAAATTAACAATAACAAAAAACCTCATAAACGATGGTTACTTTTTAAGGATTACATAATTTTTTCTGGAAAAATTATACATTTTGAACATATAAAAGGTGTTGATAATACTTGTGCTGACATTTTATCCAGGTACATCAGGTGAAGTCATCACCCTTACAAAGACTTTTTCAAGTCCACATGCTCGAAAATACAAAGAAGGGTGCCTTCGGCCCCAAACAAGTAAAATCCCCGTTTAATGCGGACCAATACATAAAGTTCGGCAAACAAGAATTGTCGATCCTTACAAATATCTTTTAATGCCCTGGAAGAGACCAAACAAATGTCAAATTAAATGTTTTAATTGACAATATTTGGAATATTCCAAAATACACAACACAGAATGAACACCAAGTGACAAGGGTAAAACAAAGCATCATAAGGGCATTATACAGCTTTTATTGCCAAGACAATAAAGGAGTAGCATTAACTTCTCCTGCCTCTCCTTCTCGGAAAGGTTTCACACATTTTGCCCTTATAACAGGCAAGAACAAAGGTGTCTATACATCATTTAAAGACCTCAGTGAGGCAAGACAAGACCAGTTCTGGTGCAATACAAAGACTTCTATTCAAAAGAAGAAGCAGAAATGGAAGTTCGGTTGGAAACAATCGATGAAGAAAAAATAAAGACTGCCTTACAATTTGAGTCTCATGCTCAAACACAAACATATGCTACTGCTGCTTGCAGTATCCCACAACAAATGAATCCAAATATCTTCTGGGTAAATTTGGGTTAATACAAGACTTTCTGTTTGAGGTCCATGCTGGAACAACAAATTACGATGGATTATTTGTAAAAATACAAACTTATTTCAATAACAGAAATCCGTGTTTAGGATCTTCTTATTATTGTAAAACTGTTGACAAAGAAAGGACTTGCCAGTTAAAATTCATCTTCAGACGAGCTCAAATTGATTTGAGTTCTTTCAAATCTCACTTATACAGGGATGTTCTGATAACTCCCATGATGCTACTAGAATCGGGTTGCCTTCACTCCTTGGCGATACCCCCCACAGATAGATTTTCTGCCCTCACTCCAGTATTAAACCCAATCATAAATGATATTCAGGCTGAGCACATGCAACGAGTGGCTTTACAAATTACCACTTATCTAAGAAGTGCATATAATCCTGATAGTTTATCCACACATGTAATAAAATTATTTACTAAGACAAATCCAGAGATTCATAGTCTTACATTATTTGAGCATGATCCACTTAAAATATTATCTCTAAATAAAGACAAATTATACCAGTACAACCTCTAGAAGGCATACATTGAAGGGTCCAACTGGAACTTCTCAAAAAGGGATTCCGAGATTTTTATGCTGTTAAAGGAAACGCAGAACACAAAATTATACTGGAAAAAGATTATGGGTAATAAATTCCACCCATTTCCAATTGAGGCAAACCTTTCTCTTGTGAAACATTTTAAAAAAGAAAGGTTACACTAAGAAATATACAAAGAAACTGGTTTTTATGGCCAGAACACACCGGGACTATCGTCATTTCCATCCGATTGTGATGATACAGAAGATCCATGTCTTCATGAACAGATGGATGAAGAAAAAACTGACTTAGACACACTAGCTCGAGTTCGAAGAGCAAATTAAAATTTTACCTGCGACACAGTAATTTTATCTCTTACCGGGATAATAGACTGAAGGGTAAAATTTACCTAGAAAACAAGTCATGAATACACTCTCCTCCTTCTCTCTACACTCCTCTCCCTCTCTCTAAACTCCACGCTGATACTTGTAAAAATTTCTCCATCAATAAAATAAGAAGTTTTCTGCAACCCCTCCCCTCTCCTCCCTTTTTGTAAGTATTTCTTTAGTAACTTGAGCATATTTCCTTTCAAAGTACGGAGTAATTTTCTTATAAGGTATCTTCGGATGCCTTAAGCAATAAATATTTAAATATGCGATGATCATTTAAAGGCTTATCATATGTTAATTAAATTTACTTTCTATCAAATTTATAAGCAGATGGCTAACCGACTCTGCCAGATTCAGTAGCTTATAAACTTGTCTTGTTATGTTGTTAGTTGTATAGATTTAATTTTCTATCAAGATTATACGAAGATGTCTAATCGACTTTGCCAGATTCAGTATCCTATAATTTTGATCTGTTCTTATGTATATCTGTATGTTCTTGTTTTCTTTTCCTTTTTTTTCTTCTCTCTCTTTTTCTTGGTATCAGACTATAGATCTTTAAATTCGTATATTTTACGCTCTGATGATATTAAAAAAAAGAAAAGAAAATATTCAATGTAAAAAAATTTATATATATATATATATATGTAAAAAATTATGATTAAATGTTAATATAAAACTCTTTTACACTTATATGTTTATAAATATGAAACTCATATTATTGCCATCTACTCAATCCTTTTCTATTTCTTCTATACCGTGGAGTTAAAACTAAAAAATATTTGTTGTTTTGTTTATGTTTTCTCAATAAACATAAAAATTCAATAAAACCCTTTCATAAAAGTATTTTTACAGTGTTTTCTTTTATGTTAGTAAATGGTATTTGAACCATTCCTTTTTATTCATGTCAGCATTTCGTATATAGATTATATTATGTTAGCAATGATGTCCTTACCCATGATAAACATAATAATTATAATATAATGATTTTTATTTTATTTTTTAATTCTTTGGACAACTTGTTTGAGTGACTCAACGGTTTCCTTTCAAAAGTAAAGGACCGTTAATTCAACCTTATAAAAAATAAAATTTCCACCCCAAGGGTGTTGCCCTCTGCATCCATTAATTTTTCTCATATACCCATCAATTTCTAAAATGTCCTTACTTGTTAGAGCCGATTTAACCGACTTTAAGTCCTAAAATGCGTACACCTATCTTCATAGTTCAAGCATGGCAGAGGAAAAGAGAGATTCGCTTTGAATTAATAAAGGTCATTTTTTTGGATTATGTAATTCTGATATGCACATATACCTTATTACTTAATTTGAAGCTCCATTTAGGAAGGGTTTGTGTCATCCAAAACAGATAATTTGGATGTGTTAGAAAAACTATCCAAATTACCTAATTTGAATTTTAACAAAAAAGCGTTAAGATTTCATAATTCTGAAATAACAATGGGTGAAAAGAAAATAGTTGTAAAAAGCAGTTGACAAAAAATTATAGTGTTGATATTTTCAAAATTAAGACAAGTATATGATTTAAAAGATGGGTGCAGGAAAGCAATACCCAATTCAGTTTGAATTTTTATTTTTTTTAAAATTATTCTCGAGGATTTTTCTCCCTGCATCTTTATATTTTCTCCCTACACCTCTATAACTTATGAAATTTCTAAAATACTCTTAGTAAAAGAAAAGGGTTAAAGCTCATTCTCTCTCCCCATGCCTCTCTTCATCTCCATATTTGATTTCTTCTAAGCCCGAACGATTTCTTCCGACCTAACGCATTCTTCGTCTAAGTTCATACACACCCTTCCTTTGAGTTCCTTTGGCGCACACTTCTTTCGAGTTCCTCTAGTCTCCTAACTCCGTCCAAATTTGGCAACGCAGTAGTTCCAACGATGCAGCAGTTCTGGTGACATAGCATTCCTCATCTGGATTAGCCAACTTGCAATTTGCAATTTTTTTACAAGTCTAGACAAACTCATTTGGACTAGTAAAAAAATTTACTAATTCGCAATTCAATGAAAATGAAAAAGGGATAAGAGAGTGTACCAAGAAGAATTTCTCCCTGCACCTCCATAAATTTTTAAAATGGAAAAATGCCCTTAATAAAAATAGTAAAAAAAATTAGTTATCATATGTCTCTTTCTCTTCGTCTTTCATGTGTACCTCTCCTCTCACACATTTTCTTCTCTCACATGTCTTCATTTTTTCTACATTGAATTAGTGTCTTTCTTTTCTTCTTTGTTCATGCGTTTGTGTTCTTCCAGCTTGTGTTTTTTTTTTTTTTGTATTCTACGTGTTCAGGTTTTCCTTTTTCTTCTTTCACTTAGTACACTATCTTATTCGTTTTGCATTTTCATGGAATCATATTTTTTGAAAAATTTTTTATAAGTTCGAACACCCCTCTTCGGATTTGTAAAATAATTTGCAAAATTTTTTTACAAGTCCGGTACCCCTTTCGAGACTTATAAAAAAATTATAAATTTTTTTACAAGTCCAAAAACCCTTGTCCGAACTTATAAAACAATTTGCATGTTTTTTAGAAGTCTGGACACCTCTATTAAGACTTGTTAAAAAGCTTGCAATTTTTTTAACAAGTCTGGACAGGTCTGGATAACCCTCTCCAAACTTGTAAAAAAAACTGCAAAGTTTTTTACAAGTTTGGATACCCCTGTCTGGACTTGTAAAAAAATTTGAAAATTTTTTACATGTCTAGACTTGTAAAAAAAATGCAATTACAATTTAGACTAGATTTTAACTTGCATTATGTCTATCGTTCACAATGCGCATGGATAAATAAAAGAGACTGAAGGTTCTTGGGAATGTAGTTAATGTTGGCTTTGTGGCAGTGGTAATGGAACCATGGTTGTCAAAATCGCGATATGACTTGTAAAATCGTACGATTTTACGAGTCTAGTAGTCCCTTTCGAGTTAAATCGTGAGTGAACTCGTTTTTTGAGTAAAATCAGGTAAAATCGTGCGAAATCGGTAAAATCGTGTGAAATCGCGAGTTTACTCTTGATTTCACGATTTTACAAAAATTAAAAACGGCGTCGTTTTGCAAAGTCACGATTTTATCAACCCTAACGTTCGTCTCCTTCCTTCTCCTTCATGTTACGGCCGTTCTCTTCCCCGAAGCAAGCGTTTTCTGATTCAGCTTTTGCAAACCGATTTCTGGCGGTGACAGGGGGCGGAGACTGGCGGTGACAGGCGGCGGAGACTGGCGGTGAGTAAGGGCGTTCGACGCGGCTAACGGTGACAGTTCGGCGACTCGCAGCGAGCAGCGCGTGCAGCGACTGGCGATGAGCAGCGCGGCGACTGGCGGCGAGCTTCAGCGACTGGCAGCGAGCAGCGCACACGGCGGAGACTTACGGTGAGTTTCGTCCTTCAACCGCCGGGCGGCGAGCAGCGCGCGGTGACTGGTGGCAACGAGCAACGCGATGACTGCCGGTGAGGCGATTGGCAGCGAGCAGAGCACGCGGCGACTGGCGGTGGCGACGGTGACTGTCGGTGCATACAAATATATAATTTTTTATGTGAAGTAAACTCTTACGAGTTTACGAGTCGAGTTTACAGGACTTTCACGAGTTTACGTAAACTCTCGATATTGATAACCATGAATGGAACTAATGTTCATGTAACCAACAAGGGTAATGTTCCTGTTGTGAACGACAACAACAGAGAAAAGAGGTGCGAAGAAGAAGAAGGTATAAGGAGAGGTTCAAAGTAATGGTGTCTAGAAGAAGAAGAGGAGTAAAAGAGTTAACTTATTTTTTTACTTTGGGGTATTTTAGACTTTTTCTACATTTGTGGAGGTGCAGGGAGAAGATATGGGGTGCAGAGAGAAATTATCTATACCAAGTGAGAAATTAAATGGCAGAACCAGAGAAGAGAAATATAGAACCAGAGAAGAAAAAGAGCAACGCACGTTTAATGAAGCAAAAACCACAATGAAAACGAAAGAAGCGAAGAGGAGAGGTCCAGAGACAAAAACATATACAAAAAAGGAAGAGAGAGAGACGGTAATTAAATTTTTATGTTTTTTACCAAAGACATTTTTTCCGTTTTAAAAAATGATGGAAATACAGGGGAAAAACCCTATTCTCAAAAGTGAGTATAAATAGTGGGTTGTGCAGTTTTGGATAAAGTCAATTTTGGGTTAGCATCAAGGTAATTCTAGTTATGCCTTATTTCTACTCTTCGTACCCCCCCTCCCAGCTTTTTTTAACTTTTTAAAATACAAAACTATTCCCTCCTTCACCTTTACCCTAATCCTCTGCTTGAACCCTCTTCAAAATCATATCAGGCAATCTATATATCTAATGAAAATGTAAATGTTACATTGCACAAACTAGTTTTTGTTAGTTAAAAAAACTAATATTTGTAATGTGCTTTTGTACATTTTATGAAAACTAGTTTTTGACTTTGCGTAACGTAATATTTTGTACATATTACGAAAACTAGTTTGCATAATGTAAAATAAAACTATAACATTTTTTTTAAAACAAAAATTGTTTAAATATAATAATATTAATTCAAAACTTATCTAATAAACATAAATCTTGTAATTTTATTAATTAAATGTCAAATCTTTATTTTTTTAAAGATAAATGTCAAAACCAATATGTCAAACTTTTTTTTACATCCTAAAATTGTAATTTGTAGAGAAAACAGGAATCTAATGAGTCATTTGATTTGAAAATTAGATCTAACAAATCAAGAGTAAGAGTTTGAAATATTTTAGGGACGAGAGGGGGTACGAGGTGAGTGTGTATATCCTCATCCCGACTTAACAAATTAGATATTCCTTATACCCGTAACTAGTCAAATTAGAAATTTCCATCAACTTCAAAAATTATCTAGAGATACAAGTTTATTTGACATCCTACTAGAAGGACTCCATTAATCAACATTGATTATAAAATAAGTATTGTACCCTGTCACTTCTAATCTTATAACAAGACACTTTTATCTTTAACAAACAATGATTTGTATATTAATTTTTTATTGAATTTAATTAGTATACACTAACAGTGTAAAAGAATATTACATTGACATTTAAATACGTCTTTCATTCATATGACTTTTAAAGTATTAATTGGTAAAGTTCACAAACTTACCATAAATTAAAGGTTGTGATTAAATGTTAGTATAAAAAGTTTTACACAATTAAACTCTTTTTTATTATATTTAAATGAATAATTCGACTAGTCTATTTGGCACAATAGACCTTTTTTACAAGAGTAGTACAATTCCACTAATTGAGAAAGTAACAGTGGATAGTGGAGCACGAGCCCATATCATGGCATGGGACCAAGAGAACAACAAAACCCACATGGAGATCTAAACCCACCACAAATGTTACAATGGAATCAACTAGAAAAATTTAATGGACAGAGACTCAAGATGTGAGAGTTAGCTTCAATAATTCCCACTTGCATTCAATTTCTCAATATAATAGGAGGGCCCAAAGGCTCCTTTCTCCTTTCAAACTAGATGTGACATTAGAGCTACCAAAAATACGTACCCCCTTTTCCCCTAAATTTTACTCTCTACCCTCAAACAAATATCTACATCTATCTACAATAATAATGTACAACAATTTCTTGATTCTTCAATCCAATTAGGTGTTAATTGTTGTTACTCTAATTGGAAGCTTCCTCTTCATCTTCACTGTTGGAAAGTAGATAATTTCGTCCTTCTCAGCAACCCATCTGCATAGTACAAACCATTCAAAAATGAAATCATAGAATAAGTTCTAATTTTTCTACACAAGTTGTTATTAATTACCTGTATGTTGTAACAAGATGATGAAGGAAAATAGAGAGCTCTAGCCTTGAGAGTTCTATGCCAGGGCATAGTCTTTGTCCACCACCAAATGGTGTAAAGCAATTGTTATTAGCCCCAGCTCCAATATTCTGCACTCATAAACAACTTGGTGATTATGAATTTATGTTTTCTTCATATACAGCTATGAGATCATACAGTTTTTTATGGTTGCTTGATTACCTCCCATCTCCATGGATTAAACTCAAAAGGGTTTTCATAATTCATGCCATCCATATGAACAGAAGTAAGAGATGCTACAACACACCAGTCCTTAGGAATTAGGTACCCTACACAGTCAAAATAGTTAAACTACAAATATACATATGAATATTTTTTGTATAAATGCTTCAAGAATCAAGACCAATATACCAATACAGATTATTGTCTCCTCTTCTTGAGAAATTTACCTTTGATATCTACGTCTTTCACTGCTTTTCTCCAAATGGCATTGACAATATTTGCCATTCTAAGAGTTTCACTGATAACCTTGTGGGTAGTAAATGAAAGACACAGCAACAAGGAAAACTGTCACATGATTTTTCATGGAAAATAAAATTATAATAGTTGGCAATTGATGTTTTTCAATTGATAACCATGGCTAGAAACTCACATTTTGAGTAAATGGCAATGAGAGATAGTCACTCCATGCATAATTATCTGAGTTATTCTTCCGCCTCTTCAATTCCATGTTCTCCTCCTGGTGTGAACCATCAAAATCAAAGAAACCAAATATACATTAACTACTTCAATGTAGATTAATGCAACACGAAATAAAGTTAGTAATATATTTCGAATTACAATTTTCAATAATAAAATAAAATTGAAAAAAAAAATTATTAGCATATATCCATATTAACGACGTACTAAATTATTAGTTTATCACTATTACCAAAAATAGTTGACACAAGTGATTCAATACTTAGGTCTTTTAACGATGGTCTAAGGTTTAATATTCAATTTAGACATGAAGTCACAACTAAAGCATAAAGGCACCATTATATTAAAAAATGGGTCAACCAAGTAAAAGAGGATTAGTTTGATGGTAAATAAAAATCAATATATAATTCTCGTTACAAAAAAAAATGAATGAGATGTACCATGCAAAAAGTAACTTCTATGCCAAGAATGTAAAGAAGGAAGAAAAAAGTAAAAAGGTTCATAGAGCAAAAAATAACATAGAATAAAGTGAGCATGGTGAATGGCAAAACAAAAGGAGGTTGTGCCCTATAGTGGAAGAATTTAATTGGTGGTCCTAATTTCACAGCCGTTCAATATGTAACACACCCATTCACGTCCATGTTTTAGCCCCACAAGCACTCGTGTACGTTTCGTAGTGCTCAAACGAAAATGACTACTTAGGAGTACTTCAAACACTTCTCTATTGTGGGCCGTACCGCACACGAGCACGAATCTGTAGGGTCCATCAAATTTTTTCCTAGATTCTATTCAATTTACTATACAGAGTCAATGCTTTCAATCATATTTGTAATTTTATCTAAATACAAGTGAATACTAATTAAGGAAGAGGCTTAGGTTTGAGTCACTTGAATTGCTGTCCTAAGATTATTTAAAGAGAAATTTATTTTCTGTTAATGTAAAAAAAGAATGCATGTTATAGACGGACCAATTACATGGATTTATATAAAAAAATCCTAGAAATAATGATGAATATTAAATATCAACTGGATCGACATCTCATGTCGATTAACTTGTAAATCAAATAAGATGAACCATAATATTATTTATAATTAGAGTGCGACGATGATGTCGAACATTTAAAAATAATAATTAAAACACTAAACAACAAAAGTTGACATTTAAAAAAAAATGGTAGGAGGGTGTGGAAAGTTAAGTTCGACTACTAATTAAATTAAAAATATCAATATAAAATTACGTATATATATGTCGGCTATAATTTCAGCTTTTATTTTATCAAACACTACTATTAATTTTTACAGAGAAATTCGAAGAAACATCACTATCAATATTCCTTTTTATACGTCACCAAAGAACAACTTCGTGTCACTGTATGTTTTTCAACTTTGTACTTGAGTTTGAGTATCCCTATGCCCATTTTGAGATTAAATTTTTATTTATAAAAAAATACTTAATCCTTTAACCGACTTATTTGGTCACTACATTAACCATGAAATAGTTTCAGCATTGTCACATTTTTATTCATAATAACTATCTTAAAATTATACAAATAGTGATTTGTAATATATAATGATGTAAAACTATTTATAATGTGAATGCATTAGCATTAAACTCAATTATTGCATGGATGATGTATGAATTTTTTTTTATGAGCTGCAAGAATGATGAGAGAAAAAAGGTACCACTAATTTGGATAGAGCAAGGGGATAGTCACTGAGAAATTTGACAGACATGGTCATAGCCGTGGGAAGAGTCTCTTCCCCAGGGATCATCATCTCAATGATGTTTTCGCAGATATTTTCCAACATGTTAGAGATAGAGTTGGTATCACCAATATCCCGTAAGAGAACGTCCACCACATCGTTTGCTGCACCGCCCTTATCTGAATCCTTGTTATTATTGTCACCGATATTATTGCTCCTTTCCTCTATTACCCTTTGTACTATCTTCATCATTCTTTCCTTAGCCTGCACCACCCCTTAATTAATTAATTGAACTAATGGTAATGAAAAACAATTTACATGTAATATTTTTAAAAGGGTTATAACTAAAATTTGTGACTCCATAATGAACGATGAAAAAACAAATTTTGTCACCAATTATTGATTTTTTGTGGTGTATATATACTATATTTTAAGTGGGGGAGAGATAACCTTCAAGGATTTATATAGTCTTGTTCCGGGAAACTTGAGGGGTACGCAAATCAACCCTTTTATGAACTCTTCAAATTCTCTCTTCAAGAAGTCTAAATCTTCACCGGGACCAATGCTCAGCAGAACTTTAACCAAAATAGTAAATGTAATCTGATATATATGTCCGGTGGAATAAAAAATAATGCTATTAGCCATTGAATTGATTGGTAATCAAACTAATCATGTCAATACAAAAACGTGTACAAACACACGCACACAATTCTTTTTTTAAAATATTATTACAAACATTAGATGAAGGAGATTTGGGTTTGTTGGGCATTGAATTGATTGGTAATCAACTAATCATGCACACGTATTTGAAGCTGCTTAAAAGTTATATTCTAGTGTTATTTTTAATATAATTGAGGCCCACATAAGACAAGTAGAAAAGAAGATAAAGGTGTGGATGGTAATGAAATGAAATAAATGAATTAAGAGGACCTTTTTGACTTGATCCTGAACGTATATTGGTTGGTGGGTCCAAGATGCAAAGCATTGTTTAACAGATTGTTGAATATCTCTAGTGATTCGAGCTTTGAATTGTGGGGATCGTAAGAAACCTCCAAGGAGTGAATGAATTTTCCTATGCATGTTCCCGTTCATTTGGAGTATAGAGTGGTCTCCCATTAGTTCTCTAACTGATTTTGGATATGCAGGGACAAAAATGTTCCCCTGGTTCTGCAGAATCACCTTGTTCACTTCTGGGTCAGTCGACACTATCACACCAGTTCCCAAAATGCTCGTCTTAAATACATTTCCATACCTGCATATATACACATGATACAACATTTTTATTATTATTCTTTTTTTTTATCATTTCATTGGTTAATATATATATATATATATATATATCCTGTAACACCGGTTAAGGAGTTTAACTCAGTTGGTTAAAATGAATATGTAAGTATATAAATAACAATGCTGTCTACGACTCCTGAAAGGAGACAAAAAAAAAAAAGAATATCCTCTAACATCAGTGTGTTCTTGAGGATAAAACAATAAGGAATTATCGTTTGAGAACTAGGCTTTTTAAGTGTTGTTTTACAGATAAAAAATATTTGTCAATGACACAACTATTCATCGATAAAAATGCAACACCTGTAATAACTGTTACAAATGTTTTTGCTTTTATTGAAAGAAAATAGTAAAAGTTGCTATCCAACATTACCTGCAGAAGTTTTACATAAACTTATTAATTTTATTTTATGATTAGATTAAATTGTACTCTTAATCTTTTTAATTTGGATAGTGTATGATTTTAGACTCAAGTTTTTTTCTATGTTATCTAAGTTTCTGTTCTTTTAAAATCAAACATTTTCTTCTGTCAATATTTTTATTTAAAATAATCTAATTCTCATCTTCTGGCCAATTAATGACTTATGATAAATTCAAGACATTTTGAAAGTTTTAAAGTAAGAAACTAAATAAAAATTGGAAATTGTAGAATGTAAAAGTAGGATTTTGAATAAAAATTTTGAGATTTTTCTGGTGAATTTTAAGTAAAAGAAAATTTAATCAATTTATGAAAATTTTGAGTAGAGAATGAAACTTAAGTAGTGTGAATTTGTTATTACATTTAAAACTCAAAAACTTGAGCTTTTAGTTAGGTAAACTTGATTTTGTTTGACCAACATTTTATCACAAAATGTTTTGACATATATTCAAATTTGAGTTTGGCTCTGCCCCAGCTTCTACGTTGAACGGAAAATTTTCCATTAAATTTTACTTTTAATTTAGTTTATAAAAAAAAATTGCAACATAAAATATATCATTTCAAAATCAATTTTAACTAAAATCAATTATTTCAAATACCAAACACTAAAACAAAATGTTTTAGCTAAAAATTCAGATATAAAATAAAGGGGCCAAATTTGATTTTTTTTTTTTTTTTAAAAAGAGTAGAACCATTGACTTAAACAAATTAGAAAGACCAAAATCTATACCAAAAAGATGACTAAGTCTAGAAGTGAATTATAATAGATTTGAGGGAAAGAATAATATATGGGTATGGTAATGGTATTGCTGGCTGCATAAGCAACTATACCCACAGTTCTACAAACCCACAGCAGTCCAAAGGTGAATCTATAATAGCTTCAGTTACGGCAGAAGCAGGCTTTTCTGCTCTTTCCTTCTTTTGATATGCTATTCTCTCTATAGAAGCTGCAAGCCTACAACGGTGCAACCATAAAGGGGTGATATTTTATTATTTGTGTCACGAGGGCTTTAATGTTTCGAATCATAGAGCTCCGTGATCTGTACCACCACACTTCTTCACCTACGTTCATTCAATTCAATTTTAGGGGTTCTGATCACTTAGCCAGACTAGGTGCTTTCTCTATGTAGAAACTCTTAACTTGAGTACCATCTTTTTATCACTTATTGTGATCCAATGGAAATGGAAATATGTTCCTTCACATTATGTTACTGCCACTTTACCCCATTGTTAATTTAGCAGTCATTATGTTCCAGTTGAACCATGCAGAGTGAAACACATAATGGTTAAACTTGTCTTTGTCTTTTACATTTTATATGTGTGCATAAAGTGTCCCCTTCCCTTTCTTCATCACAGAAAAATGAGACCTTTGCCCCAGGAAAAATTACAATTAGAAAAAAAGTTACTTTTTTAGACACGTGTTTTGATATTAGAGAACAAGGAAAGAAAATATAGAATGAGGAAATGATTTCAATCTGTTTAACTATAGGATAACAATTCAAAACTAAATTGGTTTCTTCTTCCTAAAAAGATTAAGAGTATGTATTGCAAATAAAACAAAATTAATTATATGAATTGCAAAGTAAATACCTTATGTACGGAATTCTAATTATATCCCAAAACTAATGCAAATACTGAAGAAATCATAATACTGGTATTATTTTTTGTTTCAACCAATTAATAAATATTATATCATTTAATAAACTATATAAAATATAAAAGAAAATTCATTAAATGATTAGTCTTTATTAATTACCTCAAACAGAAAATAAAACAATAATTTGAGAACAGAGGATTTTCATCCTACAAATACACCCAATTGCTATAATATTTCATTAACATGCATTTATTATTTTTTCTTATTATATCAGATCATATTATATCCCACTTATATGTTAATCTCTTTCTTTCTTTATCTCTATAGATGTCAACTAACATTTGCGTACACTCATTGTTTTTCTTTAAACGACTCAAACAAAGGGTGATGAGATATCAATATACATATTTTCCAAGTACTAGTTATTTGACACTGCATATTTCTCTTTCTTTCTTTTATGACATCATATATTATCTACTTTTTCTTTTCTTTTTATGTACTCTCTCTTAAGGTGTTAAATAACATGGGCATCCATGCATGTTTAACCTTAAAACAATGTCCTTTTTCATTTCTCGCAATCAAGTACTTTAAGTTATACCCAAGCAGCAGATTGCTAAAGTAAGTGCAGGCATATAAATCATAAAAAGATCTATAAAAGCTAGTTGAATATTTCCTTTCATTTCAAATCTAAAAATTTAAATTTAAAATGAAACATAAATATTTCCTTAATTCTGTGGTAATAGTAAGTTAATGGTTACTCTAAGAAATACCTTTTTCTCCATTTAGTTCAATAATGTACATGTGGACCACGTAGAAGGACAAAATTGCCACCAACACATGATCACCGATAAAAATATGCGAATATTGTAAAGGACCACACAGAGTTGTTAAAAGTTGGGCCTTCACAAAGAATAGACTAGAAGTAAGAAGATATGTTCATGGGGACAGAGACTTTTATTAGTGGTTTTTATTTTTCAGCTATATTATATCAATTTATACGTGAATGGATATATACCTAATAAGGAATCACAAACACATATCTCTATTATAAATTGACGTTTGATAGTTCTTGTCACTCGGGAAATCACTTATGTGCATCAATGATGTAATGCTCCAACCGTCCAAGTGGGAAAGGATAATTAAGGACTAAATAGAAAAAGAAAAAAGAAAAATAGAGTGGGATGAGCATGCATGTCATGAGGGTCGTGGAGAATGAAATAAGGTATGATGAGAATGCAGAAAAACAACAAAAGCATAAATTGAAACCAATAGAAGAGTTATTCTTACAGAGACTTGCGCTTTTCCATGAAGCTGACAGGGTTGGAGGAGTAGCCACAAGCAATGAACTCAAGAGTCTCTCCAAGTAAAGGCCAACCCTTGTTCCCTTTTGGAACTTTCCCCTTATTCTTGTTCTTCTTCTTTACTCTATCACTATTCTCCTTTTTCTCACAAAGAAACCACCAACATAAGATAATAGTACCCATAAGAATCCACAGTCCAAGAATCCATTCCATGTGACACAAAATCAAAACTTGTTGGAATGAATTCCCTCTTTCCTTGAGGGTGATTCTGAAACCCTTGTAGCAATAGCTTGTTCAGCCTTCTCTGAAAGAGTTTGAGTTATGGCACTCTGGGGTAACTTCTGAGTTTCATTCACTCCATGCAGGTAGGTGTTAGGTCGTACTGCACTGTTTTCTATGCTTGTGTTGTAAGGGGTGAAAAAAGAAAGGGAAAAAAGAGAGAAGATAGATAAGTGAAGGAAGAAACTTCTTTTTGTCCTTCATAGGGGAGAGGGTTATAAATGAGAGTGGGGATGCACACATTGAGAGGGAGATTCTCAAGATCTAGGGCTTCAAGCAATCATTTAATGTGATGGCCTTATTGGGTTCACCTAATCAACCGTGATCGTTTATTTTGTCTTCTCTCAATTTAGATAGTTATTAATCCCACTTCTTTCCCATGTCCTAATAACCCCACCCTTTCCTACTTGTTCTGCAATTATTTATCTTTCTCTTTCTCTTCTTTTTTCTTTCTTATTCACATTATTTTTTTATTTCTATACATATCTAATATTTCTCTTTAATTTTTTTCAACCTTTTTTATTTTACAATAATTATATTCATATGCTTTTTTTATCAATATTCTATTTTTTTCACATCTTTATTATTTATGTTTAAATTACTTTTATTAACATTTCGTCACGGTTTTGTCTTACAAAAATATATTGAAGTCTCAACTATTAAGCTTTGTGGGACTTTAGGTGTACAATAACCAGCCTTTTAAATTGTAGTTAAAAAGTGAGAGTGTGAGTTCAGGTCTCATGATGAGCACCAATATTTCTACTGAAAGTCCAGGAATACTATTAAGATAATCACCTCTAATGTATTTTTTGTTTTGAAGGTCATTATTCCATCACGATTTTATTTTAAAAAGACATATGAAAGATTAAAGAAAAAGAGTAGTGAGTGATGTGGAACTTTAAATTTACAAGAAAAAAATAATAACTAATTTGTTAATAAAAAGTGTTATTTCATTTGTCAATCATATTATTTTAACAGTCAAATAATACAAACATCTACCAACAACGTTTACTATTGAAGTAGCCCGGTAGTTTTAAGTAAACTTTTAGGTTGAAATCTTTTAAACAGGAAAAATTGTGATTTAAAGGAAATATCTGACTAGAAATAGTGAATTTTTGACAAAAAATAGTATGACTAAAACTAGTGTAGTTAGTGTATGCTTGAATATTGTAAAATTTTGGTACCTCTATTTTATTTCTTATAGATAAAAATAATATAAAAATCTCGTTGATATATATTATTTCTTTTATCTTTTTATTATATTCTTTATTTTTTCAATATTTTGTTATATTGTATTACTAATTATATTTATCATTTTCTATTCTTTTTTCCTATTTTTTATAATTATGTTATTTGTATAAAGTATTTATTAATTTTTCGATGAGTATTTTTTGTTAGGAAATCTAGCTAGTAATTTTTAGTAAGTAAAGTCTTTCATACAATCACATTTTTTAGAAAGTTATCCTACTTAAAGAAATACCACTTGAATCAATTACTTGCTAATTTTATTAATTATCTCTTTTTTAAATATGAATACACCTTAAATATGTCTTAATGCTTGTTTGGTGAAAAAAAAACATAAAAAAGAAAGAAATATGTAAAAACTAAAAATATATGCTTCATAAAGAGAAAATAAGAGAAATAAAAAAAATGTAGAATCTATTATTTATTTTTATTTTTATTTTACTTCTTATCTATTTTTCTTTTATATATTTTTCCTATTGCTTTTATTTTAAACCAAACACTTTTATTTTACACTACTTTTTATTTTTATCACCTTTACTATTTTTATTCACCATGTGCCTCTCACCTGTCAATTTTCACTCTAATAAAGGGACCCTAACTTTGTAAATATATTTTCCTTCATTTACGTGTGCTCCTTAAAGTGTATCCCTTTTTATTTTCTAGATAAAAGTTACGATCAGGGAATTTATTCTTATTTTTAGATCGGATCTTGTCACAATAATTTTATTTAATTGAAAAATATTACTGGCCGCAGAAAGTGAACTTAACCGATGTGGTTTGGTTTCCTTTTTTTTGGCCAAATTACTTGATATTTCAAACTGTAGAAAGTGGTTTGATTCTTTCTCTAAAAAAAAAAAGAAAAAGAGCGGTTTGATTCTTATTAACTTAATCGACTGCGTTTATGATTTTCAAACATTTTATCTGTTTCAAAATATAGTTTGCTTCATTTCAATTTTTTTTATAAATATGTTTCATTTCATTTACTGCTCTGAAAAATCAAGAGAAAAATAATAATTGGTTTTTTTTATTTTTTATCAAATACAATGAAGGCATAAGATTCAAATCTAACATTTTATATCAATCCTTACCAATACACCAATCCTAATAGTAACCTTAATAATTTAATTTTGACATATTTTCTTCAGTATTTCTACTAAATAAAAAAATAATAGAAAATTGTTAATTGTTTTTTATTGTATTTTAAGAAAATAGAAATTAATTTAGGTTGATTGCAATTTCGTAATTTGTGTAATTTCCTTAAAATTAAATATTATGTGAACTCAGCCAGTTTTCAAAAATTAAAAAGTGAATATAATATGAAAATTAATTATTTTTAGACTTAATTGTAATTTATTTCTTTTATATCACAATTATGTAATTTTAAGAGATAATTACAAATGCACCCCTAAAATTTAGTGTAATTACATGTGTACTTCTTCCTCTTTTTAAACCTACCAGACCCTCTCATTTTTTTGTACTTATTACACTTATACTCCTCGTTTCAAAACGATGTAATATATCATGTACTTTCTAAGTTTTGTTTTGTATGCTATTATACATGTATCTTTAAATTTTTCAAACTTTACAGAGACATCTCTCTCACCTACATTATCACACTGTTACGAAGCTTGAAAAACATAAATTTATATCACATTCACATGAAATAAAATATAATAATAAAAAAATAAATAAATATCTATGTAGTTTAAAAGAAAAAAGGTACAACTGTAACAAATATGTAAAAGTAAAGGAGTTTGTGTAATTTAAAAAATAAGAAAAAATACATATATAATTATACTAAGATTAAAAAGTACATCCATAATTACCTCTAATTTTAACTACTAGTTTTAATTTCATAAACTAAGTCTTTCAAATTCAAATATGATAATTGTATTTTTGTTACTCTTTCATATATTTAATAGACTTTATTGATATATTTCATTTGATATGATGTGTCTTGTTTGCTATATCAACGTATCAATTTTTTTAACAACAAATATTAATTATTATTTTATTAGTTTTGTTTTTTATAATAGAAAATTCAAACTAACAGTCTTTCTTTCTCCTTTTTCCTGATCACCATATCATTTATCAATGTGTCCATAGCAAAACAATAAACATATTAATGTGACCTTTTTTAATAAAAGCAAGAATTCAATTGCTATTTATCCTCACATCCTATTTTTTTAAAAATCTTATTAAGATTAATTATTTATTATTACTTTTAAAATTTAAGAAAATAAATTGTGAAAATAAAAAATAAGTCTCTTTCCTTTAATACAATATCTTATGTGACTTAAGTTTATTAAAAATTACACTTTCATCTTTCTAGAATTATAATATCTTAAATAAAGTATGCAATTAAATCATATTAGGGGTGTTCATCAGTTTGGATCAACCTGACAAATCCGGTAAACCGAACTGAACCAATTAGTTTGGTTAAGTTTTTTCACTTGATTAAGTTTGGACCTGACCTAAATCGACAATGTCCGATTCGGTTCATAGTTTTCACATTTCGAAATCGTGACTCAATCCAAATCAATCCAAAAGTATATTATTATTATTATTATTATTATTATTATTATTATTATTATTATTATTATTATTATTATTATTATTATTATTATTATTATTATTACGTATTTCTTTTATATTTTTAAGTTAGTAAATATATTTAGTAGCCTATTTTTTTTAGGGTTTTATATTTCAAAACTTTAACCAAATCATATTTTATATTTTATATTTTTAAGTTAGTAAATTTATTTTATACTTTAAATTTATACAATTTTTTGTTTCTATTGTATTATGTTGTTTGAATAGTTTAATTTGACTAATTTAGTATATATAAAACACTTGATATTTTGTTATAAAATTATGAATTTAGTAGATTAATTAATTTGGCTAATTTCAATTATAATTTTTTTTACAATTTAATGAGAAAAAAATTATTTTTTATTTTTTTATCAGTTTTCCCTGAAACCGAATCTAACAATCTGATTATCATTAGTCCAGGTCAAAGAAAAAATTTTCACAAAATCAACCAACACAACCCAATTAAAATTAATTGATTCGGTTTTTATTTTTTTCCAACTGAACGAATTTAAAAAATAACAACCCTAATTAGTATGTGGCAAATAAAACGCGTACTTCATCAATAAAAATTTATTCATACAGAAATTAAAAATTTACCGCTACAATAACTAGGACCAAATTTGAATAATTATTAGAACTCAAATAACCAAAATTATACAATCGTAATATTTAGGGAACGAAAATTATAATTATTGTTCTATATATTTTAATCATTCAATTTTAGCTTAATATATAAACATTTGAATTTAACTAATATAGAATTGTATTGTTTTTAATTAAGATTATGTTTTGTAAAAAATTACCAATTTTTCTTTTAAAAAAAAATCTTACCATGAAGCTGGTTTAAGTGTATATTTGATACCATGTAATGAAATGAAAACGAATCAAAATATTTGAATTAAACTACGAAGAAAAATGTGCATGATGTACTTTTATTTTTGTGTTTTATACTTTTATTTTTGTTGCAACGTTTGAATCAAATATTAGGTTGGGTAACTTTTTGCTACTAGTAATATAAATATTGTTGACTAAATTTCAGTTTTGTTACTTTATCTTACTTCTTTGTTCAATTTAGTCCACTACATTTAAAAAAAGCTCATGTTGTAATGTATACGAATTATGTTTTTAAATTGGTTTTGTAAGTAAAGGGATTTGGGACAAAATAAAAAGATTAAAGTACTCCCGATGCTCATTGAAAGAGGAACAAGAGATTTCAGCTTCCACCTGAGATATATTATACCGATACAAGGTAAATTTGATATTACAAATATAGAGCAAGACCTTAAGCAAGTTTCGAAGTCCACATTTAGTAGAAAATTAATTAAGAAAAATAATCATAATTAACAAAAAAAGTCTCAAATTATCACCACACCAAATGAAACTCATTAAAATAAAGATAATATCTAAAAGTTAAAGAAATGTTCACTCACAAGAGGTAATGTCCAATAGGTAAAGACTTAAATAAAACCTATAAATAGGAAATTGCACTAATGATAAAGGTATGTGTTATTCATATACTTTCTATAAACAAAACTCTCTTCTCACTATAAGTTCGAACACTAGCTGACTTAAGCGTTGAAATACTTTTTGTAGGTACTCTCCCTTTTTATAGTTAAGAATCAAGGACACTTTGGTTAGAATCTACAATAGACAGTGCTACATAACTTCAAGTGAGAGCATGTTTATTAAGCATTTTAAAATAATTGAAATGACATTTTAAGATTGTCAATAATTTTTTTAGTGATTAAAATAAGAATGATTTGTTTTGAGATCTAAATAATCATAAATGGTTCTAGTCATATTTTGCAAAATTTATTTCCCTAGACTAGCTCCTTCTCCAATTTCAATACCATGGAAAAATATTACCTTCTCTCTGAACTAAAATCTTTCTTGTTGTGTACAAATGAGAATTACTTGGCTTTAACCAAGTGAGTGACCCACCACATTGGTAAGGGAAAGAAAGGAAGTTACAAATTAAGTAAAGAAGGGCAATTGAGAATAGAGGTTGAGAATGATATATAAGGGGAGAAAGACAACCATGAAAGATAAGTGTACCCCTTGAAGACCGTCAACTTTGCCCAAACAAGGATCACAACCCAATTCTTTTGTAACCCTAACCTTAATCTCATCCCAACAACTACCCTTTCCCCCTGATATAAAGGAGGAGCCCCTCACCTCCCAGGTACGTAATCATATATCCTTACCTCTTCCTCTAATTCCGATGGTTAAATTGGGTGTCAGAATCTCTTTTGCAGGTACCTCACTTGTTCATTCATCCATCCTAAGGAAGCTCCCTCACTTGTTCATTCATCCATCCTAAGGAAGCTCCACACGGAGAGATCGAGGAGCACTAAGTTTAGGTATGAAGAATAAGTATCATTTTATTATAATTATATACATTAAGAATATAAGTAAGACTGACTTCATCTTAAGAGTCATTGTAGGTATCCCTTAAACCTTTGTCATTAAACCAAAGAAAGGATATAGATTCAAGGATATACTCTAAGAACTTAAAGGAACATAAGTTCATAGTCATAGAAATATTTATCTTTCTCAAATGAATTAAAATATTTATAGATTGGATACCTGAATTCACCACAAATTAAGGTTTCAAAATGACAAATAGAACAAAATGCATTTAGGCTCCGTTTAGAAGAACTTATTTACAACTTATTTGAGTTTATCTTATCATATAAGCATTTATACAAGTATTTGGATAAATTTATAAAAGCATTTATATAACATCCATAAGTTGTTTTAAGCTTATTTGAATAAGTTATTTAAAATAGCTTTTTGAAAAAAAATTGTTTTAACCTTATTGAAAATGCACATTTCCTTTGACTCTCACCTCTCACTTTTTTGTCTCTCTCATGATTGAAACTTGTTACTGAGTCTCTCTCTATTTGTTTCCATATATGTCCCTCCCTTCTCTCTCCCTCTCCCTCTCTCTCTCTTTCTCACATTCTCTCTCCCTCCCTCCCTCTCCATCTCCTTTTCTTTCTCTCACACTCTTTCTCTTTCTCTCTCCTCTCTCTCTCTCTCTATATATATAAATAATTTATTTTCATATAAGAACTTTTAAATTTGTATATTCAAACACAAATAGCTTATTGAATTTAAGAGTTTATACTATAAGCTCCTATGTAAAAAACTATTATTAAATAAACTCTTATACTATAAGTTCTTTCAAATAGGTCTTAGTTTTTTTTTCCTTTAAATCGTTACAAATGGCATATGGACAAAAAAAAAGACATTTTTTTTTTGTTTATTAAGGAGGGATAACGACCTATAATACAAAACGTACATACTAACCATATGATCTATGGAAATTCTCAAAACATCCTTTCACAAAAGAACATAACAAGAAATAGGGGGAATATGCAAAATATGACTTCCTATGTATAAGAATGACCAATGTCCACTAAGTGATCAACGACCACACAACCTCTCTAAAAATATGAACGAAATGAACCTCTCATTCTTTTCTTGACCGTGGTATAAATTTCAGTAGGGTCCAATATGCGTGTGAGTGTGTCACTCCTTATTCACAAAACCAATTACCATTGTATAGTCACATTTTGTTGTTAGAGAGAGAGTTTTATAATATTATAAAAAGACAAAGTCTCAATTTTTAATTACATCTAAAATGGTTGTAGCTATGTGTTAGCTTTTATGTGCACAATGACATATAATTAATATATAACTATAACTATTAATTTAATTATTGTTTTAAATATCATTTAATTCTTAATGGCTACTTCGCATTTCTGGAGGTTAGGTGTATACAACCAAAAAACTATATGTATTGCCTTTATCACTACGAAGCACACCAAACTCCTTTGCTCTGATTTTCTCTTCTTTTTACGGTGGGTTATATGTGTTCTTGTTGCTAATTCTGTAGCTTCAATATCTTTGAGAGATTGAGGTTCTTGTTATATCTTGGGAACTTGTAATATGACTCAGATAAGTTGTTTAGAACAATGTCCATTATGCATTCATGATCCTTATTAAGCGTAATTCAACATATGTGAAAACAACCCTATCGACACATGATAGGACAACAAAAATAATAATTTAAAAATTAGAGTAGTCGTTACCGATATTTATTAAGAAAAACATAAAAAAACATTAAAAAAAAAGAATGGTATGCAAAATCAAATTTTGAGTTCGGGAGTCTATTGAGTAGATTAGTTGATTACATGTAGGCAACGTGTTAGAATCTTACGACGTTTTGTCATAAATACGATCACCTCTAATTAGTTAAGCAAATTATTTATCTTTTTTAAAAATTGATCTCACTTTAAAATAACTAAAACGTAAATAAAAATTAACATAAGATTTTATTATTATTTATAAAAAGCCATTATATTATTATTATTTTTAGACCAACATGAGTGGTCTCTTGCTGTCTTGCATATTTCTAAGTGTAATGAAGAATTAGAGTTTTTAGTATTTTTTTAGAAAATATTTTATGTGTTGATATTTTTAATTTCTAATTTTATTTTATTAAGTTTAGGGCTTATGAACTATCATAGTTTATACATCCAAAAATTTAAATTTAACAAGGTTGTACACCTAAGTTAATCCATTAGAACATCATATAATTTTGACTAACAAATTTATTTTTTAGGTATGAGATTTAAACCAAAATTTTCAAGATTAAAAAGGTCAAATCTAATTAACCTTTTTATCTATGTTTAAAAGATTACAAATAAGAAAACGTAAAAAAAAATTTATATTTTTATTATAAATTATTTTTACAGAAGACTTTTATTGTAACTAAAATTAATTAAAAGATAAATTTAAGTACACAAAATTTTCACAATTTGCATCCTCAAAATTTTAGAATATAAAAATAAATATCACATTAAATAATAAGTAAATAAGTCTGAATATTTTCATGGAACAAAATTTATGAATTTTCCTTTTTATGAAATAGATATATAATGAAAGGTTATTATTATCGTGGCTTAATAAGAATTATATTTAATTGTTAATTTATTATTCTCTATTTCATATGAAATAAGTATTTACTCAAAGAAAAGGACAAAAATAGAGAAAGAAAGAAAAACTAGTTTTAGCATCAAACTAAAAGAAGAACGCCAAACAAAATAAAAAGAAAAGCATGAGCTAGGTCCTCTGATCACAAGAAAAAAGAAGAAGAAAAAATCATAATGAGGTTTACTGCACATTAAAATGAAACAAAAGGGTTGAAATCCTAATTGAAACACAGAAGAGTGTCATGCTAGATGCCATTTTCACTGCCGCCTCTGTCACTGGAAATCGTTTCAAATTATGACGAATGATAATAATGATATTTTTTTTTCTTTCCTTATTTTTTTACTGCTTCCAAATTAGAGTAGAGAAAAGAGCATGAGTTAATCCTATAAGTTTGATTGTTTTAGTTTTTGAAAAAAAATTTTAAGAATAATTTTTAAAAACTGTTTTTAGAAAAAAAAGAAAAAAAAATTTGTTTGACAAATTTTATTTGAAAACTGTTTTAAAAATATAAAAATAAAAAAAACTTGTTCATATTTATTATAATTTTATTAGTAAAAAGTAAAAATAACATATTTTTATTGTATTTTAAGTTTTGAAAATAAAAAAAAAAACTAAAAAATAAAACTATTTCTAATTGTTCCTGTTTTTTAGTTTTTAAAAAATTAAAAACAATAAATGTTTTAGAAAATTATTTTTAAAAAATATTATTCAAATGAATTTTTTAATTTTTAAAAACTAAAATATTAAAAACAGTTTTATAAAACTGTTCCTAAACAAAACTATATCTATTGTGCTAGTTTTCAAATTGCGATCAGGTATATTCTTTTTTCTTTCAATCTTATATTTGCCTTGCAATTTTTTTTCCTTGGAAAAAAATTCTGACCCCTTCTTATTCAAATACACCCCTTTTTTAAACTTAATTTTTGACTGCTTGACAATTTTAAGCTTGTTGAAACAAATCTTACAGAGCCATGATTTATGGAAGCTTGTAAGTGGCTATTGGAGATGGCGAAATACTATTTGGTTGGGATGATTGAAACAGAACAAAGCGTTCTAAAAAAGCCTCTATGTTGCTTGCAAATAGCATAGACTTAGGAGAGAAAGAGTAGGTCGACATCGGTTCAGGAGTACAGAGTTTTTTTTTTTTTTTTTTTTTCTTCTTCTCTTGTTTTTTGTTGTTTATATATATATTTTTTTATTCTTTTGTTATTTGATTTTATTTAGTTTTTTTTATATATAAACTCTTATTACTTTGTAATCTAGGAGAGAGAGAGAGTCTATATTTTTATTCAGAGAAAAACTTTTAAAAAAATTAATAAATATTTTCAACCAATAAAAGAAATATTCAAAGGTTAAGAGTGGTTTTTGGTCCTGTCTTGTACTATGCTAATTACTACTCTTTTGTGATAAAGCTGTTTGTTGTTTGCTGATAAAATATATATATCAAGAATTTAAGATTAAGATCAAATGACACTGTTCCATCTTAGGCCTAGGTGTCCCTCCAAACTCCATAAGTACTTAAAATGCATTTACACGTGTGTTGTTAAGAATAGAGTTTTAATTTTTTAAACATTAAAATAAAAAGTACTTATCATCAGTACACATGTTAAGTCCTAACTTGCTTTTACCAAATGCCATCAACTTAATGAATATTAAAAGTTATTCGCACACTGTTGCTTTAGAGATATTCTTTGTGAGATCCCACACTGAATTATTTATTATTTACTATCTTTTCCTATAAAATCGATATATATATATATATATATATATATTATATAATCTTTTATCAATAATACAAGAAAAATAAACTCAGCATAAATTATGTCAACTGTTGTCAGAGATTGATACGATTGCATTTTGATGATAAGGATGTCAGTCACATCCATGTGTAAATAATATATTTATTGAAACAGGAGATTGTCCATAACTAAGACAATAAATATGAAGATCAAAATATTATTTTAATTAATTCAAATTTTTATTTTTATTTTATAATAAAAATATTTAATCTCTTAATTTTTAAAATTAGAAATGATCCACTTCTTAATTTTTTATAGTTTAGTTTTTATATTTTACTTAAATTGAATTTTATATCTGGTATATTTATTTAAGATATCATCACGAAATTATTTATTTAATTAAAATACATGAAATAAGATAATATAAAAATTTAATTGAATAAAAAATTTTATTTTTAGAAATAGCAGAATCAAAATTACAAATTAGATAAAATAAGGAGTTTAAAATTATATTTTAGTCAAATATCAATATAAATGTAACAAAAAAATATATTAAATATAATTTTCACCATTGTGAATTAATGTTTTTTATTTTTAGTTTTGTGAAAGATTAATTTTAATATTTGTATGATTTTATCGTAATTGATTGAAAATAAAAATACAAAAATGCGAGCTCTTAATTTTTTTAACTATTAGAACAAAATTGTACATAAATATTTTAAAGTTGATATAACATTTTAAGGCCATAAAAATATTTAATTTTTTTTAAGATATTAAAAGTGAGTATATTAAATTTTAACTATGGAAGATGCATTAAAAACACATTGTTTATCCAAAAAGAAATTATACATAACTATTTCTTTATAATCTTTGATAACATGTAATTCATTAGACGATCAAAGTTGCTTAATTAACATTATTTTTTAAAATTAAAAATTAAAATCCAAAATTGTTGGTTGATAAAAGAGAATAAAATCAAACAAAAAAATTATTAAAGGACCAAATTAAAAACATCTTTAAAAGACAAAATCTAAATAAATGTTTTTTTAGAGCAAAAGATTATTTAAACTAAAAAATATATTGAAAGGACCAAAATTAAAATACTTATTTTTTAACAATATTATGATGATTGTAATAGAGTGACAATCAACGTGGTATTAATGACGATAATAATAATCATTATGATAATAATTATATATATGATAATGATGATAGTAAAAATACCAATAGTTATGAGGATAATAATAAAGATAAAACAATACTAATGATATAACTAAAATATTTTAAGATGTAGTAGGTAATTAACGTATTTCATGAATTTGATTTTTGTTTGATAATATTTTAAAGATTTGATGGTATCTTAAAATTTTAATTTGAATTTTAAAATATTTTAATATCAATTATTATTTTAATGTTAATCTAAAATTCAATTATCACATAATAAAATAAATACCTTAAATAAACAAATTTTAATAGCAATTCAGTGGAGGGTTTTAGAGTGATTTTAACTATAAAAACGAAAGAATAATCATTGCTGAGGACAATACTAGTTTTAGATAACGAAAGAATTAATTCTTCATAGTACAATTTAGTTTTTATGCAAAAGTTGTTTGAAATAATGGCTAAACATCACAAACCAAGTGAGGGAAGTGGGGAGGGGTTGAATTGGTTTTTAAGAAAATTTATTTTGTTAACTTTTAAGAAGTAGAGACATTTATCTTTATTTTTTAATCAATAAAACTCTTGCAA
The DNA here is from genome assembly GCA_037954015.1 of Psophocarpus tetragonolobus. NCBI lineage: Eukaryota > Viridiplantae > Streptophyta > Magnoliopsida > Fabales > Fabaceae > Psophocarpus > Psophocarpus tetragonolobus. The sequence continues at coordinate 14,681,729 of CM075694.1, forward strand.
TAATTTGGTATGTATAGAAATTAATCTCTTTATATTAAACACATCAAGAATGTACAAAAGCTAATTCAGTTCAAAATTTTCAGACTCATGCGAATTTATATGGAAGCAATTAACACATACAAAGAGATGTAGAGATAGATAAAAACAATACATGAACAATTTATGTTGGTTAACTCAAACCTAGCGCTACATCCAATTTTTCAATCAACAAGACAACCTGTTTTTGGTTGATTCCACTAGAATCAATGAGTTACACATAAAACTCACAACGCATGCAATTAGGGGTGAGCAAAAACTAGTTTTTCAAAAAATCTGAACCGAACTGAATTTTTTGAAACAATTCGATTTTTAAACTTAAAAAGTAAACTATTAGAAAACTGGTTCAAAATTGAATCGTTTTTATAAAACTGGTTCTGAAATAGCTCGAAACAATTCTAGATTAAACGAGTTTTGTATTAGTTTTTTTTTGTCAGTTCTTTTTTTACAGTGTTGTAGACATGACCACAATAGTGTGAACAACTAGCGGAAGTATTTTTCTAGTAAACGCATTTCTCACATGATTGTGAAAAGTTTCACAGAGATGTGGATACGAAAAAATGTTTTTTTTTATAAACCAGTAAACTAAACTATTTATAAAACCGGTTCGATTAATTTTTATTAAACTGGTTTGACTCAAACTAGTTCGGTTCGGTTCAAAACCAATTCGGTTCGAACTAGTTTTTTTGCACACCCCTACATGCAATCAGAACATGCACTAATCTTAAGCACCTATCAAGAAATGATTCTAAGTATGCAAAAACTTATTGCACACGATCTACCTTTGAGGAAACGTACCTAGAAATGAGTTTTTAACCAAAAACAAGGTAAAAGATTAATATCATTTGAATATTTTTTATGCAAAAGTAGAAAACAATTCAAGCTACCAAAAAGTAGATAGAACAATGATCAAGATTCTTTAATCTTTATGTAATCTTAATTAAATCATGATTGATGTTAAGGATGTGTGATAAACTATTTTTCTCATAAAATCTCTTCTCTCAAACGACATAGTTCAATGATTTTTCAAATTCAACTATTTTTTTTTTAGTTTTTCAGTTTTGACTTTTATATAAAAAACACATTCGTTATGAATTAATCGATTAAATCAAGTATCTAATCAATTAAACAGTTCTTCAAGCTAATTTTTTTTTTGGAAAAGGAAAATTTTATTTAGCAAAGACAAGACCCCATCATGTCATAAGGAATGACAGGGGAGAGTTTGTAGATTAGATTTTTAGAGTATAATACCCAACATCTTTAAAGAACTCTTTACACATTGATACAAATGCCAAACTTGGGATAATTTTAGGCATTACATTTTTTTAATCCTAACAAAAGAAAGTTCCGCTTATACAGACCACTCATAGAATGAAACTGAGAAACTTTATATAGACCTTTAATCTACAACGAAGACCTTTGTAGAGACTGTTGCTAGACTTTTTCTACACTGAAACACTCTTATTTAAATATCAATGCATTTCTGGTCAACCAAATTATACTTAGAATATCCTTAGGCAGATTTCCTTTTGATTTGGTAATACTCAAATGTTGCCATAGACTAGATTGACAATTTGAAGGCAAGACACTTAGGTAACCTAGTCATCCATAACAACTCTTCCAGACTGAGTAACTTGACTTATAGGTAAATAACAAATGGATTACAGATTCTAGTTCCTTGCAGTAGATAAGACAGATATTATCAGTTGAAAGGATGAGGTTTCTTTTTGCCAATTCAACCTTTGTAGCAATTCTATTATGAGCTGCCTTTCAAGAAAATGTAAGAACCTTAAAACGCGCATTTGATTTTGATAACCTTTTAAAAAATAGGGAATCATAGATTTGAGACTCCCCACATGCTAATCTAATTTGTATGCTTCTTTTACAAAAAATATTAAGAATAATTCATTGGACTGTCTCTCCATCCCCATCCATCTTTCACATCTTGCCTCAGTTGGACCCTTTCTAGAGCCCTCTCCAACTTCCTTACCTACTCTAGTTCCCAACTAAAAAAATTCTCCAACAAAACTTTCATTCCCATCTTTGATCACACCATCCTCCTACTTTAGAAAGAAGAGTCTCCCTTTGATTTGATAAAGCATATAATTGAGGGAATATAGACTTAAGCCATCCCAATTGTCTCCACCTCCCTTTTCCAAAATTTGAATAAAGACTCATCTCTTACCAAGACTTTGACATTTATAGAAGATCAATCCCCTACACCTTCATCAAATGTCACCTTCAAAAATATCATTCTACCACTAAGAACCCCCTTTTCTTTGTCCCACTAACAGATTGCTCATCATGTCTTCCCCGTAGCGAGTCTTCAGTTCTTCAAGTTGATATAAAAAGTTTAGGATCAATTCAATAGATTATCTCAAGTATTTAATCAATTAAATTGTTTTTGAGACTTGTCTTAGCCAACCAAATGCAGATTAATCGACTATGTTAAGTATTTAATCGATTAACTCTACTTTAATTGATTATGGTAGTCAATTTCACAAATTAAAACATGCAACAACTATGTTTTTCCAATCAGTCAACTAACTTCCTTAACTCAATTACTTGTAACACAAATGAGATAAAATAGATTTTCAAAATCTTTTCAGAAATGTATCTCATTCATGCTTTCACATGGATAATTCAAGTTAGATTGTATCAAGATTGAGAGATTATCATCATCAAAATATCTACCATAATGCACAATGGATTATCTAGCCAATATGGATGCATGAGTCACAAACATTCAAGCATAAAACATATAATACTCATCCTAGGCTTGCTAGAGTTCATCATCAAAACCTATTGAACATATTACAATGACTCTCATATCACAAGATCACTCTTCCAATCTTGAGTCTTCATCCTTGGGATTGAGGATTTTAGAGTGAGTTCTTACAAAAGTCCCCCGAACCAAGCATAAAATTGACATGCAGTTTGATTTGATTTAAATATAATACCAATTCTAATACAAATTAATCTATTTATGGTTTGTTTGGGTTTATGTGACGATTTCTTTTACAAAATTAATTTGTTAAATCTTAATTTTTTAAAGACAAATGTATTATTTACTTTTATGTTCATGCTGCAACATCAATATTGTCAAATATTTTTTTCTTAAAGCTATTTAATAAAAAATGAAATATAAAATATTTATGTCATAACCCAAGTCAACATTCTAGGAAAAAATAAGCATAATAAAATTTATGTCACACAATTATAATAGAATAGATAGTGAGCATAACCAAAATTTTCAAATAAATAATTTTAAAATACAATAGTAAAAGCATATAGATTACGTTGTTAAGTGAACTTTGCCAATCAATTTGATTTTGTTTGATTTTACTGACAATAACTGAAAATAAAATTAAACTGAAAAAATACAATTTTTTTGGTCTCATGGCTTAAATAGGATCATTCTACTATTTAAGTAAAAATTTATAAAAACTTATAAAAACTTTTTTATTTTAAGTTACCCATATGCACAAAAAATATTCTTAAGAACCGATTGACGAATTTGAGATCCTAGATGTTCTAAGAATTTTAAAATATTTAAAAACTTAATTTAAAATTTCTGAACTTTGAAATTTATAAAAATATCGATTATAATTATACGTGCACAGGAGACAAAGTCTGCTGGTCTAAATGAACAGTGCTGAATAGCAATGGGTTTTGCTGACAAGTAATTATGTCTCTAGCTCAAACCATAAAGCCATGTGGTGAACTATATGGTCAGCCTGAATAATTTAAGCATTTAGTCAAAGTGAAATTACTATATGCTCCAAGGTCATTCATTATCTGTCATATTGAGTTAATTTTTATTAAACAATTAAGACTTTTAATTATAAAAAAATAATAAAAATTAGAGTAAATTATAAAATTACTTCTAAAAATTACTTATGTACATGTGTTTTACTTTCGCACTCCTTAAAAGATTTTTTATAGATTTTAAGATAAATATTAGTATAATATTTTTAAATATATAAAAAATATTTTTATACTTGAAAAGAGATTATATTTTTAAATTTAAAAAGAGATTAGTGTATAGGAAAATAAAAAATAATAAAAATTTATGTAATTTGATAAAAATAGGAAATGTTTGTGTAATTCGTTTTAAAAATTAATTACATGTTAGATATGATGGGAGAAATGCCAAATCAGTAACAAAAACTCAACAAAACAACAATAAACAACGAAGCTACTATGCTACTATATTGTCAGGCTTGGTTTGCTGAACTTGCTTAGTAAGTTTGAGTATGATCTAACGATAAACAAATTATTTTGCTGAACTCTCTTCTCCGTTTGCTGTTGTAAATTTTAGAATAATGAGTCTCTTATTACCTTAATCAGACCACTCTTCAGTCTTCACTCAAACAAGTACTAGACCAATTTAATTACACCTTTTCTCTATATGGGAGGACAACTGTAAACCCAACAAAATAAAATTAATTGAGACAATAATAATTTTAAACCGTATTATAATTTTTCTGTGACAAGGAGTTCAGTTTACTAATGGTGCCTCTGTCCTGGTTGCATCATAATCGTACCTAAGTTGTATGCATTTTTTTATTAGAAACTTTTGATTCAACATGTTGAAGATACAAACTCTTTTGTTTATGATTTTTTCTTAAAATACTGTGAAGGATGAATGTAGCTAATGTAAATTTGCCTTGTGCAGGAGGATTAGTAGTGTTTTGTTGACCACTCTTACTAATGAATTGAATGCTACTGCTAGTTAATAGTGGACCATGCCACCTTCTATTGATCTTAATCTTGCATGCAGTCAATGCCATTGACTAACACAGTCAGGCTCATCATATTATGTACTCCTACACTAGTCCAACTAAGAATTATCAAGGGGATAGATAAAGAAAACATCAAAGTGACTGATGGTAGGTAATTATTACATAGATAGATACCCCTATTTGAAGAATGGTAATATTACTCTCATTTTCCATTGGACTCACTCATCATACATTTTACAAGATTTTGGATCCTTTTTTAATGTTGAGTAACATGATACAATTACATTAGAGAGAGTAATAAATTTCATCAATCATAGTGAGTCTTTATTCCATAAAAAATGTCTTTCTTTCTTTAACAAAACCATACCATGTAACAACAAGAGAAAATCCATATTCTTTAAACGTATGCTTGCCAATTTTTCAAGCAATAAAAAAAGACAAAATCACAATAAACTTGCGTTAAATTTGCCAATGACACTTTCAACAATCCATCTTGCAAAGTTAAATTCACACTCAAACCCCTTTTCGTGAAAAGGGAAACTAACAACAAAATTTGGATGTAGCTAACATGTAACGGGTGGAAGTGGAATGCATAGGCAATCCCACTCCCCTGCACTATTTCCTGAGTAAAAGGTGTTGTGAATTGACTAAAACATACGGAAAGGGTAACTTCTGATAAGTTTCTTCAAAATTGGCCATGGCAAGTTGTTTATACTGCAAGGTTTCATATGCTACATTCAACAATTCCTTATCCTTAATATTGTAAAACAAACTCAATTTAGTTATAGCAAGTGCTAGGCCAAAGAGGAATGTTCTTGTACATATCGATACACGGACTTTAACATAATCACCAAACACAAGTCTTCACTTCCTTTTAAACATCTTTCCTTTCATGCATTGGTGGATTAACCAAAAAACCCAATGGCTTTGTCACTCTTGCCCATAAGCTCGGTTTCTGAAGCTTTTCTATTGGATCTTTCTTGATGCAATTCCATCTAGCATGTATCATAGCTAGGAGGATTAAAGAAAGATATGTCAAGGATAAAAAATCATTAAAGATTATGTCATTGCATAGTAGTATTTTGATTGTAAATAATTTTATTTACTTTAGAATTATGGGCATGAACTATTTTCTTTAAAGCCTTGGCCAGTTCTCTTTAGTTTAGGAAGAAGATGTGCTTTTAGTTAGTTTAAAGGGTATGTGTACTAGTAGACCTTTAAGCATAGGTGTGCTTGGGCTCAATCCTCGAACCATAAGATTAAGATTGTGCACCCCCCTGGTTAAGCTAGGAACTAATTTAAGGTTATGCTAAGACTAGGATTAATTAGCCTTAATGCTAATTACGCCCAAGGTCCCACATTGTCTTGAATCATGTGCTCAAACCTCCAATTGGGCTATATATATTATCTCCTATTTTCTTGTATTCTTCACCTTTGAATTAAATAAAAAATTGTCTCATTTGAGCACATTCATAGTAAAGGGTCTTGAGAATCATCTTTTTTGAGGAATTTATTATTAGTTGACTTTTATCAAAAGTTCTCTTCCTTGTGACAAACTTATAAAATTTTTGGCTTATCTCCTTTGGAGTGTCGCCACCACCATCATCATTCTCCCTTCTGTACTCCATTTATTGTGTGTTTGGAACGTCAAGGAGAAAGATCAAGGAGAGTGCAACTTGGTTTGCATCAAGTGGTATCAAGAGTCAACTTCTTTAGATGTTCTTTTTCTTTCCTAGTCTTAATTCTTTTTTGTGCGTCATTTTAGTTCTTTCTTGTTCTTTTATTTTTCCTACTTTTATTTTATGTCATTTTAATTCCTTATTGTGTTGTGAGTTAATGTTTTAATAGTTTTCATTTTATTGCATTTATTTTTTCTAGTCTATTTTGTTTTGTAGATTTAATTTCTTTTGCTTCTTTTAATTGAATCTTTGTGTGTGCTTCTGTAGGATTTATTTTTAATTTCTTCCTAGCCTTTTAATTTCTTTAATATTCTTTGCAAATCTTAAGAAAATCATTGTAATGACTTCACCAATTTTGTAAAGGAAGCCATACAATTATGGTATTGATCTTTGGATGCACCTTACTCTTTTTGCTTTGTGTTTATGTGTCTTTTATTCTGTTTTCCTGCACTTTTCCCCTAATTTAGGTGTGTTGTTTATGTTCATTTTTAGTCATTTATTTTCAGTTTTTACTCTTCCATGTCATGTCTTATTGCAGTCATGTACTGCTTGTCTTTTAATTCTACATAGTTTTGCTTTTTATTTTTCACCATAAAAGTGTGTTGTTCTCTCTTGGAATTAAGCATCGACGGAGGAGCTCCTTGATGGCGTTGGACATGTTGACTAGATAGGAGACAAGAGAGTGAATGTCATCATATATGGTTTGTTGCCCATATAAAGCTTACAACATGCTCAGCTAGTGCGTCTATAGGTTGATTTGTTTCATCAAAGACGTGTAAATAGAATCTCTTATATCCTACAAAGGTCATGTAGCTAGCACATTATATTAGCATGGGGATGATACATTAGTGAGGAAGATGGTGGGGGTGAAGGCGTTGGTGGTGGTGGCGTTTGTAGGAAAGGTTTTTATGTGAGAGAATTACATCAACTTGTTTAATTAACAAGTAAATATGAACCGTTTATTGAAATCCTATCCTTATTACTATGTTTTCTCACTTATCATGATAACTTTTTTTCTCACTTGAGTTGTTATATATATATTAAAAATAATAACTCAGATTAAAATAACTCACTTAAAAATATCATGTACCTCCTTCACCGTAACTTACTTGCACCCTCCACCCCAACCTAACCTACACCCCACTATCACTGACGGTGTCCCACCGCCATCACCCCAGCAACATATAACTATTTAATTAACACAATTTGTACTATAAACTAATTAATTAATTATACTTTGAGACTATAAATCATGATGATCTCAAACTATGCAAACGTTTTTTCATGTTAGAGAGTGTGTTATTAATAGTAGAAAAACATCATAATTATGAATTGTGAAGATTCATAAACAATTAATGACACAGTGAGCAACATTGTAGGTAAACAAATATTCTAAACAGATTGAAACGGACAAGTTATTTTGGAGTGTGGAAGAATTAGTTCACAACTTAAAGATCAACCTACAAAAATAATAAGGCAAAGATAAGAAGTAAATGCAACGAGTGGCGCTGATGAACTATTGTTTTTAAAAGAAATAGCTTAAATATTTGTTCTTTGTGACAAAGAACTTTAGTTGAAAATATTTGAAATGCTCGTGCTATTTGAATTAATTATTTATGTCTGTAGGCACTTTACTTATGGTGCAGCCCAGAGGTGGACAAATGCAGGGGAAAAGAGAAGTAAAAAATGTTTGAAATTATTAGGAACTGGGTTGTATAAACATCCGAATATTAGCAAGAAAAACAAGAGATACAAAACTTAGCGTATTACCACGCCAAGTTGAAGTTCACTACATTTGCAACTTCTTCAAATCAGGACCCTTTTTCCTATTTTCCCACAACTCATATTCAGTCAAATTAAAGGATTCTTTTTTAATCAACATGTATTTCGGGAATAGATGAGCACTGATTAAGGTGTTGATCAGTTGTATCTTTTCAAGCCCAGTTTGGAGCCCAGAATGTGCAGTAATAGTCCAACGTAGTTCAACTTGTATGCCAATTTGATAAACTCTAGCTTGAACTTATCCCAAGGAGGGTACCTTGGCTCAATTTCAAGGAACAGTTTTCTATGCATTACAGCTTTTTCATGGCTGAAAGTATCAAAAGAGTACTTTCCATGGTACCTTCCAAAACCACTCTGGCCAACACCTCCAAAAGGCAGTGTATCACATAAAAACTGCACATAAAACCAAAATATTACTATATTTTTTACATTTTCTTTTCTTGCAGAAGAGAAAATCAATTCATGGAAGAAGAGGATAAAGGAGAGTACCTGAACCAATGTGTCATTAAATATGACACTTCCTGAGGATGTTTCTGATAGAATTTTTCTCTTGAAAGTTTCATCTTTGGTGAAGGCATAAATGGCAAGAGGTTTTGGCCTTGCATTGATAAACCCGATACTTTCTTGAATTTTATTCAACTGCACAGATGCCAAGTTCACGATTTGAATGAGACAATCAATTACAATATATATGAGAATTGGAAACATAAAATGGGACTGTTGATTCTCACTGTGATTATAGGAAGCAGTGGGCCAAATATTTCTTCTGTCATTACCAGTGAATCTAGTGGAGGATCTAACAAGATTGTAGGCTCAATGAACCTGAAAAGGATGTAAGAAATTGCTAAGTTAAACTGATCAAACTAATTAACCACTTGTATTGCTTATCAAAAAAATAAATAATACTTTTATTTTCCAGCAGGCTGAACTTACAGGTTTTCTTCATCAACCGAACCACCATGAACGATAGAAGCCTCAACAAGGGGGTCTTTGAGAAGATTGCATAATCTCTCAAAGTGATGTTTGTTTATTATTCTCGAAATTACCTTTGACTCCACTGGGTTTTGACCATAAAATATTCTGATTATCTTCCTTAATAATTCTATCTAGAAGAAAACCAACAACTTACTATCAGAAAAATAAAATTTTAGCATAAATAGTAGATGGTGATTTAAATGAATACCAAAGAAGATGAGAGCTTCTCCTCAACAAGCAAATAGTCTACTCCTATGCAAGCTTGTCCACTGCAAGGTCCCCACTTTCCTCCTACAATTCTTTTGACTGCGAACTTGAAGCCCACAAATGTACAGAGAAAAGCAAACTGAATTGGACCTTGAAATTGAATTGAGTGTGGCAAGCATAATATTAATAACTCGTGTGAACTACCTTAAATTCTGAAGGATTGGGAAGGGAATCAAGTATGGCAGGGCATTTTCCACCCAACTCTAGAGTAACAGGAGTTAAATTCCTCGCAGCAGCAGACATAACTACACTTGCCACACGTGGACTTCCTGAAAATTTCAAACAACAAGGAGAAATAATTCTAGAGCCAGAATTCAGTTTGTAGTTGTCTTTATAGGATTATATTTTATTCTTAAATGAGACTATAAGGAAAATACCCAGTTAAAGGAAGTGAGGGCTTATCCAGTCAAATGAATACTATGTTTGGATTTGGTTTGAATGCTTCAAATGCAAGTTCAAACACTATAAATTACAAAACAGCATAACTTTGATGTTGGACTGGGTTGAAAATTTCAGGCTTAATTTATACAAACTTTGGAGATAAAAGTTTCTGAATATAATTCACTTCAATTAAAATTCACTTTTAGCAAAAATCAAAATTGCTAAATCTAAGTTCATCCGAGATCAAGTTTGCAAATTTTCCCCCAGACATTATTTTAATATACACAGTAAATATGTGCATAGATAACCAAAATTTAGCAAGATGAAGTTGCTTGGTATGGAAAATATTACCGGTGAAGAATATTTTGTCCCATTTCTGTCGTAGTAGTAGCTCACAGATATCTGTTCCCCCCTCAATCACCTTGATGGCTTTAGAGTCCAAGTATTGAGGAATGGTATTGGCAAGAAAAGAAGAGCATGCTGGAGCTTGCTCTGAAGGTTTTATAACTACAACATTTCCAGCAGATATTGCCCCAATTAATGGATCCAATGTCAGCACTGCATACAGTAAATATATTAGCATTTTTGTGATAAGTATAGAACACCAAACTAAGTATGATAATTATTGAAGCATTTCAGAACTTATATTCAGCCTCAACAGGTATTACACAGAATTCATTAGGCAGATAGTACCTTATACAATTTTGTAATGTTCCCTAATATAATGTCTAAATGCTAAAAGATGTAGTTGAAAAGGTCAAAAGCAAATATATTTGCTTTATATGTAGTATATGCCAGAGTAAAATGAGATCACAATATGAATTAAATATAGAACAATCCAGAGAAGGGAAAGTCTCTAATTGATCTTCAAAGTATCAGACATTTATACAAGTGATTGTGACTACCACTGAGTTATGACAATTGGCACTAATTGACTAACTAACCAAATGTAAAACTACATTATGTATATCAGATATTAGTATGCAATAATGCAAACTGATTCAGGAATAACTGTGAAACTTAAAGTAACAATTAACAAGTATATGTAGCAAGATTGGATGGCTAGGAAATTCAGACTCACTGATTGGGAAGTTCCAAGAAGAAAATATAAGAACCACGCCAAGTGGTTCTGATAACACCTCTCCTTTGGCGGGGAAGAAAAGCAAAGGGATGTCAGTCTGCAATAGTAAACCCAACACGGGAAAAAGCTTATCAGCTGACACAAGTCATAACAAGAAAATTGGAAAGGAAGCAGCCGAAAAGCAATGAATATAACAAGAACAATGGTCAATGAATCATAGCAAGCAGCTCTTTAAGCAGCTGGTTTGAATCGATCAAATGTGAACTACTATCTAGCTAAAATGAAAGGATCTGAATGCATGAATAGAATAACCGAACATAATGAACCACCTCAACAAAAAAAAAAGAATATATACAAAGATCATACTCTTTATGTAACAGTAGTTTTTTAATACAAAAGAGTGATGTTCTGATTAAGTGATATTTTCAAATTAAGCACAGAATTACTTAAAAAGAGAGAAATTAATAAGAAAGAAAAAGAAAATAGAATAATTTACCTTTTTAGGGGTCATCCATTTCTCAACACAGCTCAAAGATTTGGTGGCTGATTTTACTACCCCTCCAACCTACAGAAAGCAATCAATCAATCAACCAGACAAGGAGCCAGCAAAACAATTTAAAGGGTAAATTTTAAAAAAATATAAAAAACACAAACATGTTATAAGGTGTAAAGTGTACATAAAGTAAATAAAATTGTAACTATGTATAGGATTATGAAAACTACAAAAACTTTGGTGGTGTCTAATGTTAATTAAATAACCTCATCGCGGTAAGCCTCAACATGGTGTTTTCCAAGATCTTGATGGAGGGCCTTAAATATAGCGTCTTCTTTTTCATGAACAAGGTCTAAGACAGCTGTGAGCTGGTTTTTCCTCCATGTCACACTCTTGGTTTCTCCAGTTTTGAAGTATTGTCTCAACTCTCTTACCGTCTCTTCCACATCCCAGCCAGCAGCATCCATGGTTAGTTGGCAATTGAGCTATCTTGGCAATGATGTTATTTCTTTTTTATTTTCCTCAACATGACCCATGTGTGGACGCAAGCTTTTATAGCGCAACGGTCTCATTTAATGTTACGTTGGTTTTAGTTGGAGATAGGGAATTGGGTTCATCTCACAATGTAACAACTACTGGCTATGTTCACAAAACGAGTAAACTTAAAAGGAAAACTTGCTAGCAAATCTTGTCTTTATTTTTGTACAGACCAAATAATTAGTTAATTTATCTTACTTGTCCGGTTTACTGCATTGTTAAGAAATTCTTTCTTGCTAATCACATCTAATAGTTAAAATTTAAAATATTAAATAAATTTTTATTTCTCTTTCAATATTCGTTAATTTTAATTTTTTTTAATGGTAAGATCACATGCCACTGAAAAAATTATTAGAACAAGTCCTTTGTATACATAGGAAGAACAGTTTAGAAACAGAGTTAAAAACATGTTATCATGAGGCATAGCCAAATCTAACTTTGCAAAGCCTTTGATGGACAAAAGCAAAATTATATTTTTGTGTTTTCTCACTCTGTCTGTAAATTTTTTATTTGGGTAGTACATATGATTGATATAATGCATCCCTAATCTAGGAGACTGACTATAGGAAGGGAGTTAGATTCAACAATGGTGCTCCAGAAGCCGTGGTTATAGCCTATATCTAAGGATTTAAGGATGACCAAGAGTTTCGCCTTTTCCACTTTACACTAAGAAATTTTGCTGGAGACGACCACCACAACTGTATCTCTACAATCACGAACCACACTTCAAATAGCAACATTCTCTTGAAACCTCTGAAAGCTGTCGCACAATTTATCTTGATACAGACTTACAAAAAAAAAAAAATCAAAACATTGCACCCTGATGTCCTTTAACAGGTCACACAATGCAAAGTTTAGTTGATTTTATATTGTTGACCACCCACTTGTTGACTGTTTGGATTTTCCGTTGAAAACAGTAACATTTCACCTATATCACAGCTAATTTAGAGTAACATCAAATACCTAATAGCACCATTTGTCATTTGTTATTTTTGTGACGTGATGTTTTTTATAGGATAAATTAGTTAATTTTAAGATATTTATATATAATTTTACTCTAATAGTTAAAAAAATTTTAAAAACTCATATTATTTTTATTTTTATTTTTAACTAATTCAGTTTAAAATAAAATTATAATAAGATTTAGTCTAATTGATTATGTTAGACTTAAACACCTAAGAAATTCTTACAGAATACCTAAGAAACATATTAGGAATTACCAATAACTTTATATTTTGAAAGAAATTTTTAAATAAATTATAATGAAAATGTACATTACACAAAACCTATCAAATTATTACACTAATTTTAGACGCAATCAGAGCAAGTTAGGAATAAATTCAACTATTTTTTCATTAAAAATTTGTTTGCAAAATAATTGGTATATTTAAAGAGTTTAACTAGTAAGAATTCACGGTGTAAAACGTTAAATCACATTTTTTTCATTTATATGACTTTTAAAGTATTAATTATTAAAGTCAACAAATGTACAATACATACTAATTAAACTCATATTTAAAAGTATATTTTAAATTTACAAGACGAAAAGTTCTTAAAATAAGTTTTTTATTATGATAAATTAGGTTTCTTTTTCTTTGAACTATTTCCATATTATTTTACTATATAGAGATTTTTTTCTACATTCATATGAAATTAATTATTTTGAAATTATTTTCAAGAAATTTATATAAATAATAATTAATTATAATTATAATTGATTATACACTTACTCCAAGAATAAGTTTAAGAGACTTACTTTTCATCTCATCCTTTATTTTTTTAAAATATTTAATGGTTGTAACGAGTAACTTATCTTAACCATTAAATTTTAAGAAAATGAATGATTACGATAAAGAGGAAGTCTCTTATATTACTCTTGGAGTAAATGAATTCCTCCTTATAATGTACTAGCCAAAACACAAGCGTTGTCGTGACTGTGTATTCGTATTTATATTTTAATATGTTATAATTATTTTAGATTTTTAATTTAATATCTTTTGTAAATTTTTATATTTTGAAATATAAATTATTAGTTGAAACTTTTTGAAATATATTTTGTTAATTTATATTTTTTCTTTATAATAATATGATAAAAATATGTCAGATCATCGATCGATATGTCAAATATGGGCTGATTGACCCAAGTGGGTTTATTTTTTAAAAAAATTACCAGTATGGGTCTGCTTTGAAAAATATTACCAGCATGGGTCTGTTTTGGGTGGTTGACTCGGTCAAACCGCAACTCCGAATTGCGGTTTCGTTGTCACGTCAGCAAAGTGATTACGTGGAAGCCAGCGTGGAAAAACGACTACGAAACCGCAAGTGGGAATTGCGGTTTGACTGAAAACACAGAAAACCGCAAGTCGCATCTGCGGTTTGAATTAAATATTATTTTTATCATAAACCGCAAGTGCGAACTGCAGTTTATGTTAAATATAATATTTAAATATCATCAAAGTGGCTGTGGTTTAATGGTGAGAATTTGATGATGTAGTTGTGGAGATCCGGGTTCGAATCCCAGCAGCCACACATAAAATCGCAAGTTGCATATGTGGTTTGAATTAAATATTTATGTTAAATATAATATTTAAATATCATCAAAGTGGCTATAGTTTAATGGTGAGAATTTCATGTTGTAGTTGTGGAGACTTGGGCTCGAATCCCAGCAGCCACACATTGTTTTAATTGATGTCAGATTTAAATCACATGGCTTACTTTTTTCACTTTTATAGGATAAAAAAGTAAGTCAGGTGATTTTAATTAAAACAGTGTGTGGCTAATGGGATTCGAGCCCAGGTCTCTACGACCACAGCATAAAATTCTCATCACTAAACTACAGTCACTTTCATGATATTTAAATATTATATTTAACATAAACCGCAGTTTGCACTTGTGGTTTATGATAAAAATAATATTTAATTCAAACCACTTGCAGTTTTATGTGTGGCTGCTGGGATTCAAGCCTGGGTCTCCACAACTACAACATCAAATTCTCACCATTAAACCACAGCCACTTTGATGATATTTAAATATTATATTTAACATAAACCGCAGTTTGCACTTGCAGTTTATGATAAAAATAATATTTAATTCAAACCGCAGATGCGACTTGCGGTTTTCTGTGTTTTCAGTCAAACCGCAATTCCCACTTGCGGTTTCGTAGTCATTTTTCCACGCTGGCTTTCACGTAATCACTTTGATGACGTGACAACGAAACCGCAATTCGGAGTTGCGGTTTGACCGAGTCAACCACCCAAAACAGACCCATGCTGGTAATTTTTTTAAAAAATAAACCCACTTGGGTCAATCAGCCGTCAAATATGTAATTAATATGAAAAATGAAAAGAAGAGAGAGTTTGAATAGAACTCAAAATATTATTGCAACTGTGTATTTACATGTTTATTAAGAATATTTATCATGAAATGTATACATATGTTAATCATATTTAAGGAAAATTGATTTGTGATAAGGTAGAAATTCTGAAAATGTGCATATATTAATAGGGAGAAGTTATATTTGTGAAAGTGAGAACAGTCATAAAATGTTTAAAAGATAAAATGTGGACATCAAATGGTCATATTCCCATTATGTAATATATAGTATATAATATAATATCCTATATTATAAATTATAAATATAGTTTGACAATTATGTATGTTAGATATCAATATTTTAAAGTAATTTTTTTATTAAAGATATAAGATTGTTCTAGTGGTAAAGTTTATGTTTGGAGAGTGAAAGGTTGTGGTTCAAGTCCCACTTATGATAAAGTGTTTTTTTTTTAATTTTAAAATAGTTCTAAGAATAGAATAAGAATTTCAAAAGTGGACCTCAAAATAAGTATTCCCTTTATTAATAGTATAGATTATTAAAATAATTTAACTCTCTCAATTGTTCTAAAGATATCTTTAATCACAAAACTATTTACACCTCATTATGAGTTGTCTTTATTCATTGGTTGTCAAATATATTAGTGTTTGGTAGGCAACATTTTTCAGTATATAAAACTATTTTTAGTATTATAGTATTTAAAAACTAAAAATCTCATTTGGTAGTATTTTTTTAAAATAGTTTTCGAAAATAGTGTTTTTTTAAAATAGTTTTCGATAACAGTTATGATTTTTTAGTTTTTAAAAACTAAAAAATAGGAATAACGGTAAATAGTTTTGTTTTTTAGTTTTCTATTTTTGTTTTGAAAACTCAAAATAAGAATTTTTTGTTTTTTGCTTCTTATTAATAAAATTTTTGTAATTATAAACAATTTTATTTTTTATTTTTACATCTATAAAACAATTTTTAAATAATATTTATCAAACTAGTTTTTTTTTCTTAAAAAAAATAGTTTTTTAAAACTATGTTTAAAAACACTTTTTAAAAACTAAAAAGAAAATCCCAATCAATTAATGTCATTGTAATCGTACAAACTTTAATGGATGAAAAGATTTTGCTTTCATATTGTTACCTCATAACAAATCTAAAAAGTCAAATCATTGCCTTCGGTGTGTGCTGGCTTACACCTATTCTCTTCTATTGATTTTAGATATGTAGAATCACTATAACTTATTGAGAAGGGTAATATATTTTTTAATACACTTTTTATTATTATTTAAAATTTATTAAAAATTATAAAAGTTAAGAGAGATTCATTTAATGATAAGTGAGTTTCACCTAATTTGTTATGTTTTATAAATTTTTAACCAATCATGTAAAGTATGTTCGAAAGAATGTGTTAAAAAATGTGTTGTTAATGTTTTTTAACGTAAAATACTATTCTCATGTGAAACTTTCATTTGTATTTTTTATAATTAAATTTTTACCTCTAAAAGATTATATTTTTATTTTTTAGTAACTAGTTTTTTTTTCTTTTATTTTTAATGAAAGACTATGATTTTACATTATTTATACGAGGAAGTTTACTCTCATTATGGTTTTTAAAATCTCAATCTATTAGATCTCTTACAATTTATTTGGTATAAATTTAAATTATTTTTTTGAATATCTCATTAAAAAATAAAAATATTAGTTAATATAGATTTTTTAACGATAAAAATAAATAATTCTACAATTCAAGAAATGATATCTTTAGATCTTTTATTTAATTTTTTAAGTCAGATATTTTTATTTTAAAAATTAAAATTTTTAAATATAGTAAATGAATGCATGAATTTAAATACTTACTTCCCTAATATCTAATATATAATAAATGTGTCATGATAAAATATATATATATATATATATATATATATATATATATATATATATTTTAAACTCATTTTCTATTATGAAATTAAAATAAAAGTTTAATTGGTATAACTGAAATTTAATCACGACTTTTCATTTATGTGACTCTTAAAGTAGTCAAGTTAACAAATTTATCATGAATAAAGATAATTCTGACTGAATGTTAGTGTAAATATCTTTACACACATTGTATACCAATTAAATTTTTAAAATAATTATTTAAAGTACTTTTATTTTGAGCAGGAAAAAAACATAACTTTTTTTTCCAATATTCACTCACCTATATTATAGTGAAAGATACTATTAATTATAAATTTTATTAACTTTATCTATAATTTATAACTATTATAGCGAGAAAATCTTATTCTTATTTATATTTTATTTAGACTTTTTTATCTTTAAATAATTATTAAAAATTAACTATCACTTCTTTTTCTTTTCTTTTTATTTTTTATTTTTTTATTTAATAATAAAAAAGACTTTCTTCCACCAGTATGAATTATTGAGCGGTTGCAATAATTACTTTATTTTAAACTGCGATATAAGTTTCAACCCAAACTGTACAAATGAAGGGTTTTTTATTTTTTATGTATATCTCATTTTCTTAAAAAAGAACAAAAAGTTGAAAATAAAGTTGCATTGAAATTTGGTAACGAAATTTTATTGTTTTTCAATGATTCTACGGATCTCTATTTCAAATAGATTAAATCAAAATTAAAAAATAGTTCGTTGCTGTTGCATAAAGACATAAATAATTAAGTTAATAATTTCTAAATTGTTAAATTTATTAATAAACTCTTAACAAATTGGTAAGTAATAACATCTTCATAAAATTTGATTTTGTTTAATACCTAATCAATAATACAATTTATCCTATGCATTCATCCTTTATTTACTTAAAAACGAGGGAAATAAAAGTTACATTAAAAAAAAAAAATGAAATTTAGAGGTTCCCACGTTTTGATTGCTTCAAGAAGTTTCAACATCGAGTGTTTAAATTAAAAGTCGTCAATCCAAAATTTCCAGCATTAATTGGGATCGTGTGGATTAAAATTGCAACCATTTAATTTCCTTAAGTTGTACGTCTCCTCAACAATAAAGATGTTGGGACCATGTGGAGATGACATCAAATTTTTAAATAAAATGGGTTTCTTTGATTTGTTTCGGGTGATGTAGTATTATTTTTCAGAAATAAGAATATGAAAATGTAGTATTTTTATGTTTGTTACAAATTATAAAAAAATATATAAGAGCATGTAACAATTCTTCCTTATATATGTTTCATCAAAATGGATGAAAATGTTGTATTCTTATAAGAATGATGGAAGTTCTTTTTTAGTTCTATTTCATGTGATCTTATTTTCAATCTTTTAAATTTATATTTTTAATGTTTAAATTAAAACATTTAAAATATTCTTAAGAATCACAATTCACAAATGTTTTTTTATAAGCAAGAATGAAAAATGTTTACCAAACATAATTTTATGGGAATAACATTCCTAGTAATAGCAACCTTAAGAGTAAGAACATTTAATTTAATTTTGGAAACAACACTTGATATGTTAAATGTTTAGATCAATCATTTAAGAGGACAAAAAAATTAACAAGAATGTCACACACATGATATAAGTATAATTACTTTTCACACACACATATTTACAAGTTACCTATCAAACTTAAGGCAAGTTTTTTCGAACAATTATTTACCCAACAATACTAAACGGTGGTGATTGTCAGTCTTCAAGGGAAAGGTTGGGGAAAAATGATAATGACATATATGAGAATGTTAAGGTTGATGTATGAGTATACACGAAGGGACCAAATGCAGATTATATACAAAAAAATATTGGATAGCCCTAATTAAAGAGAAGATTACAGAAAATCAATTAAGGTGGTTTGAGCATGTAAAAAAAGCCAAAAGAGACACATGTTAGAATAGTAAATTGCATAACATTTACTCAAGTGCAAAGAAAAAAAATGAGACCTAAAAGGATTGTTGAGGAATTAGTCAAGGGATTTAAGATTAAATAATATTTCTAAACTTTGGTCTCTAGCATGAGTCAATTATGTCATATAAGATTCACAATCACACTTGGTTGTGGGTATCGATGTAATAATCCTAAATTTATAAATAAATAAATATATATATATATATATAAAATTGTATTTAATATATATTTAGCAAATGCAATCAAATTTAAATATTATCTAATTATAAAACAATTAGATTATTTTAAATTTTCAAAAAATATTTATATGTAATAATAATAATAATAATAATAATAATAATAATAATAATAATAAACAAATATCCTATTTTTTAAACTTTTAATACAATATTATATTATTATTAAATGTAAATATTTAATATTTTTAGAATATATGATATAAGTAAAATAATAGAAATAAATTTATAATTTACTTTGAAATTTTAATTTATATATGTAATTATTAAAGAAAAGACTAATGATACTAATCGTAACAAAATATATATATATATATATATATATATATATATATATATATATATATATATATCACTTTTAATTATTATGCTTACTTGTTTATTTTATGTTACTTTTAACTATAATTATTTAGTGAAGTGTCTTTAGTTAACCTCGTTCTATTTATTATTTTATGTTACTTTTAGTTATAATTATTTAGTGAGGTGTCCCTAATCTTACTTTATTTATTATTTTATGTTACTTTTAACTATAGTTATTTATTGATGTATCTCTAACCTCGTTCTATTTATTATTTTATATTACTTTTAACTATAAATATTCATTGAGGTGTCTTTAACCTCGTTTTATTTGTTATTTTATGCTATTTTTAGTTATAATTATTTAATTTGTTACTTATAATTTTATTTGATTTATTAAATTAGTTTTTTTACTAACTATTTTATTTTAAACTTAATGGTTATTTTTATTATTTTGTATATAAAAAAAATTAATTAATAAAAGTTTTAATCTTTAAATAAAGATTTGAATTAAGTTATAGTTGGAGGTTTGACCTTGGGGATTTAAATAAGTAAATATTCAAGGTGACATATCCTTGTATTATTTAAAAACCATGGTAAAGAAACTCATTTATCCTGACTAGTCACTACAAAAATAATTCAAATTTCTAGAAAGAGAATATATATATATATATATGATAATTAAAAATAGATTTTTATATATGTGTAATTATTATAAACAAGTATATATATAGCTATTTATATTTTTTTTATTTAAATTATTGTTATTTAAATTGTCATTATGTAAATTATTTATATGATAATTGTTCTCGCTCCTTTATTTTATTGTCTCTTATAAAAATGGAATTTGCAAATTTAAGGATGAATGCACCCTATGCCCCAACCCTTTTTATTGCAGTTATTTCGACTGCTTTTCTAGGCACTAATTGGATCACCAATGTAATTGAGAATTCAGTTACATTTAGAGGAATTGATGTATCAACTTTGATGTTTTACTACGAGCTAGATGGACCCGTAGTGATTGAGGGACTAGTAGTTGTCACATTTTATCTTTCACCAACTAACTATACAAATCCCTTATTGAATATTTTTCCACCAGCCATGTAAATATTTTAGGAAAAAAATTATAAGTAAAGGGGAGAGAACCGTACATAAATAAAATCTTCCCTATATATATAAATATATATATATAGTAGAAATATATAATATTGTAAATATCAATTGTGAATATATATAAATATGGTTTTGTTTATGATTTTATTTTACTTTGTTAAATAAATAAATGAAGAAAAAAATTTATCATAAAATTGGGATATGTAGAATAACGTTACATTTAGATGGTATCAGAGTAACGTTCCATGTCAGATGGCAGGAAGAAGAAGAAATATTGAATTAACGGAGGCAGTGGAAGCTATTAGAGAAATGACTGCAGCTTTAATAAGAAATCAAAAGCCAGAAGGAACTATTGAATCACAAGGATTAATTGAATTTAGAAGGAACAAACCTTCACAATTTCAGGGAGGTTATAATTCGGACAAAGCTGAAATATGGATTAAGGAAATAAAAAAAATACTTCAAGCAATGAATTGTTCTGTTAATCAAAAAGTAAATTATATTGTGTTTATGCTAGTAGGAGAGGCTGAATATTGGTGAGATAGTACTAAAAAGTTATTAGAAGGAGGAGGAATAAATATTACATGGGAAGTATTTACTGCTAAATTTTTAGAAAAGTATTTTTCCAATGATGTGAGAAGAGCAAAATAGATAGAATTTTAGTAGGAGAATATGCTTCTAAATTTGAAAAATTAGGTAAATACTTTACTTTTTTCTATGCCCAGATGAGAGAATGAAGTGTTAAGTTTGAAGATGGACTTAGGCCTGAACTAAGGAAGTGGTAGGGATGCTAGAAATTTATGATTTTCCTACACTTATTCACAAGTGTCGTTTTCTAGAAGGTTTTGAAAATAATCAAAATAATAGACCAAAGTATTTCGGGTCACAAATAAATAAAAATAAAAACCATGAAGGAAAACCATATAACTGTTCTCTAGGGAAACCTCAAACTTCTCAATTTTCCTCAGGAAATTTCAATAGACCTATGACTAATCAAGTTAGGTGTCTTAAGTGTGGATAGGGGCATTATGCTAAAGATTGTCATCTCAAAGGGCTTGTTTGTTTCAAGTGTGGAAAACCTGGTCATGTATTTTCTAAGTATGGACAACCAAAAATGCATTCTAACTCTTCTACATCCAAGTCAAAGTCTACTACCACTAGAAGAGTTTACACCATGATGGGAGTCGAAGCTGCCCAAAACAATGGTCTAATTCAAGGTACATGTTCCATTAAAGGTAAAACTTTAAATATATATCATTCAGGCGCCGCTCATTCTTTTATCTCTAATGATTGTGTTCAAAATCTTGAACTGTTAGTTTCTTCTTTAGATACCAGTTTAATTGTTTCACTACCTACAAATAAATCTATGATTACCAATAAAGTTTGTTTAGATTGTCCTATGTCCCTTAAAACTAGAAAATTTCTTGTAAATTTGATTTGTTTACCCTTATTACAATTAGATGTGATTTTAGGAATGGACCGGTTATCTTCCAATCACATTCTCCTTAATTGTGCACAAAAGTCTGTAATATTTTCTAACTTTGAGGATCTATTGATCTCATTATCAAACCAATAAAAAAGTGTTCAGGGAATGAAGTTCAGGGATATTTGTTATTACTTTCCAAAGAAGAAAAAGAAAAATAAAAAGAAAAAGTAGACTTGGAAAACATAGCTGCTGTTCAAAATTTTCCTGAAGTTTTCCCTAATGATATTCCTGGTTTGCCACCTAACAGAGAAATTGAATTTTCAATTAATTTGCTGCCAAGCACAGGACCAATTTCAATGACACCCTATAGGATGTCACCTTCTGAACTTGTCGAGCTAAAGAAACAATTGGAAGATTTGCTTGAAAAACAATTCATTCGTCCTAGTGTATCACCTTGGGGATCTCCTGTTTTGTTAGTTAAAAATAAGGATGGAAGTTATAGGTTATGCATAAATTATCGCCAGTTAAATAAATTCACTATAAAAAATAAATATCCTCTTCCTAGTATAGATGATTTGATGGATCAATTGAGAGGATCAACTATATTTTCAAAGATAGATTTAAGATCAGGATATCATCAAATTAAAGTAAAAGCAGAAGACATTCAGAAAACTGCTTTTAGAACAAGGTATGGTCATTATGAATATCAAGTAATGCCTTTTGGTGTGACTAATGCTCCTGCAATGTTCATGGATTATATAAATAGGATTTTTCGTCCATTTATGGATCATTTTGTTGTGGTATTTATAAATGATATTTATATTTATTCTAGGACTCATGAAGAACATCTTCACATTTTGAAAGACAAACAATTGTATGCTAATCTCTCTAAATGTGAATTTTGGTTAAATGAAGTTAAGTTTTTGGGACACGTGATTTCCAAAGATGAAATATTTGTGGACCCAACCAAGGTGGAAGCAATTTTAAGGAGGGATACACCAAAAACAGTGACAAAAATCCGTAGTTTTCTGGGTTTGGTTAGATATTATAGACGATTCATTGAAGGATTTTCTAAGATAGTCATGCCTTTAACCCAACTCACCAAGAAAGGACAAACTTTTGAGTGAACAAAAAAATGTGAAAATAGTTTTCAAGAACTGAAGAATAGGCTAATCACTTCACCTGTTTTAGCTTTACCCAATCCCAATGAACAATTTGTAATATTTTGTAATGGGATATGTGTAACTGACCTCACTTTTCAAGATCGGGAGCAGAGAGGCTCAAACTTGTCCCCGCCTCACCCTGTTGTCATTCTCCTAATATCATATGATATGTGTAACTGACCTCACTTAATGGGATAAAGTTTGGTTGTTGTTGTTTGCTTTTTTCATCCTTTGTTGTTGGCTTTTATAGTTTAATCCTTTAACTTTTCATATTTTCTCCTTTAAACATTTATCCCAAAAATCACATATGATTATCATGTCAGACTCCTTTATGACATGACAAGTCACTGGACAATCAATATTCTTGTTTCATTATGCTATTATTGAGAATGACTATAGGTAAGAGCGGGTATGGATAATAGTTATCCACTAACCAACCCACTAAGGGAAATTTGCACTCACTACTCACCCCATTATCCTTAGGTATCCATTTTAAAAATACCGCTGAATGTTTTATTACTGTAGGTATCCACAGATACTTGTGAGTATTTTTTAAAAAATTATTTAAAAGAATTCATTTTAATAATGTAAAGCAATTTTATATTTTTTGGTTACAAAAAACAGTTTTATATATGTTAGTCATTTTTTCACTAATATAAAACATTATAAGAATCGTTTAAATATGCATTAATCAATATAAATGTGTATAATCAAATGACTTTTTTTAAAGCAATACTGTTTTATAATAGTATAATCAACTTCTTCAACTTCGTACATGTATGTTAAATCATATTTAAAGGTTAGTAAAAATTAAATAAAACTTAGTGAATTGATAACAATTGTTGCTTTATTTGGATGTTCTACAATGGTTTGTTTTTTTACTATAGGCAAACTGTAATAGGATTTTTTTTTTTATTTTGTATAAACCTTTTCAGAGGAAAAAATGTTTAATTGATTGGATTCTAGAACATTATTGAAGATCAACATAAAAAAAGAAAATAATATTAAAAATAATATATTTGTTTTAGTACAAATAAAAAATACCATTATACCATAATTATATGTAAAGGGTGTCCAACTTCAATAGACCCTAAAAGAATAATTATCATGTGGAGTATTAGGAAGATATAGGAGTGTAAGGGGCAGGTAAAGTGCTCAGGAAAAAGGGGGAAACCTAGAAAAGGAAAAACATGTGCCCGGAGGAAAAACAAAGGCGAGGGTAATAGTTAGTCGTTTGGGAAAAATGAGGATTGGCCAGATAAAGAGGAGATCTTAATGCAGGGCTAGAGGAAGAGTGTGAGGTGAGGGAGGTGGCAGTGAAGGTTTGGGTGTTAGTATGAAGTTAGGATTAATGTGTGGGGAAGGTATGCCTATATTGGAAAGATTAGAGGCCATGGAGAGGAGAGATAAAAAGGAAGTGAGAGGTGGAGAATTTCAAAGTTTCCAAAAAGTGTTATCCTTTAATATTAGGGGGTTGGGGGGACGACTGAAGAAGTGGGAAGTGATGAAGTTAATAAAACAGCATAAGCCAGGGATGGTATGCATTCAGGAAACTAAAATGGATAAGGTGGAGGGGGCTCTATGTGAGTATTTATGGGGGAATACAAATGTAAGATGGTGTTTCAATGCCTCTTAGGGAAGTGTTGGATGGTTATTGATTATGTGGAATTAATCTCAGTTTGTTTCAGAAGATAGCTTTCAAGGAAGTCATTTTGTGGGTGTTGGAGGGAGGTGGCATGACAAATCTAGAATCATGTATATGGTGAATGTTTATGCACCATGTGATTTAGAGGGTAAGAAAAGTTGTTAGGCAGTTGTTCAAAGTTGTAAGGAAGTTAAAAGGGGTGAACTTTAGTGTATTATGGGGGGATTTCAACTCTATTATCAGTGAAGACGAGTGAAAGGGGGTCGAAAGGCATAATCAAAATAAGGAGATGACATGTTTCAGGGAATTTATTGAAGGTTTAGGGTTAGTTGATATACCAATGTGTAGTAGAAAATACATGTGGTTCTAGAATGATGGGAAGATGATGAGCAGGCTGGACATATTCTTAGTGTCTGATGTGTTTCTAAGGGTCAAACATAATGTGGTTCAATGGGTTCTTTCAGGGAGTGTATCTGATCATTATAGGTGATGCTGTTAGATGAGAATGATATTTGGGGGCCCAAGCCTTTTTAAGCCCTGAATTGTTGGTTTGATGATAAAAGGTTTAAACCATTTGGGAAGCATGAGTGGAAAAATTTGAAGATTGAGGGTCGAAAAGCTTTCATCTTGAAAGAAAAGTTGAAACTAATTAATACCAAACTCAAAGTTTGGAATAAAGAGGTGTTTGATTGACTAACATATTGATCAGGAGAGTGAAGAGTTAAATGAGTTGGAGAAGATTGAAGAGGAAGAGGGCTTTGACGATGAGGTTTGTGCTACTAGAAATCAAAAGTTGGGGTCTCTTAAGTGATGGATAAAATGTAAGTGTTCCTTGCTAAGGTAGAAATCCAGAGTCCAGTGGTTACAAGAGGGGGATGTTAATCCAAAGTTCTTCCATAGGTCAATTCTAAGGTGGAGAAAGAGTAATTCAATTGTCAACCTTACATTTGATAGGGAGGAAGTAGGGGCAATGAACATTCTCAAGAAAAAGGTGAAAGAGCACTTTCAAGAACATTTTAAGGAAAAAGAAGGGTTGCAACCTCAACTAGGGGCAATGAAGTTTTAAACAAATCACTAGGGAGGCTTATGAGTCTTTCGAGAAGCCTTTTTTAGAATTGTAATAAGAGCCCTGTTAGAGATAAAGAAGGCCATCTAGGATAGTAATAAGAGCCCTGGGTTGAATGGTTTTAATTTTAGATTTCTGAAAGAATTCTGTATATAATGAAGCATGATGTATTGGCTTTTATTTGAAGAATTCCACGAGAATAATAAGTTAGTGAAGGGTTTTTATAATTCCTTTCTTACTTTAGTCCTTAAAAAGAATAATCCTCAATATGTTGGAGACTATCGTCCAATTTCATTGGTAGGTTGTATGTATAAAGTTTTGGCAAAAGTGTTGGCTAATAAAATGGCATCAATAATGTGTTTTATTATATATGATTCCTAATCAACATTTGTGAAAGGATGTCAAATACTGAATGGTATATTGATTGTGAATGAGATTGTGGATGAAGCAAAGCAAACAAGGAAAGATTTCATATGTTTAAAAGTGGATTTTGAGAAATCTTATGATTCAGTAAACTAGTGTTATCCTTGGGATATTGTGGAAAGGATGGGGTTTGGAAAAAGATGGATGAAATGGATACAAGAATGTGTTAACATCGCAAGATTGTGGTGCTATTAAATGGAAGTCCAACAGAAGAGTTTGGGATGGAGTGTAGTTTGCGTCACGAGATAGTCGATGTTGATAGTCGATGTTGACCAACATCATAGAGGCTGGTGGTATGAAAGTACGAAAAGAAAGGTGAGAGATGGCAGTGTAATAAGGTTCTGTAAGGATATATGGTTAGGGGTAGAGTCTAATGGAATGCTATGAAAGACTTTTTGGAATAACTAATGAGAAGAACACCATAATGAAGGATTTTGTGGGGAATAGTAGGGTGCTGGCGAAGACAATTGTTGGCTTAGGAGGAAGAATTATGGGTGACGTTAAGAAAAAAGCTTGATGGGGTTTTCTTGGTTGTTGATACATTAGAGGGGTGGGTTTGGGCACCAAAAGGTTTAGGAAACTATTCGGTGCACTCTTCCTATAAAGTGCTTTTCCAAGATATGGCTTGTTAGGCTGATGAAATTTATAAGATAGTATAAGCAAAAGTGATTCCAACAAAGATTTGATATTTGGTATGACACTTGATTGCAGATAAACTGCCTACAAGAAATAATTTGTACAGTTGCCATATTATCCCGTTACAAGCAACCAAATTCCCTTTTTGTGGTTTTTCACCCAAAATAGGACAACACATTTTCTCAGTTTTTACAAGGTGTCTTATCATATGTGGTCTAAAGTGTGCCTGGTGGGGGATTACCATAATGCTTCAGAAGAAAATTTGAGGTCTATGCCACCAATTTCTGAATTTGATCAATGGAGGAGGGAATTTTGGGTGATTTGCATGCCTACGACATATATAAAAAGTTAGAAATTCCACTATTTTTTAGGATCAACTTCCAGGAATGGATGAAATAGTGCATGCTATAGAATTGAGCTCATGAGAATGGTGCACTGCTACTAAGCTAACTTCTTATTCTTTTGTTGAGTGGGTAATGAATCTCATGTTTTGTGCTTAAATTTTATGTTTTTTATCCTTTGTCATCAACATTAGGAGTGTTTTCTCATTTTTCAATGTAGGCACATCTTGTGCTATCTTATCTTATCTTTAATAATATTTTGGCTTATATAAAAATGACAATCTTTTATTTGTTTAAAACACACATATATTTAAATTTAAAATTTATCCTTAATAATAGACAAACTAATAGAATTTTCATGAGATGATTAAGAAAAATTACTTAAGAAACATGTATTAATTTTCAAATAGAATAAAATTATTTTAAAATAACTAAAAAGTCAAATCATAACTATTTTAATAAAATATATGTTTTTAGAGTTATAAAGTTGGTTTAGTGTCAAAATTCACATTTGAGAATAAAAGAAAGGAAGTGATCATGAGTTTGATTTTTTCACTAAATAAACTAAAATATTAACAACATAACATTTAACTCTATAAAAATACATTTATATTTTCAAAATGCATTTCAAAATAAAATATAAAAAAATGGTAACCTTCCAATTGGGGCTTACAATGTAGCCATTATTAACATGTTTGGAGTCTAGTAAAAAAAAATATTTTCCAATACATAAATTCAAAAACAACAAAGTTATAGTTTTGAAATAAAAACTTATCGGAGTTAAGTAAAAACCCAAACATGCTCAATATAATTGCTCAGTAGCGCTGTAGTAGAATAGAACAATTTTCTTTCTTATTGTTATATATGATTTTTTTACGAAACAATTGGTTAATGAACTTAGGTAGTTATACTGAAAAATAAAAGTTGCACTTCTAGTGTTTTTTTATTTTTTTTAATTTTTAACTAATTTTTCAAATTTTTTTATTTTTTAAAAAAACATGAAATTTTGGAAAACTGTGTTAAGATACATTCAATTTTCTAAAATTTTCATTTCCTAAAGAAAGAAGGGTGACAATGGTGGAGATAAAAGGGTGGTGGCAACATATGTAGAGGTTGAGAAGTGGTGAAGGTTGGGGTGAGACACGCAAAAGGGGCATGAGAGATGACAGTAACAGTAATGGAGAAGTGCGGAAGTTAGGCTGAGAGACGTGGTAGTAGAGATGGCAAAAATACATGTACTTGTGAGTAATGCCCAAATCCACCTAAATTTTTATGGGTATTACCTGCTTTGACAAATACGGATACATGTATGAGCATTATCTGATTTAGTGAATCACGAATGGGTACAAGTATGAGTGTGTGACTATCTGCCTGTACTCGTACCCGTACCCACATGTTATAATTTTAATAATTATCTAATAAGTTTAAAGGTATATGTTTAATTAAAAGTTTTAATTCTTATTCTTTAATTTATAATTTCTTATTATTTATTATTTTTTATATACTTTTTTAATTAAAATAAAATTAATAACTTAATATATAATTTATTTAGTATAAATAAGTAAATTTAAATTATAAAAATAATATAATGGGTTGACTGTTGGGTATACCCGAACTCGAATATACCCGATGAAGATGAGAATTAAAATTTCATACCTACTCCTTTTATACCCGAACTGCCTTACACTTTTTGGGGGACAGGGAGGGTCAAACTCGCACCTATCATGCATCGTTGCCATCCCTATGTGGAAGGAGGAGCGTAAGAGGTGGCGATAATGACAATGGAGAAGTGGTAAAGGTCAAGGTGAAAGGCGAAAGAAACATGAGAGATTTTGGAAACAATAGAAAGGTAACCGAGGTCAAAGTAGGAGACACAAAAAGGCGTGAGATGTAGGAGCATAACAATGGATTAAGAAGTAACGAAGGTCAGGTGGAAGCTGCGGAAAGAGCGTGAGAAGTGGTGGGGAGGCATCGAAATGGAAAGGAGAATTCAATATGTTTAAAGATACGAGCATGTTTTCTACTTTTCCTAATCTAAAAAACTATTTTGGATAGTTTTTTAGTTTTCTGGAAAACTATTTTTTCATTTCTCAACAATTGCAAATGGATTCTTCTCACCTGCACAATCAATTTGTTTTCAAATTTTTATTAATAATCTTTACAAGGAACAATGAGACATATATGACAAAATCTGAATTTGATTATATTTATGAAAGTACAAATTACATAAAGTCATTAAATGACAAGAGACATAACTAGTTCTACTTCTACTTTTACCTTTTGATTAAGCTGATTTTCCATAGACAAAGTGTTGCCTTGATGTTAATTAACATGTGACTTTAATTATGGTTACTTTCTGTATGATGGGAGAGGGGGAGAAATCATTGTATGGTGGGAAATTATAATTTTTTATTAGCTTGTTTAATTTTTGTATCACATGTAATAGATTTTACCAACAGTTTCTTATAAATTGAAAAACTCAGACTATATATCATTTGAAAATTGGTCAAGATTGACTATATGTAACAATTTCTACCTAGTTAGTTGAGGGAAGAGAAATAAGTACATGTATGATCTTTAGAATACTACTTGTTTATTGTTTGTGTTAATTCTTCACATGACATATAGTCCAATTTTATTAACTTTTTCTTATAAATTCAAAAACTTAATTGCATATGATGTTTCACTCAGAAAAACCATTTAGACTAGAAATTAACTTAGTGAGTCAATCTCATTAAGCAAAGTGTAGAAAATGGGCTAAATCACATTGATCTTTGTTAAGTAGTCATCCATTACTTAGCAAAAGTATCTTTGCTCCACGATGGTATCCAAACTCAAGCTATAAAAAAAGGAGCAAGGTTTAAGAGAAATACAACTTGATATAGGATTGAACAGAA
Organism: Psophocarpus tetragonolobus; assembly: GCA_037954015.1. Taxonomy (NCBI): domain Eukaryota; kingdom Viridiplantae; phylum Streptophyta; class Magnoliopsida; order Fabales; family Fabaceae; genus Psophocarpus; species Psophocarpus tetragonolobus. The sequence continues at coordinate 14,712,139 of CM075694.1, forward strand.
ACCAATGGGAGAGTGTAGAGACGAAGAGAAGGAAAGCTCTACTCTTAGAAAAGAGGCGGTCAATCCATTCTTCATCTTTTATCTATAAGAAATTATTGCTTTCATTGACATGGGTAACTAATCTTTTTCTTGTTGGGATTGAATGTAATCTATCAAACTCTTTGTAATTCTTTTTATTTATATATATATGTTTTATATTATCTCGAGTTAGTGATTTGATTATGTTTTTAATGTTTTGGATGATCGGAGCACTTGTCTATTGGTTTAAGATTTAGCATTTGATTGGAAAACATTTTTTAAATCTTTCATGAATCAATTCACCTAATGACTCTAAATGCTAGGAATAACTTTGGATTAGTTAGTTGGTTAAATTCCTTATCTTAATGCAAGGTTTCTAGTATTAGTAGTCAAAAAATTGATGTTGAACTAGGAACCTTAGGATTTCTTTGTTTGAGGGATCAACTCAGAATGACTTATTGAATCCATTAACATTAAGTCATTAAAGACATGTGTTGAAAATTTGAGGATTGCATAGAAGTGAGGTAGGAGAAATGAGACCCCAACATCTTTTCTCATTAATCTATATTTAGCTTTTAACTTTGCTTATTTTTATTTTATTTTCTTTTAGTTGTTTTTCAACCTAAAATCCATGCATCCATCGTCACAAATTTTAATAAGGATAATTGAAATTCTATATTATCTTCCAAATCTGAGAGAAGACGACCTGATATATTTATCAGATACTATATATGACTGACGCACTTGCCACGAGTAGTGTAGAAAACACTCAACAATTAAGATGTTTGTTATATTGTTTTATAATTTTAGCCTGAAGGGAGGTGAGAATTTTTAACTACGCATTAAGGTTTCGACTAAAGGTGTATTTGGTATAAGTAACGGTGTTCTTAGGTTCGAATCAATTTGTGAATCCGATATTCCAAATCAATTCAATTATATCTATGAATTGATTCAAATGTAATTGAATAAAATCTTATTCAATACGATAAAATCTAACCTTAATCATATTAGTTCAAGAATTTGAATTCTACAAATTCGTTGATTTGTGAACCTATCTGACTTGTTTAATCTTTTAATGTTTTTAGTCTTTTAAGATTACATTTTATCTTTTATAAACAACTTAATGTAATTTTATGTGTGCTTCTAACGTGAAACACCTAATGGGTGTTTTACCGGTGCCCCACTTTTTTTTTTAACAAAATAACATGTTATCAAAGGTTGTCAAGACCAAGAAAATTATAATTGTTAAGATTTGTTATTTATGATTCGAAATTTGTCAATTGCGGTAAAAAGGCTTGTCACTTTTGCTAAATACTTTAATTCTTATAGCCATTGCAAGCCTCTAGATCAAAGCGTGAATTGAAGAAAATGCAATAGTTATTTGAACTTCAAAGTGTAAAAAACTTGTGTTCTTTAGAGATCCTATTCATGTAAGCATGAAGGGGTCCTAGGGCATCTACTTTAGGACTTAAAGTGAAACATAAGAGACATTGTTCATATTGTAAGTTAACTGGCCATAATCGGATTACTTGCCCCCCAACGCATGCAAGACATAAGTTTCTCTCAAACTGCGGATGGAGGCTTGGAGTACGAAGATAAGGATAATACCAAACTTAGATACTTAATACTTTTTATAATTGCAAGTAAATATTAACATTAATATTTTTCTGTTCATTAATATTATTTTAGAAATATGAAAATCCAGAATGTTAGGTCATTACTTTTAAAAGCATAAAAAAGTTACTAGTCTTTCCAAATGAGCCAACAGTCATATGTATCCAACGAGTCATTACTTTAAAAATATGAAAATCATTACCCGTCATTACTTGAGAAATTCTCCTTGAACCTCCATAATTTCTCCCTACACCTCTAAAAAGGTAGGAAAAGTCTCAAACCCTAGGTAAAAAAATTTAATCCTAGTAAAAGATTTGCAAATTTTTTTACAAGTCTGGACAGAAGTTTCCGGACTCAGTCCGGACAGGGGTGTCCGAACTTATAAAAAAAGCTAATGTACCGAAAGAAGATAAACACAGAGCTAAACCACGAAGAAGAAAGCAAACATAAAGCTGAACCACGAAGAACGAAGAAAACGCAAAGGGGATGAACATCAACGCATGAAGAAGAAGAGAAAACCATTAATTCAGTGAGAAGAAAAATGAAGTCATGCAAGCGAAGCTAAAAAGAGAGATGCAAAAGGAGAGATGTGCGAAATGAGAGAGAGGTGTAGATGAAAGAGAAAAGAAAAATCTGCGTGGTAATTAAATTTTTACTTTTTTCATTAAAGGTTTTTTTGGCATTTTGAGAAATTATGGAGATGTAGGGAGAACTTATTAGAGGGCAGAAAGAAATTCTCTCATTACTTTGGTAAAAAAAAAAACAACCATTACGAGACATCAACAGTAATAAAAAAGGTGGGAATCAAAGTCTTCATGCTCACTTGGGAAAAATTTCTTTTTGATGAAAAAAAAAATAGTGTCACAAACTAAACTTATGCACACTTACCTTATTAAACAACATTTTTATATGCACATTGACCTTATTAAACAACATTTTTAATTTTTTTATTAATGACTTTTGGAAAAATATGGTTTAAATTGCAAAATAAACAAATGCAGCCAAGATTTTAATAAAAACACAAAGGGGTTATACAACAATTAAATGATGACTGTCTTAGTAAGTTATCTATATTGAATCCTGTCTATTAAATAAAATACTAATATATCTAATGGTTATGACTTTGCGTGTCACCGGTGAAACACCGATGAAGTGTTTCACCCTAGATACTCCCTACTTGTACATGTTATTTTGAAAATCACTATATGTTGAATATTTATTTACAAACTTTATTGTTTTGTTTCCTATGTTTTATAAAAAGAATAGATTAGAAAAATTTCTATTTATTATGTGGATTCAATCTCATCATATCCATTCTTAATTGGATTTTATCAATAATTTTTTTGATGAATTCAATATGATCCAATCTGATTAAAATTGATTGGATCAAGTTTCATTTTACCTCAAATTTGGTCTATGAATACTCTTAGCTATAAATATGTTTACATAAATTTCTTTATAAATAATTAAAAATAAAAATAATTTTCTTTCATAAACTAAAATTAATTAGAAAACAACTAATAATCAATCTTATTTTAATTTTTTCTTATTATATTTTAATTATTCTAATTATTTTATTAATTTATATAAAAACTATAATTTTTTAAAATTAAAAAGCTAGATTACCACCATTTGACTTGCGTAATTTAGTGATGTGTCATTGTTATTTCGTAATTAAAATTTAATTAAAGTATAATTAATGATTAAGAAATGTTAATTTTAAAAATATAGAGAAGCTAACCAAGGTAAGGTTCGAACCTAGAACTTGATAATAAAAGTACTAAAGTCATACCACTAGACCAAAGACCTATGTTAGTTTTTACTTTTGGGTCCGAGGTTTGAAACTTACCTTCTCCAACTTCTCTATATTTTTAAAATTAAAGTTGCCACAATTTAAATAAATATGAATTTCACAATAAAACCAAATTGGCATTTGGTTTAGTAGTATGACTTTAGCATTTTCACTTTTAGTCTTGGGTTTGAACCTTATCTTGGCTAACTTTTATATATTTTTAAAATTAATATTTCCTAATCATTAATTACACTTTAATTAACTGGTTCGAACCTTGTCTTGACCAACTTTTCTATATTCTTAAAATTAACATTTCCTAATCATTAATTACACTTTAATTAACTCTTAATTACAAAATAACAATATCACATCACTAAATTATACAAATCAACATTCCTTTTGAAAAAGTGGGAGGGTAAAAAGTGTGCAAGAAAAAATTGAAGGACACAAAATGAGCTACCCCTTAAATTGGGGGATACTAGTGCTAATTTAGCTAAATTAAAATATAATATTAACAGATTGACGGTGCATTCCATCCCATCCTGCCTTTGCCTGCTAAATTGGCAGGTTAAACAAGAGAAACTAAAATAGACCATTAGGATAAAAATACTAGTTCAACCAGTCAAAACACAGATAGCCTTACGGGCAACCCTTCTAACTCTACCAACTTTAAAATGCATGCATATATCTTTCATGTAAGATGTGCCCATAACATTTTAAGGCAGTTAATAAAATACCTCAACATAATAGTTCTAAAATAAATTTAAAGAAGTTAGTGTATCAAAGCGAAACTAAACCTTAATTTTGAAAATAAAAATATTAATTTTGTCAAATAAAACATATGTTTTATCCCATAATAAAAACTTTGTTTTATGTTACTTAGAGTAAATTATTACTCATCTCTTAACATATTCATTACCGTTTGAGACTACGCATAAGCACATGCCATTTTATCTAAGAAAAACAATAACAAATTAACAGATAAAGAACCTCATCATCATAAGGAGGGAAAAAGTTCCATCTTCCTAATAATTTTATGGGGAGAAAAATCCTAGGAATATTAAGAGAAACATGAAGTCCAAACAACCCACGTTGCAGCTAGCACTGTTTTATTCGAAATCTGAAACGAAGTTCTATAATTTCTATTCATCACTCATTAAAAGAAATAAATAGAATAGAAATGGTGCCCTGATTTTCTAAAATAAAGGGAGACAAATTATTTCTTTTTGTAAAACCACGTAAATTTTCTTATATCAATGTATTTTTAGAATAGTTTTTAAATGGAAACAAAGAATTCAATGTTTTAAGCTCTAACTCCATATCACTTGGAAAAAGAATGTTCATGATTGCATTGCTAACATGTACTAGTTCTTATCCTCTAGGTCCAGCACTGTTCTTCTCTCCAACAAACAAGTAATGTCAATTAGTGTTGGTTCTATGTCATGAGAGATTTTAAATTTTTTTATTTACACTTCACCTTTTTATAACTTAAAAATTTATTTAAGTTTTATAACATATTTTTAATAATTATAATAAATAATATTTCAATATAAAAATATTTAATAACACAAATTATTTATTTTTTTATGAACACTGTTACTTATTTAAGATAACATGACATGCTATCCAACTTCAAGTTGCATTCTCTTCCTTTTCCAAACAAGAGAAAAAGTTTACTTTCTTTCACTTTACTTCACCCTTTCTAAAATTTACCAAAACAAATTATTATTTTTTTGACATCCTAGGTTTATCCTCACCTCACAACTCTCTGGTATATTTTTTTATTTTATCATTCATCGGATCTATTACCTTATCTCTCTTTCAGTTCCTTCTTAACACTTTTATCTCCCCAGGTATTGTGCAATACACTTCACATATTGTGAGGGAAACCATTATCCTGAAAATATATATAAGATAAAAATGCATTCATGAAAGATAAATTATTAACCGATAACAAGTTAGTGGGACACGAATTGATACACCATCTAAAAAACAGAAAAACAAGGGAACCATCACCATGTGACGGGCAAGTGAATATGACCAAGCCTTTATTATCACAATGAAAGGGATTATTTGTGGTTATGTTGCAAAAATTAGGGTGTGTAGTTCCAAACATGTTCAATTTAATTAAATGAGTGTATTAGTAATTAACTAATGCTTTAATTCATATTGTCGCTATATTTATAAATTTATCTTTTAATTCTTATACTTTTTTTTGACAAAAATTCTTACACTTAAAAATCATTTCTTTAGTCTATGTATATATAATATTTTCAATCAATATAAATTTTAGTCTTTCTGATTTTAGATGGTAGGAATAAAAGAGATTAAAAGAAGAGTTTATTTGACAACAATTTTATAAATCTGTTTTCACTATTTTAGTATTTAAAAACTAAAAAATAGGAACAGCTGAAAGTAGTAGTTTGCTTTTTATTTTTTTATTTTTGTTTTTAAAACTCAAAATACAATCAGAATATGTTATTCTTTGCTTTTTATTAATGAAATTTTAATAAATATAAACATGTTTTTTCATTTTTATATCTTCAAAACAGTTTTCAAGTTTTTCTTTTCTTTTCTTCCCAAAAACAGTTTTTGAAAACTATTCTTGAAATCTCTTTTCAAAAACTAAAAAAAAAAAATCAAATCAATCAAGCCCTTAGTATGCATTATCAGTATAAAATATTTTACACTGATATTCAATTACAAGAATTCATTTGTGGTAAATCTGTTAATATTATCAATTAATACTTTAAAAGTCATATAAATGAAGAATTGTATTAAATGTTAGTGTAAAACTCTATTACACTATTTGTGCATACTAATTAAACTCTTAAAACAAATATGTACATGGATTAAATTTTAAAAATGGTACTATGGAAACAAAAATAAATTATTTTTAAGTATAGAAACTATATAATAATTTTTTACATTTATAAAGGTAATTTAAAAAATTATGTGCCAATAAATATAAATATAAATATATATATATATATATATATATATATATATATATATATATATATATAAAGATAATTTGTTTATATAGATATAAAGAAAGAGATAATTTATCACATCTTATTGATTCTAACTCTTCTCTCACACAATAGAATAAAGGACACAAAATATATATAGTGATATATATCAAATTTAATTTGTACAACAAATTATAAATATTCTATATATTCTTTAAACAAAACCTAAATCAATTAATAATAATAACAATAGCTCAATAAAAATAACATTTTGTTTGCAAATGACCTTTTAGAATGACAAAAATATTTGCACCCACTAGTACTTGTTCAAATCTGCTCAATTTTTATAGGATTTCTTGCTTTGATCAGGTTTGACCGGGTATTACCTTATGCAACAAGACGAGTATAGGTATGTATAACTACTCACTTCGTGTCTGAACTTGTACTCCCCTCATTTAACAACAACTATATAATATGTTTAAATTTATATATTTAATTAAAAATTTTAATTCTCAAACTTATAATTTATAATTTCTTGTTATTTATTATTCTTCATATACTTTTAAATTAAAATATAATTAATAATTTAATATATAATTATTGATAATAAATAATTAAACTTTATTGTAAAAAATAATATACTACGGGTTATCTGCAAGTGTATCCAAACCCAAAATACTCAATGAGGATGGGGTTAAAATTTTATATCGCTTCTTTTATACCCACTTGTGAATTCATTTTGCACTTTTCGGAGACAGAAACAGAGATAAACAAACTCGCACTTGCCACATCGCGTTAGCATCCCTGCTTTTTAACAAAGCAAGACATAATGGAAGCTATAAATCTACAACAATTTTTACTCAACCTTAGAAGTAATCTATTACTATATAATAAAATATACAATAAAATAAATAATATAGCATAAATTTTTGTTACAAATGAGAAAAAGACTAAGAGAAGCAAAAAAGAACAAAACACAATAGCAAGACAACTTAGCCTAAGATTAGGACCTTAACACCAAGCCACCAAGATGCCTACAATGTCAGCCACCAACGAGCCTCATAACTCGTCAAGTTCTTCCGGTAGAAAATCGAATTACTAACTCTGATACCAGTTATATGCATTGAAGGTTCATTCATGACATACACCACCTTTACATTGATAAAATATTGTTTGTTTTGGATCAAAGTTTTATACAATTTTGCTTTTGGTTATCTCGCAAAGAATCTCTTAATAATAAAGGTGCTCTAATATATATAAACTCATTTTACTCTCTTGTTTCCTAAAGTTAGACTTTGTTTGCTTCTCAACCTGAGGATTACTTTTTCGATCATATTCAATGTTTTCGTGCTTGTCAGCATGTTGTTTGTTCTACTTTGGTTGAACTTAAGTTTTTTAACTTTAATCCAAACACACAACTAAGATAGAATGGATACTCGTAAAGGAAAGAAATTTGAATAAAAGGCTGTAGCCACAACATGACTGACATGTGCAATGGACCACTTTAAACAACGCCAAGGATTAATTTAATTGTGAAGAGCTCACAAGTTTGCCTACTTAAATTTTGGTGGAACCAACTAAGTGATGGAACCAAAAATATGTTGAGTTGGTTGGAAGTTTGTGTCTTCGTAAAAGTTATGTGGGTTAGGGAAGCATAGATTTGATTGCTTTCAAATCATCTCTAATATACAGGCACAATTGGAGATTTAGTTTGTTAGAAATTAAGATAAATCTATATTGTTTTTTGCTATTTAAGGAAAAATATTTTCCACTTAGTTTGCTCTTTCCTTAGAACTATAGTAGTATCCAAAGATTACAAACCATCTAGGAGTGGAGAAGACATGAATAGGGAATGGATATGAAATTATGTTTATAAGAGACAGTTGGCTGCAACCTTTCATCTCAAGGCCAATAGAATTAATAATACTAACTGGGCTTTTATTTTTGTGTCTCATATTGCTACACATGGGCTTGTATGGGTAAGTTTGAAATGAAGAGGAACTGAAGAGTTGGATTTTGAGCTTCTCCAAAACTAATTTAAAAATATTTATTTATTTTTAATCAGCAAGAACCCAACATAAATTTCAGACCCATTATATTTATCATATTCACGCATACTATTCATTATTCAACTAAGCTAGACATTTTTTACTACTTAAAAACTTTTCGCCCATAATAATTATATTTATTTAAGCAAAATATTAAAAAGATACTTGTGTTTGGAGTGGTGCTATGTACAAAAGAGCATGACTCATTCTTTTAGGGAATGAGTATTGAATCCCTCATTCTATGTTTAGTTTTTCTTTTTTGATCTTAAGTAACTTTTTGTGGTTCTTGCAAAGACAGTTTGAGTGTGCTTCTTAACTTGTTTATTAATAATATTTTACTTATAAAAAATAGTTGTATTCTATAAAAAAAGGTGAAGTCAATATATCGACATAAATTAATTAATTAACGAGTTTAATTAGTATACACTGACAATGTAAAAGACTTTTACACTAAAGTTTAATTGTAACTTTTCATTTATGTGACTTTTAAAGTACTAATTAGTAAAGTCAACAAATTTCTGATGAATGAAGAATGTGATTAAATATTAGTGTAAAAATCTTTACACTGATAGTGTATATCAATTAAACTCTTAATTAATTATTGTTGAATTCATGAGTTGCAATCAGTTGAAAATTTTGAAGATAAGAAAAGTGTGGCCAAGTCTGGAAAATGAAGCTATTGAGAGTTGGCTGTTTTTTGTACAGTGATTATGGATAAACTCTGTAATTGTCGCCAAAATGCAATGCATGAGAGGTATTGATGCATGGCCACTCTGCTTGGTGTGTAGAGAACATTTAGAATTGACTATCCATCTATTTGTAACAAGTGAGTATGGATGTGATTGAAGCCAGTGACAATGTTGAGAGCATTGAACATGCAGTATTGAGTGTCTCTTCATTAAGGAATCAGTGGTTCAGTTTATTTGTGAGGAATCAACAAATACTCATTTTTGCATTTGGAAAGCTTTATATGATTCTGTTTAATGGGTAGATACTAATAAAGTATGTTTTTGGTGTACCCTTTATTATAAAGGGTCCACTTAATGACTCTTGACATTAATAATTAATAGTGTGTTACGGATTTATTAAATACATGACTTCAAATTTATAATTGAATAGTAATAGTTTAGTGAAAGGAAAATAATATGAAGGATATTTAGTTTTTTTTTTAATTTCAACTAAAGAATGATCCAAATTTATGTTTAGAGAAAAAAAAAATCCATTTTAGGTAAAGTTGTGAGATTAACCTTTAAATTGGGGGTAGTAATTAAGGATTGAGTCACTTGATATTTCCAATGTAACTCTTATAGTTAAAGTTTATTTAAGGTATAGTCTACTTCTATTGTGATTAAATATTTATGAGTAAACTTGAATAAGAATTCTTATTTTAGTCTAAACTACAATGAATCTAGAGTGTAGTATAGAAAATGTACTATTTCCATTCTCTTTAGGTATAGAGCAAATTATGTTAGATGATGATTATTGTGTGTTATATGGAGATGGTAGTTTATACCAATACCATTATTAAAAAATCTTTTTAATTGTCATTTAAGATTTTATCAAGAAAAAATATAATATTTTTTAATTATAATAGTAATGAAGTTTCTTATTTTATCATTTTCTTGAAACAATCTTTTTTTATTTATACTCTACAATAAATTAATATTAATTGTTTTTTATTTTCAATTTATAATAAATATGTAAATTAATTAAAAGTTAGGTGACAAGTAAATTAACACTATTTTAAACTTTCAAAAATCAATAAATAAGAAGATTTTTTTCAATAATATCCGATGCTTAAAAACAAATGAAGGGAGTAATATATTGATAATTATAAGTTGTACTTATCTTTTGAAATGTAGTAAAAAAATCAGTTTATATTTTATACTATGACTGAGTGCATTTAATTAAAATAGTTTAATTTAGTTAGATTTGATTCAATTTTTAAACATTTTTTCTAATGTTTATACTACAAAAAAAGTTTATTTAGGGGTTTTAATAATATTACTATAGATGGTACTATTGAGTATTTAGAATACATACCTGCCTTTATAAATGATTAATTGCTATGGTACTGAGAAAGCCTGTCTTTATAAATGATTATTGATGTAATTATGAATAAAAAGTGGAATATTTATTAGGGTTTTAATATATTAACTAATTAACAACCAAAAAGACTTTTTTTTTTTTTAAAAAAAACTTATTTGTAGATCCTTCTAGAATCATTAATGAAAGGCTTCATCATATACATTAGTGTGTTCTCTTTGAGGTTTAATTTAGACGTGATTTTTTAAAATTGTCTTCACATCTCTGAACTGATTTTTTCTTTGGAGAAAATCGCTTAAGTTGCTAAAAAATCTATTATTACATTTTTTTGACAATGATAATCGATTTTACCTTAATTTTTTAAATTAAGGAATTTTTAAATAAGTTTATGAGTTTTCAAGATTTTTGTAAGTTTCAGAAATCAGAACTATTAGTAATTTTTAATAACATTTTTTTCAAGTACTTTTTCAATTGGGTTTCTAAATTTGAATTTATTTTTAATTAGATCCATATTATAATTAATTAAAATAATTTAGAGAACAATTAAGAAAAACAGTCCAAGAACCTAATTAAAATTTATTAATACTGTATAATATTTGTGTGATGCACGGATAAATTGGATGGAGAATTTTTTTTGGATTATTAAAAAATTATAAAATAATTTCAGTTATTCACATTAATAAAATTTATTTGTTAATAAGAAACACTAGAAGATTATTGAATTTCATTACTTTAAATATAACTATAAAATTAATTTGGAAAATATTATTATATAAAAATTAATAATTTTTATATTATTATAAAATATCTAAAATCATTTCCAATGCTAATAATATACAACTTATTCATTAATTAAATGTAATAGAAGATTATGGAATGTAATTTGTTTTCAATAAAACCATAAAACTATTTTGACAATATTACTTTTTTTAAGAAAAAATTATATAAATAAAAGAAACGACATAATAAAACCCAATTGAAAATAATAATAAAATTATTTTATAAAAAATAATTCATATTTTATTTTATTATAATCACTTTTATGAATATCATTAATTTGACCCATAAAAAATATTAAAAACAAAATTAAGTGAACAAATGAAACAACATAGACTTAAACGGTTAAAAGCCAGTATAATATTATATTCGTGTTTTCTTTTTTTTGGAATATAATATTTATGTTATTTTGTGTTAATTTTAACCTGATATCACATTTATTATGATATAAATTTATTTAAAAAATAAATTTTATAAAATAAAGAAAGTTAGTAAGTATTGAATTTAATTATTTAATTTTGAATATTTTAATTGCAATTAAATGTTTATAACATCTTTTAAAAGTTTATAATAATTATCCAATAACTAAAACTACATAATTTGAAATCAATAATTTACACACAAATATTCTCAGTTGGAAAAAAGGTATTTATACTTTTTTTCAAAATTTAAAACTTTAAGAAAGCATTTATATATAACAATATGTAGATAATTTAATTAATTAGTTTGAATATACTGTAATTATTAAATACCATCTATTCTCTGTTCAAGAAAGCATCTTTTTGAAAGTTGAATTTTAATACAAAAAATTACGATAATTTTAAATAATTAAAACAATTAAATTAAAAATATTAATTTAACCCGTAATATTTTATAACTTTAAGAAATTATTCATAAAAATTAAATAATTAAAATCATTTGTTTAGTTATTTAATCTGAGTATTATTTAGTTTCAAGAAATATTTATAATATTTTTGAAAGAATGAATACCCATTGGTCCGTAAAAATGATAGATATTGACACTTATATCCATATAAAAAGTTTTTCAAGCAATTCTTTTTCTGAGTTAGTTAGTTCTTAAAATAATTTGATTATTTAAATTTAATAATAGTTTAATTGTTAAAAGAAAATAATGATATTTTATTATTAATTTTTTGTTAAAGATTGTTGTAAATATTTTTAATTTAAAAAATTAAAGAAAAGAAAAGTGAGTATTGTAAACAATTGAACCTATCACATATAAGAGAGATAAGTTGACAACATAACACTATTACTAATTATTAACTATGTGCTATTATCTTACATTGTAGTAATGGTATGTGCAAACAACAGAAAAATTTAAAAGCTTAATATCTTTAAAATCTTTTTAAGAACCTAAGTATCATTGCTTTAATCTTTTTTGGAACCAAAATGGTTTTTCAATCTTAAAAACTTAAATATAAAAAAGGTGAGTGTTACGTAAATAATTTGAGTGTTAGACTCTCATATATGGAAAAAAAACTATTATGTGAGCATATAAGTGTTGATTATACAATTGTCTAATATCGTTAGCAACGAAAAAAACTATGTGTGAAAAAAACTCAAAGAACTAATGCCTCTCAAAATATTTTTCGACAACATGAATGTTACTGCTTCAATCATTCTATAATACACAGTGTTAAAGTCTTTATTTATAATGACTATTTTTTTTTTTTTTATATAGAAAACTTGAGTGCTTTAAGCTTGAGTGCTCAGATAATAATGGAAAAGTTGTGTATTCAATATTAGAATAATTTAATATTTTTACTATATATTAAGTAAAAAATATATCTTTAACATGTTGGAATTATTTATTTTATATTTTATAAAAAAATATTTTAAAAATTTAAGTGTCATTGCTTCAATTTTTTTAGGATCAAAATAATTTTTCAATTGTAAAAACTTAAATAAAAAAAAAGTAAGCATTACCTAAACAGTTTGAATATTAGACTGTCACATAGAAAAAAAAAACTATCATTTCAGCATATAAGTGTTGATTATATAATTGTTTAACATTGTTAACAACAAAAAAACCTACATGCAACTAATGCTTCTCAAGATATTTTTCATGAAAATGAATATTACTGCTTCATAAAAATGATGTTAAAGTCTTTATTTATAACGACTTTTTTTTTTTTATAGAAAACTTGAGTGATTTAAGCTGAGTGAGATAATAGTGGAAATATCATATATTCAATATTAGAATAATTTAATATTTTTACTATATATATTCTCCACTAATTTTGTATATTTTTACTATATATATTCTCCACTAGTTTTGTATATATTAAGTAAAAAAAATATATATTTAACATGTTAGAATTATTTATTTTATATTTTATAAAAAATATTGGAAATTCAAATAAAAAGATTTTGTAAAAAAACATTGCATTAGTTTTAATTAAAATTACTTAAACCAAGGGCAAGGAATTTGAATGGTTTTTGAATTCACACAGCATCTTATTATTTATCTTACTAAATAAAGAAAATATTGAGTTGTTTAAATAAAGAAAATATTGAGTTGTTCACTTGTTCTATTCTAAGATATTAAATATAATATATCTGAGGAATATCTTATGTTTGCTATTCACGTAATAAAAATTTTTATTTGGTTTATAAAAAAGATATTAAATATATTTATTATTTTGATTTAGCTACTCATTCAGAATATATTAGAAATTAAATAATCGTCCAAATACTTTGTGAAATAAGTATTAAATATAAAACATAAATACATAATAGTATCTCAGTAGAAACAGCACAATTACTATTTGGTTTATATAATGTATTAAAATTTGGACTTAATTATACTTTCTATCTTTCTAATTTTTTAGTTTTTATTTTTTTTTAAATCACGATATTGTATCTCTAATTTTTTAAATTGTTGCATTAGTACAAAATCATTAAATGAATCAACTTTAACCGTTAAATGAAAAACATTCATAACAGGAATGACAAATCCTAATTTTATTATTTATATGTGATTTAATTAATTAAAATTATTTTATTATTATCTAAATTATCTTTAAATAACATAATTAATACGACATTAAATTATTGTAATTTAATGTCAATATTTGTTACTTAAAAGTGAACTCCAATCTACTACTAGTTAGAAACAAATTCAAAAATTTTAAAAATTTGAAACATAATGTTATAATTTATAAATAGAAAAACATATAAAAAATTGGTAAAATAATGGACACATAGTGTAATTAAGGTTAAAATTTATAATAAACAAATATTACAAATATATAAATTATATAATAATTAAAATTTATAATAAATAAATAAATTTTAGTCTATGATTTAAATTTGAATTTATGGTAAATAATTTATATTGTGATATAGTACTGTTTTTATTTATAGATAATTTATTTAAAAAAATTAAAAATTTAATTTTTAAACTAAAAGATATTGAAAATGATAATTTAAAAGAAATAAAATATAAAATAAAAAATTCCTTAAAATATTCTATCCAATTCTCTTTTCTAAAATACTCTCAACTAAGAAAAGTTTCTAAAAATACTTTAAAGTTAACAATTAAAAAGGTTCCCATTCTAGTTAATTATTTATTTTAATTTATTTATATATAAAAATTAAAATAACTATATTGAAGTCATTCTTCAACAATGTTTTTATGAATCTTTTATCTCTTTTGATTTATTATTTTTATATTTTTCTTGAATTTAAGTTCAATATTTTTTTAATAAAATTATCAATAATTAAGAATAACATTGTATTACAATATAAAATATTTACATTGTTCTAATGTAATTTATACGTTCTAAAATATTTATCTATTATAAATATTACTTAAATATGATTTATATATTTAAAAATATTTATTCTATAGAATGGAAAGGATAAAATTTAAAAATGAAATATTCGTAAAAAAAAATGAAAAATCTAGAATTGTATGTTTCCTGTGTCCAAAAGGTAAGTGTGTTGACTTAAGATGGGCAAACATAGCATTGAAATTATGACCTGTTGCTATTGAATTCAATCACAAAGTGACACATAAAGGTAAAAACAAATGTGATAAATTGGCCAATAACCTTGCTACTGAGCTTATACTAATCATGCATGGCTTTGATGGTGCCTTTTAGCCCTCTCTCTAACCACTACTGTTTCATAATGCAAATCATGAAAATAGAGTGGCTAGACCACATTCCATTTCTCAACCACTGCACCAAATAGTCACTGATCCTATCAGCTCTACAGGTTTGTGATTAATTTCTTGAATTGCCAGGCCACTTATTGCTGGCAGAACTATTGTTCAATTACTGCATAATTACCAATAAAGGATTGTGTTGTAAAATGAAACCCTTTTGGTTGGCAAAATGTCTGGCCTAGATTAATGGAGCATACAACAACAGTGACCCTTTTCCCTTTGTTCTTTCCTTTTTGTTTTTTTCCCTAAACTAGCTCTAATCCCAGGTCGAAACCAACCGAAAACCTTGTGTTGATTTGAAACTTTGTCGTATGGGTTGTCTTTGAATTGTCAAAATTTTCGACTAAAGTGGTAATCAACGTAGCTATCTATTGGTGGTCCTCCCAATTCAATGACGTGAGATTTAGCATCGCTGTGCTCTTTATATGATCACTTTATGCCCAAATAGATTCAAAAGCCTAAGTTATAGTGAAACTTGGCTCTTTCTGTTGATTATTGACCATTCAAGCATAAAGGAATGAACCAAACTCAGCATTTTAAAGGGAACACTGAACGTCCAGCCAAATTCTGGGGATCAAAGTGTAAAGTACCCAACAAGTTAAATATATCCTATCCATCACAACATCAAGATACCTAAGCTTCAAAAAATTCAATCATCGTCCTATTGTTATTTCTTTTGGCGGAAACCTTTGTCGCCATTCCAAATTTCCAATCCATCCAATGGAATAAAACCAAAGTTAAACACTAGAACTGGATCAGATCCAAATCTAAATTCCAACATTAAATCATAGAAAAATAAAACCAAACATCCCATGCACAATATGCATTTTGCCATGACCAAGACAATTTCTCAGCAAGCCGCATCAAACATTATTTAAACTTGACACCAAAGAATTATTTATTAAGCAACACTAAATTAATTTTAAATTAACAAACATCGTTAGAAGCAAAACATTACAAATTTCAAATTGGTAAGTGTATTGTATAACAACAAAAAATGGGAGGGAAAATAAATTGAAACTTGGGAGAAGCAGTGCAATTGCCAATTTGCATGTTTCCTCATTCGACCAAGAGAATTTCTTAGCAGGCATCAACCGTGATTTAAAATTGATGTGAAAGAATTGGAATTAATTACATGTACTGATTAAAACCCTCGACAAAAAAACAGAAGGGAAAGTTAAACAAGCAAAGATAAGATACACAGACACAGAGCTCAATGATTCAAGCTATCACATCGTTGAGAAGCTTTTAGCTACGCCGATTCATTGAAAACCTACCACATTAGGCAAACATGAATGAATATATCTATAATCTAACCAAACTAAATATTAAATATCTGTACAAATAACATTTTCTTTTATTGAAATTTGAAAGTGCCATTTCAATTATTTTTCCACCACATGATATTAAAAACTCACCGGACAATAGGGTATTCCCGTACCCTTATCAATTGATTGACGCCGTTTTCAATTTTTTAGAGTTCTCAACCAACAGCTGCTGCATATATACGGAAGCAAGAAAAACTGAAATTACATCACAATTAAATATAGGAAACAGTCAAAAATTCAAAAACCATCAAATAGAAATTTTAATTTTTATAAATTAATAAGTGACTAAAAATAGAGAAAATAATGAAATAGTGAGAAGATATTTATTACTTATTGTGGTTAGGACTAAGGAGTTAAGAATATTATAAATGAAATAGAATAAATAAAAAAATTGAGTAAGAAAAGAGGGTGGGTAGTACAAGCGAGGGAACTCTATTTCATATCTGAGCAAACACAAATTAGAGACAGAGTGAGAGAGAATCTGAAAAACAAAATGCGCACATTACCATTTCCTCGTCTATGCTACTATCTTGTCTTGGATCAGTGCTACATACACTAACACCTTAGGCTTCTTTCTGCACTGCCATACAACATGACTAAGCTTCTTATACTCCTGCTATTGTGCGCACGCTTCTTTTCATGCGTACAGTGCGGCTCCGTCACGGAGATCCAAGCCTTAACGTCCTTCAAGCTCAATCTCCATGACCCTCTCGGCGCGCTTAACGGTTGGGACCCGTCAACGCCGTTAGCTCCGTGCGACTGGCGCGGCGTTTCGTGCAAAAACGACCGAGTCACCGAGTTACGCTTGCCTCGCCTTCAACTCAGTGGCCAACTCGGTGACCGCATTTCTGACCTACGCATGCTTCGAAGGCTAAGCCTTCGTTCCAACTCCTTCAACGGTACCATTCCCCACTCGCTCTCTAAATGCACGCTCCTACGCGCTTTGTTTCTACAGTATAACTCGCTCTCCGGCGACCTTCCACCGGAGATCGGAAACCTCGCCGGCCTCCAGATTCTCAACGTCGCTGGAAACAACCTCTCCGGTGAAATCCCCGGCGAGCTTCCTCTCCGTCTAAAATACATCGACCTCTCCGAGAACGCCTTCTCCGGCGAGATTCCGAGCTCCGTCGCCGGACTTTCCGACCTTCAGCTCATCAACCTCTCGTACAACAAATTCTCCGGCCAGATTCCGGCGCGTATCGGAGAGCTCCAGAATCTGCAATATCTCTGGCTCGATAACAATGTTCTCGGAGGAACGTTGCCTTCGTCTCTCGCGAACTGTTCCTCGCTCGTGCATTTGAGCGTCGAAGGGAACGCGCTCGCCGGCGTGTTGCCGGCGGCGATTGCGGCGCTCCCGAACCTTCAGGTGTTGTCCCTCGCGCAGAACAATTTCACGGGCGCCGTTCCGGCTTCCGTTTTCTGCAACTTCTCGCTCAAAATGCCGTCTCTTCGCATCGTTCAGTTAGGGTTTAACGGTTTCACGCACTTCGCGTGGCCTCAAGCCGCCACGTGTTTCAGCGTTCTAGAGGTTTTGAACATTCAGCGCAATCGCGTGCGCGGCAAGTTTCCGCTGTGGTTGACCAATGTGAGCACGTTGTCGGTTCTCGATATTTCCGGCAACGCACTCTCCGGCGAGATTCCCCCGGAAATTGGAAGCCTTGGGAAATTGGAGGAGCTGAAGATAGCCAACAATTCATTTTCCGGTGAGATTCCACCGGAGATTGAGAAATGTAGGTCCCTGCGTGTTGTGGATTTTGAAGGAAACCGATTTTCCGGGGAGGTTCCTTCGTTTTTTGGTTATCTGACCGGGCTTAAGGTTCTGTCTCTCGATGTGAACCATTTCTCTGGTTCTGTTCCGGGGAGTTTTGGTGAGCTTGTTTCTCTTGAAACGTTGAGTTTAAGGGGTAATAGATTGAATGGTACAATGCCAGAGGAGGTTATGAGGTTGAAGAATTTGACAATATTAGACCTTAGTGGAAACAAGTTCTCGGGCCATGTTTCTAGGAGAATAGGGAATTTGAGTAAATTGACCGTTCTGAATCTGAGTGACAATGGCTTCTATGGAGAAATTCCTGCTACTTTGGGGAATCTTTTTCGTCTCACTACACTTGACTTGAGCAAACAGAATCTCTCTGGTGAATTACCTTTTGAAATTTCGGGGCTTCCCAGTTTGCAGGTTATTGCTCTTCAAGAGAACAAGTTGTCCGGGGTGATTCCTGAAGGGTTTAGCAGTTTGACCAGTTTGAAATTCGTGAACCTAAGCTCTAACCAGTTTTCTGGGCATGTTCCAAAGAACTATGGCTTTCTTCGATCGTTGGTTGTTCTTTCGCTGTCTGATAACCGCATCATGGGAATAATTCCCCCGGAGATTGGAAACTGCTCTGACATTGAAATTCTCGAGCTTGGATCAAATCATTTGGAGGGTCCCATTCCCACTGATATCTCTGGCCTTGTCCATTTGAAAGTGCTTGATTTGAGCAACAACAATTTATCTGGGGCTTTGCCTGAAGATATCTCCGAATGCTCATGGTTAACTGTTTTGTTAGCAGATCACAACCAACTTTCGGGTGCTATACCAAGGTCATTGTCAGAATTATCACAGCTAAAAATGCTGGATCTCTCTGCCAACAAATTGAGTGGGGAAATCCCCAGTAATCTAAACACAATCCATGGTTTGGTTTACTTCAACGTCTCAGGCAATAACCTAGAAGGTGAGATTCCACCAATGTTGGGTTCTAAATTCAAAGACCCCTCTGCATTTGCAAACAACCAAAACTTATGTGGAAAGCCATTGGATAGAAAGTGCGAAGAGACAAACAGTGGGGACAGAAATAGGTTGATAGTGTTGATCATTATCATCGCAATTGGAGCTTGCTTATTGGCACTGTGTTGCTGCTTCTACATCTTCAGCCTTCTGAGATGGCGCAGAAGGATCAAAGCAGCAGTATCAGGGGAGAAGAAAAAGAGCCCAAGAACAAGTTCTGGAACAAGCCAAAGTCGTAGTAGCACCGACAGCAACGGACCAAAACTCGTCATGTTCAACACCAAAATCACACTAGCAGAAACAATAGAAGCAACAAGACAATTCGATGAAGAAAACGTGCTGAGCAGAACAAGACACGGTTTAGTATTCAAAGCCTGCTACAACGACGGAATGGTCCTTTCCATTCGCAAGCTCCAAGATGGGTCACTAGACGAAAACATGTTCAGAAAAGAAGCTGAATCATTAGGCAAAATCAGGCACCGAAACCTAACCGTTCTCAGAGGCTACTACGCTGGTCCACCAGATGTTAAAATCTTAGTCTACGACTACATGCCCAATGGGAACCTTGCAACGTTGCTCCAAGAAGCTTCACACTTAGATGGCCACGTTTTAAATTGGCCAATGAGACACCTCATTGCATTGGGAATCGCCCGTGGCATAGCGTTTCTGCACCAATCCTCACTCATCCACGGTGACATCAAACCCCAAAACGTGCTCTTTGATGCAGATTTCGAAGCTCATTTATCAGATTTCGGGCTTGACAAGTTAACAGTGACCAACCCAGTTGAGGCCTCCACTTCAAGCACCGCTTCAGTTGGCACGTTGGGTTACGTGTCACCAGAGGCGATCTTAACAGGGGAACCCACCAAGGAGTGTGACGTGTACAGCTTCGGCATCGTGTTGCTGGAACTTCTAACTGGGAAAAGACCAGTGATGTTTTCAGAGGACGAGGATATAGTTAAATGGGTGAAGAAACAGCTGCAGAAGGGTCAAATTACGGAGCTGTTGGAGCCTGGGTTGTTTGAACTTGACCCAGAATCTTCTGAATGGGAAGAGTTCTTGCTGGGTGTGAAAGTGGGATTGCTCTGCACAGCACCAGATCCTCTTGATCGACCAACCATGTCTGACATCGTGTTCATGCTCGAAGGTTGTCGTGTTGGACCCGATATTGCGTCCTCTGCGGATCCCACCACGCAACCTTCTCCGGTGTGATCCAGAAAATGGCCACGTGTCTGTTGAACTTTGACATTTTTCTTTCAGGAAATAACCATATTTTAAGACTTTAGAAATTAGAAATGAAACCGTAGCTTTTGGTGGTTGTGTTCTTAGCTGGAATAGAATTATTTCCATATGAAAAAGAAAAAAGATAACATTTCTTTTGCAGTTTGGAGTATGGACAGACACATCAATGTTTGCTTCGAGTGAAGAACTCTGCATCTGAGGTGGCGGTGTGGGGACCAGTGATGACGTCAATGTCTTTTTGACAATAGGATCGGGTTCTCACACGTCATCATGGGGCCATGGCTGGTGAAAACTTTGTTGTGTCAGAGGTTGATTCTGTTACAAGGGATAGGGTGTCGTGTATTGTTCACGTATACATAAGTTTCTTGATGTTACACGTGTCTCTCACTGTTGTTGTGATTGTGGGAAGAGCAAAATGGAAGCAAGGATTAGAAGCCTCAATTATTAGGCAGTGTCTGGACTGGGACCTGATTTATTTGATTTGGATTATTACAATGTGTTCTGTCATCTTGACCATTTTTTTTTTAATTTTGGGCGTGTATCAGGAACAGGATTTAGGAAAAAATAGGAAAAAGTAATAATTTGTGACTCACTTTTGCTCTGTTCTTCCAAAGTTGTTCCAATTTGATTATTCTATACCTCATTTCTTTTGTATGTTTTTCTTTCCTTTCTTTTTTTCTTTTATCTTCTAAGTTTATATACACTTAAATGTGTAATATCGTCTTGAAAGTTCTGCATTTTTCTCTTCTGTGCTATGTGAAACAGAAGAGTGTCACCAAAAAAAAAAAAAAAAGAAACATAAGAAGGGAAATGTTGGTGTGATTATTCTACCGATTTTCCTATATTTTGAAATATGTAAGTATGTATATACAAAACAGAGAGACTAGAGGAAAGAAAATCAGTCACTATGCTAGATGGATGCTAGTAATGAGATTAGTACAAAGTTAAGTTTCGATAATGATATTCGGATTATTAATACATTTTATTATATATATAGGTAAAACAAGATATTAATTCAAAATTTAAAAATATAAAAATAATGCTTAATATCAAATACACAAAAACAAAATAATTCACAATTTTATTACTTACAAACTTTAAACAAACAAACATAAAGACTTTTGGCTTACACAAAAGAGGCCAGACTCAAAGGAGGTTAGGGAGATGAGAGAAAATAGAGTTTCAACCTTTATCAACTTATGTCTTGTCTTCTTTATACACGTGATATATATATATATATATATATATATATATATATATATATATATATATATATATATATATATATATAAACTTCTAAGGTTGAAAGTCAAATCTAAACTTTGATTCTAACTTACTAAATTTACAATTATTTCAATTTATAATAAATAGTTTTCTACAAGTCTTTAGTTTTCTTTACAAAAAGTTATCTACTCATTTGACTTCTATTTTTGTTATCTTTTTGTGGTAAAGAATCTTCAGATTTTTTTTTCAAAAGTTCAGTTGACTGTTTTATCTAAAGTTTTCTTGTCTACTAGATCGACACTCATCAAAGAAATCTCGAATCTTGATATTTTTTACTAATTTTACTTTTTCTAACAAAAGACTTATTCTTTTCTTAACTTGTTTTGACAGAGATAAGGTTCTTAGTCAGAATTCATCAAAATTGGGGTCTTAAGCCATTTGCATAGCATAACAATCTTCTAACATACTATCATAAGAATCTTTATCTTTTTTTTCTTCTCCTTAATCAAAAGAAGATAATACTTCTAACAACTTCTTCTTTATATCTTTCTTTAAAGAGTTTTCAGTTAGTAACTCATTGAGGTTTAAGGATTTTTTCAGTTCAATTGTCTTCTTTCCTGGAATAGGAGACAAGCAGACTAAGTATTTGTTTGACAATAGTTTTATAAAATTGTTTCTAGTATTTTAGGACTTGATTGATTTGATTTTGTTTTTTAGTTTTTGAAAATTATTTTCAAAAATAGTTTTCTAGAAGAAGAAAAGAAAAACTTGTTTGGTAGGTACTATTTGAAAACTATTTTGAATAATATATAAAAATGAAAAACCTTGTTAATATTTATGCAAATATCATTAATGAAAAACAAAAAGTAAGATATTCTCATTGTATTTTGAATTTTCAAAGCAAAAAAAGGAAATTGAAAAACAAAACAATATATAGTTGTTTCTGTTTTTTAGTTTTTAAAAACTAAAAAACCAGAACTATTTTTGAAAACTGTTTTAAGAAAACAGTAACCAAACGAGTTTTTTAGTTTTTAAATACTAAAATACTGAAAATAATCTTATAAAACTATTATCAAACAAACATTTAATATTTAAAAACTAAAAAACTCATTTGGTTTCTGCTTTCTTAAAACAATTTTCGAAAATAGTTCTAGTTTTTTAGTTTTTAAAAGATAATAAACAAAAACAATTGTAAGTAGTTTTGCTTTTCAATTTTCTATGTTTTGTTTTGAAAACTAAAAAATGAGAATATGTTGTTTTTGCTTTTTATTAATGATATTATCATAAATATAAACAATTTTTTTTCTAGTTTTATATTTTCAAAACAATTTTCAAATAACAATTACCAAACAAGTTTTTCTTTTCTTTTCTTTCAGAAATAGTTTTTGAAAACTATTTTTAAAAACTCTTTTCAAAAACTAAAAACAAAACAAATCAAGCCATAATTTATTCTTCCAATTTATTACTTGGATTATTACAATGTGCTCTATCATTTGACCATTTTTTTTTTTAAATTTTGGGCGTGTACCAGGAACCGGATTTAGGGAAGGAAAAAAATAGGTAAAAGTAACATTTTGTGACTCACTTTTGCTCCGTTCTTCCAAATTTGTTCCAATTTAATTATTTTATACCCTCATTATTTATTTTTTATTTTTTTCTTTCGTTTTCCTTTTCTTTCATTTTCTAAGTTTATATACACTTAAATGTGTAATATTGTCTTTATCTAATTACCTTTGAAATGATAAAATAGATCTAAAAGTTCTGCATTTTTCTCTTGCGTGCTGCTATATGAAACAGAAGAAGCGGAATGTTGGTGTGATTATTCTGCTGATTTTCTTATACTTTGAAATATGTATGTACATATATACAAAACAGAGAGACTAGAGGAAAGAAAATGGGTGACTATGCTTGATGGGTGCTAATAAGTGTCTCATTATTCTTGACGGTAGCTCAATAACAAGATTAGTACAAGCCTCACAACAACTAGTGTATACGGGGGAGAAAGGCATGAATGCATAGGAGGGGAAGTGGAGAAACATGAGGAGAGATAGGGTGAGACATGAGAAACGTTCTGAACAAAGGAAAGAAGAAGGATCTTAAGATCTATATCAGAAAAGAATAAGTGTTAATAAGGATAAGGTTGCTTCTTTCTTCTTTATGCACTTTCCGGATGAATATAGGGCCAAAGATATGTGGGAGGTTTTTAAGTTTTACGGGAGAGTGAACGAAGTGGTGATACCAAGCAAGAAAGACAAGAAAGGGTTTCCATTTGGCTTTGCCCATTTTGCTGAAGTGAAGGATACTAGATTAATGGCACTACAACTTGACAAGATTTACATAGGAGATAAGAAACTGTGGGTAAACTTTCCCAGATTTGCAAAGGCAATGTTGGTGTCTAACAAAGTGAGCCACCAACGAGGGGGTGAGTGCTAGCAGTAGGAGACTGAAACTCCAAGAGTAGAGGTTTAACACACATTGGCCAGGTAAGGATCATCAACAATCTTACACTGACGCGATAAGGCTGCCATAAAGGGTGCATCAATGCAAAATGGTGAGTGAAGGAAGGCTAGCTAGAGTTCCAACATACAACTTTTCTTATAAAGTCTAAGGTGGTGGAGTAAATGGCAAGAACATATGTTCAAAAGATGAAGGAGAAAGGTTGCTCCTTTGTGACACAAAACAAGTTACATCAAAAGGGGATTTTTGGAATTAGAGCAATTCCTATGAGGGTTAATATGGTGCTGTTAGAATCTGATGATGCTAAGGACATAAAGGAGTGCATCAATGGTGCTATTGAGTGGGTTTAATCCTCGTTCTCCAAGGTCATTCCATGAGAACCTTCTAATAGGGACTTTGAGAGATTGGTTTGGATTAGGTGCTCTGAACACCTCCTAAAGTGTGGAATGAGGAATTTTTTTGAGTTCTAGGTTTGTTCTATGGTAACTTTCTTTACGTGGACGATGCCACAAATAGAAGGGAAAGATTAGACTTTCCAGGTTTGCAATTAGTACTAATGTCCAAGATTTTATTAACTACATTTTGAGGGTTAATATAGATGATCAGTTGTATGTTAACAAATTGGTCGAAGAGTTTCTGGCTGGTCATAGTGACGAAGTTAATAGCAAAAGTGGAAAACTTATGATAGATAACAACTCAAATAATGTTGTAGACGATGACTTTGATCCCATTCTGGCTAAACATAAATTTTGGTGCTTTGAGGAGGAAGACTCTCACTGGGTGGGACCATGATGACATCACAAAACATGTTCCTATTTCAAATTCAAATTATAAAACAAAGATTTCAGAGAATGGGATTCTAGACTCTCCTCCAAAACCATGCAATAGATGTAGAGAGTTGAATCTATTCAAGCCAGGTGTTGAGGGCAATTTGGTTGATGGGTTGGAAGTTAGCCTAAGCCCATTATGTGAAGAATCTATAACCACTTTATTGTATGATCATTGCCAATGGTCATTTGTCAAGTTTGGTGAATATCACAAGAGTTACCAAGTTGGGGAGTGGAGGGCTCATTGTAGGAGAAACATACACGGAAGTGACCTTGGCCATCTCTTTCATCATAGTAGCTCTCCGTTGGTCGTTTATCAGCCTTCATCGTACCCAAGAGACCTCATCCTCAACTCCAATCCTCAGCGTTGAATGTACATTCTAGTTGGACCCAACGTGACTACCTCTCCGGGCCAAGCAATATTTGGGAGGTAGCGAAAGATCTAGGAGTGGTGGGGGTGGAGGACGATGCGATATATGTCACATAAATCACTAGTATGGAGGAAAGGGATAAGGTAGAATAGGAATGTAGGATTAACAATCAAGGTCAGGTATGAAGATGTTGTCACTAAATATGAGAGGGATTTGAGATAGGCTTAAAAAGCGGCGAATTCAGAAGACATTAGAGTTGAATAAAATTTATGTATATCTTCTCCAAGAAAAGAAGTGTGCCATGATTCACAAGTGAAAGGTCATTGAGTTGTGGGGTAGCAAACATTGTGGTTGGAAGTTTAAGCAATCCAATGGGCAAAATGATGGATTGCTGATTATATGGAATTAAGGAGTACTTGAAGCATAATTTCATATTCAAGGTGATGATTTCCTTGGGGTTGGGTTTCACAATAGAGGTACCAATTCTTTATGCTATATATGTTTCATGATTTCTGAATGTGAAAAGAAGGATGTGGGAAGATCTTCTGATGACTAAGTGTGGTTTCCCCGAAGCTCTTTGGTGCATTAGTAGGGATTATAACGCAGTAACATGCATTATGAAAGTGAAAGGTTCAAGTGGATGTCACTCAGCAATAGAAATGGAAGAATTTTGAAATTCATCGGGCTTACAGAGGTGGTTGAGATTCCGGTGTATGGAAGCAGTTTTCTTGGATTGATGCAAATAGGTCTTCTTATAGTTGGTTAGACAGGTTTATGATATCTCATCAACTGTTTGAGATTTGGCATATATTGTCTCAATGGACAGGGTCCAAAGAATTTTCGAACCATTGTTAGATCTTACTGATAGATAATGTGTAGAATTGGGGTGCTAAACTGTTTAAATTTTTTTATTATTGGTTGCAATACCCCAATTTCTTGGATTTGGTGAAAAAATTTTGGTCACAACAAGAACCTTCAAGCTCTCACATGTCTTAAGTAGGTTGGAGGGGCTCAAAGTGGTTATCAAGCAGTGGCATAAAGACGTCATGAAAATAGATGAGTCACTTCTAAGTCAAAAAGTGCATGAGCTTGATGATGTGGATCAGGACCTTTTAGTCGATTTTATTACAACAATCCTAGCAAGGAAAGGTTTACTAATTGAGTACTGGAGCAAAGTTAGGGTTTAGGAGAGCTCTATTCTATAGAAGTCGAGAATTCGTTGGGTGATGGAGAAAAACTATAATTCTAGTTACTTTCATAAATGCTACAGGTCGAGGTGTGTTCAAAATCAAATTTTGGCAGTGCACTTTGATCAAGGGTGGGTAGAAGAGGTTGCTGAAGTGAAGGCATTATAAGGAATTGTTTATAGAGAAATCTTTGGTGCGACTAACTTAGATGGGTTGGGCTTCTCCCAAATCTCTGAACATGATAAAGACTTGCTAAAGGAACAGTTTTATAAGAAGAAGGTAAAGGAAGCAGTGTGGGTCTGTGAGGGAGGATGGAGTCTGGGTCCAGATGGATATGGTATCAATTTTTACAAAGCCTGTTGGGAGGTAGTGGGGGACGATTTAACAAAGGTGGTTCAAGAATTTCATGGCTCGTGGAGACTTCCAAAGAAGGTGACATCATCTTTCTTTGCTTTTATCTCGAAGGTTGGAAGCTCGTCTCATTATCGGCTTATTTCTTTGATATTTAATGTGAATAAGATAATTTAAAAAATTCTAGCTTATAGATTGAAAAGACTGTTGGGGGTTATTTCAAAAAATCAGATATCTTTTTTACCCAGGAGGTCAATCCTTGATGGTGCTTTGGTAACTAATGAGGTCATTGACTGGGTTCATAGGCTTAAAAATCCTACTTCCTTTTTAAGGTGGATTTTGAAAAAGTTTATGACTCAATTAATTGACATTTTTTAGACTATATGTTTTACAGGTTAGGTTTTGACCAGAAATAGAGGTCATGGATCTAAATTATAATTAGGAACACATATACATTGATCTTGGTTAATGGCAATCCTACAACTGAATTCCAATATGGGAGGGTATTAAGCAAGGTGACCCATTGTCGCCTTTCTTATTCTTGGTGATGGTGGAGGATTAGTTGAGATGGTTGCCTTTGCTATTCGAAGAGGAAGGTTTATGGAGATCTTCTTAGGGGCTGAAGTCAAATATTCATTATTACAATATTCAGATGACTCGATTTTCATGGGGAAGCAAACTTTCATACTATGTGGAACTTGAAGATAATCCTAAGAGCTTTTGAATTGGTTTTTGGGTTAAAAGTTAATTTTCACAAGAGTTAATTATTTGAATTAAATGTTGACCCACTATTTTCCCATGTTGTGAGTTGCCTTTTGAATTGTAGTGTGAGCTCTCCTCTATTTAAGTTTATGGGTTTACCGGTTGGGGTGAATCCTAGATGTTATGCTTCATGGAAACTGGTGGTGGATCAATTCAAAAAAAGATTATAAAGGTAGAAAGGCAAAAATATGTCTTTTGTTGGTAAACTGATTATGATAAACTTAGTGCTCATAAGCCTACCGGTGAAGTGTTTTTCTTGTCTTTCACTTTACTTGGCAAGCGGACCAAGTTTCGTTGTAGAAAATTGAGTTTCGTCCACTGGAATTTGTGATATTAATGAATTCTACTAATGTGATATAATTAAATTTATCATGAGCAAGTGTATGTGAGTAAATTGGTATTAAATGAGAACACTAGTATAGATATGAAATTTACTATGAGACAAATGATCGGATTCAATGTACTTTCTAATTTAACATCCCTTTTGAATATTTATGACATGATTTTATCAGTTCTGTTCTCATTAATTAATTTAGTTTGATCCCTCAAAACTAAATCCTAAGATACTAGTTTCTCATCATGATTCCTCAATGAGTCAAAGTTAGTATTTAGCATTCATCGGCATAAACTTAAGAAATACAAGCTAACAGTATCAAATCTATTCCTGGAACTCAAAACTCTTAGGTGCTTAAAACATATCAGTTTCCAAAAATGTTTTCCAACAAGATTCGAAAACCTTACATCATAAAATGGTTGATTAGACTAGATTAAGCAATGAACGCAGAATCAAACACAACTGATGAAATAGGAATTATATATATATATATATATATATATATATATATATATATATATATATATCAAGAGAGAATAGATTAGGAGTTGCATTGAATCCAATAAGAAAAGTTTAGCCTCTCATGGAAAGGGCCATTACAATCCAGAAGAGAAGAGAAAGAGATTACAAACAAGAAGAGAAGAGAGAGCTTCATTTTCTCTTGAACTTTGCTTTCTTTCTTCTTCTTTTCTTCGCGTTCCTTTGTTCACCGCCTTTTCTTTCTTTCTCGCGCCTTTTAAACCAGCTAATTAGTGTGACAGCGCATTAAGAAAGAGAAGGATCCGCTCAGCGCCATATAATTCGCTGAGCGGATTGGAGAGTCCTTCAAGGTAAAGAAAGCTAATCCACTAGGCGCATGTATAATCCGCTAAGCGGATTTAGGTGGACATGAGCTTGTGCTTGCGGCCTTGAATCCACTGGGCACCTCAAAATGGGCTGAGCGGATTTGCCCCAGTGAGCTTCCTTTCTTTTCCTTAAGTCCTGCATCAAAGAAAGGTATACAAAATGAATCCTAAGTTCTACATTTTGTTGAGAAACCTAAAAATTATTACCTTTTCATCGATTTGATACTTTGAAGAAAATCACAAGGTAGAATGTCACAAAATTAAGTCATTAAGTGCCTAATTGTTAATGTAATTCATCCTAATTTAGACACTTAACACCTGCCCCTATATTATTTCTCATTCTACAAAGCTCCCAAAAAAGTGGTTAAGGTGCTAAGTAGGCTATAGATGAATTTTTTTGGGGGCTGTGAAGACAACTGAAGGATTGCTTGGGTTAGTTGGGAGACAATGTGTTTGCCTAAAAGAGAAGGTGGTTTGGGTGTTAAGTGTCTAGCAAAATTCAACCTAAGTTTGCTTGCTAAGTGAAGATGGAGGTTTTGAACTGACATTTCAGCTATCTGAGGCCTTATTATAAAAAACAGGTATATGTACCTTCATTCTTCTCTTGATTTTGCCTATGTAGGCCCAAAGAGTTCTATTTGGTAGAAGGACGTGTGGGGCGGGGGGGGGGGGGATAAACGATGATACTACATTATTTTCTAGCTGGTTTTCGAATAACATTAAGGAGGAAAATAGGGGATCAGAAGCATATTATTTTCTGGTCACATAATTGGGTAAGTGAAGGGCCTCTGTAAGAGACCTTTCCTAGATTCTTTGGCTCGTGATAAGAATATTTCGGTTCATGACTTGAGAGGGTCTTCATCTAGGGGGCCTAATTGGGGTGGAGGTGGCGGAGGGACATGTTCCTGTGGGAAGAGGAGTTATTACAGTCTTTAGAGGAGTTATTACAATATGTGCAATTCGAACAACAGGAGTTTGATCAGTGGTATTGGTTATTTGGGAGCAACTTTCAATTTTCTATTGCAGGTGCCTATAAAATTCTTTGCGCTGTGCAAATGGAGGAATGCATGTTCATGAGCAAGTGTTCAAATGGTTTGAAAGGACAAAGTGTCTTTTAAAGTGATTGTTTTTTCATGGAAGCTGCTGCTAAATAGATTACCAATAGTAGACAACCTGTTGAAGAGAGGGTTAAATTTCCACGACGTCCACCAAGTCAATGATGTTTGGATTTTTTTTTTAAACACCTCATTATATATATATATATATATATATTTATCTTCTCTTTTATAATTGTTAAATAACACTTGGAATGTTGAAATTTATTTATCCTGAAATAAAGTAGGAATTTATTCACAAAATTAAATTAAAGCTTTCAACACCATTGTCACACCCTAAGTTGTACTCTGTTAGCCCATTTGGTTGATTCCAATTGAATTAAAATTCATCACCCAGAAGTTAAACTGATGTTGCATCGTGTCCATCCCTTTCAATCTTGTAATCTAGGCAGTTGTTGAGCTAATGGACTAAGGTTAAATGCTGTATTTTGATTCCCATGCTGCATTATTAAAGGTGGTTAAATATTGTTTTGTTTATTTCTCATATAAAACAAGAAATCAAAACTTAAAAGTAGCTGAAGCGGGAAAGAATATGGATGGACATCATAAGGGACAAGTGATGAGACAACAGGAACATTACATGTCCAAGTTCATAATAACAAGCCTGAGAAATGAGACCCTTTTTAACTTTGAATTTTGAATGCCTGCATGTGTTGACTTTAAAGAGCAAATGTCGCCAAGCTGTAGCACTTCTATGTCTTGTTCGTTTGACAAATTAGATGATTGAAATGAACTTCAAAAATGAGGCTGGCCTTACAAAGTGAGATCAACCTCAGGTCGTTTAAATAATAAATTAAGCACAGAGAGCATAAGCCTGGACAAGATTAGTTGAGTGAATTTCATTCACGATGTGTTAATAATATTTCTCTTCATTTATTCTCATAATAATCTTTCATACTTTTTGTCTTTGCGCATCAAATATGAAATATATACTTTTTTAAATGAATAATTAACTCTAACATCTTTATTTCTTTGATTGGTCTTTCAGAATCACAGGTCTCCTTTTTATTTTAAAAAAATAAATACACATACCCTAAACACTAAACCAAATACTCATTGTAAGTTTAATTGTGCTTTCAGACCATTTAATTTGAATAAAGAAATTATGAGTTTAATTAGTATGCAATGATAGTGTAAAAAGGATTTTGTACTGATGTTCAATCACAATTCTTTATTTACATGACTTTTAAATTATTAATGGGTAAAGTTAACAAACTTACTATAAATGAAAAGTTATAATTAAATGTCGGTGTAAAACTTTTTACATTATCAATACACACTAATTAAACTCATGTATTAATTATTTAGTTTCTAACTTTTTTAACTTATTAAACTAGGTTGAGTATCATGGACTATGTCCAGATAGCCGACCTCAATATTATAACTATCAGTTATTCATAAATCACCTATTTGATAGACATTTACAAAGAGAGAGGATAAAAGGAAGAAGAATTGACCTTAAGGGGGTTAAGCCATTATTGAATAACTAAACTAGCACATTTAAATGATCTAACAGAAAAACATATGAGAACAATTTTTAAATTAAATAATGTTCACTAAAAATTCATCAAATTAATTTCATCCATTTTAATAAAAAATCATAATATTTTATCTTCAGATCCCAATTTCACATCCTGTAAAATCCTACAAATTTTACCAAAATTTCACTATATTTATAATATAAATTTTAAAATTATTTCACAGCCCAAATCTATCGTAAAATATAATATTTACATCCCAAGTTTGCTTGATCCTAAAAATAGGAGAACTTAATTGGCTAAAACAAATAGAGAAATCCAAATTACACATCCTTGAACTAAATAAACCAAAAATGCCATAAAGTTTTTCTTATATATTTTAAAATACATTACACATAAACTCAACTTAAAATAAAGCATAAATTTGAAAGATGTAAAAAAAAAATAAAAAAGCATAAATTGACTAAGGGGATTTGGGATTTTCATTACCTAAAAAATAAAAAGAGACATGGAATATTCTTAATGAAAATTGGTTATCTGGGATTTTCGCCTTCAAATGGGAAGTATTGGCTGAATTCTTATCCCAAGAGCAGATTCGGATTCAGTTATTAATTAATTTTAAACACCGAAGGGAGACATCTGAAAAATGTGGTAAAAAACAAAAGGGTTGGAATACTATGCATAAATATTTTATATTTTATATTTCTTTTTTAAGTGAGATGTTTACTACAAGTACATTCTGATGCAAATATGCAATGTTAAACTCATTTTGCATGACGCAAAGCCAGCATGTTATTGAATAGGAATTTTTTTAATTAACGTTAAAATTAGAAGATAGTTAACACTTTTAGCTAAAATGTATTGACATGGCAACCGTAGGTCTAAGTTACCACCTTGGTAGCTCAAGCAGGGTGGAATATTGATATGGCAGCAGCTGAACAAGAAGCATAAAAATAAGTCAAACAAATTAGTAAACGAATAAGAGCTTCAACCGGAGTCAAAACATACTTTTTGACTTTTTTAAAGTATGCAGCTGTGGAACAGTGGTCACTCTTCAGTGCCATATCTCCTTTTGTCCCCATATTGGGACCCATTCTCATAATCATAAAGCACGTTTTTCCCGGTGGGAAATTTTTTTTTTTTTAAAATTTAACAACCTATTCTTCTAAAACAAAAAAACAAAATGTTAGCAGATAGTTTAACCTCCAATAATGACACCCATCTTAAGACTTGTTAAAAATGCTCTTGGAGAGGATAGGAGCTTGACGAGGCAAGATAAACTCTCTTTTAGATGCATATTCAATGAAAATATATTTCTTGTGATTACCCTGTGACATAAGGTAAAAGAATATATTAGGATAACTTATATTATCACTAATATTTTGGTTATCAATTATTCTTCATGTCTATAAGTATGACGGTATAGGTATTTTGATTTCTGAACAATCAATGCCTTCATCTATGTTCTCTTATAATGTCATTAGTCATATATCGGGGTTGAAGGATTATGATTTATGAGTGAGGGAAAGGTTAGACTGAACATGGTGCAAATGAGAGTTGATAGTGTCACGACTAAAATTTAAGGTTAATAAAACAGACATAATTATAAATTTTTCCTTAATTCTGAAACCTATCATATTTTCTTTCAACGAAGCTTAGTTCTCTAAATATGAAGTTACCATGAATCAAAGTTTCATTGTACAAAATTATTTCTAGAGTCTAAAACTTTATAAACTCAATAAAACACAAGGTTCACAAACAAAACTTTGAAAATTTGAAACAGAAGCTTTAGATGGTCTTGTTATGATTAGTTTGTTTCCTGGAATGTTCTTTTTATCTACCTTTTCATGAAATATGAGACTTAGGAATGAATTTTTCATAACTTAGTAGTAAGGAAGCAACCCAAATTTTGTATGATTTTGGGCAAATTTTTTCCCCTTTAGAAGGGAGCCACGTTCCGTAGACATATATAAATGAAAACACAAATTTTCAAAAAGCCTAACTATTAGGCTGGAGTCAAGATACATATATTAAAAAAATTGTGGTCGAATGTGAACGAAGCAAAAGGAAGTAAACCCACCAAGGAAACCAAGTTTCATACATAAATATAAAAATCAATTTATGATCTAATACAAGTGCAAGGAGAGAGTAAGAAAAGATTTTCGTGACCTTATGAGATATACTCATACAAATAGATTTCCTTAACCTCTAGATAGATGGCAAACTTACATAGTCAGAAGCATATTAAAGAACCTCGGGTTTGCCCATGTATAATTCTTGAAGGAAATTAGTGGCTGGGATGACATTGTTATTTTAGAAAATCGACTAAGTGGAATACAGAGTTTTGCGTCAATAATTGTGGCAGAACGTTCTAAAGAAAGAAAAACAAGTTTCTGAATGAGATAAGGATTTTATCTCAAACCTTATGGAGCTGCTAAGGGAACATATCTTAACGACCATGTACATGATTGGTTAAACGTTGAGAAACCCCTCAAACGGCCAGTGAATCCAAAGTTACGAATTCATACTTTTCCCAAAATGTATATGGAAATGTGTGTCCATTTATTCAAACTTTAAACCAAACAAATCCTATGTATATGTTTGGTTTGCTGGAAAAGTTGTTAAAACAGATATTTACACATTCCAATACAGGAAATGGAGGAGTAACTTTTTTTCTGATTTGTCTCATTGGAGTGGACAACAGTTACATTAAACCTAACTCTTATACAAACACCTAAAACAATGCTTCAGTAAAAGCACGTACAAAAATGTAGGAACAAGAAGGACATGAGCAATGAGAAAATTGGAAGTGACAAAAAGCTTTGCTAAGGGGGAGTGACAAGATAATAAATTTTAACAAACAGTGTAGGTAACATAGTGTGCAGTCAATACTAACTTTTACTTTCGCTAATTTTACTCCAACTAGCAGATCAATACCATCAAATGTTGCTCATCCACACGCATGCAATCTATTTACCTTACAACATCAAGTTATCAAGTGAAAATTTTACTTTTGATCCCAAATCCCAATACTCATCCTATTTATTTTGCACCAAATAGGAGCAAGAATACCATCACATTCACACATCACATCTCAATGAGATCAAATAAGAATAGATTTGAAACATACATCTGTCTTATTATGGAGATCTCTATTCTAGTTTGAACTAAACATATAATTAAAAATAATAACAGACTAAGAAAAGTTCAATGGACTTTATTTCTCAGTATCCTCAATTTTATAATGCTAACATAAATAGAATCAAATGAGCAAGCTAAATCGGCAGTCTGCGTACTAACGTTGCTGACCCGGACTCTGCAGGAACATTCATAATCCTTGGCTCTGTATGCCACTCCAACAGGAATTTTTTATATTACTCAGCCCTAGATTGACCAGCACGGGAAGAGAGGATGATACCAACAATGAGACCGTACAATGCCAATGCCTCAGCAAAAATAAGGATGAGAATCATTCCAACAAAAAGCTTTGGCTGCTGAGCATTTGCTCTGCAAAAACAGTTGTCAGAAAATCAAATTCAATTCGTTAAAATAAAGCTTAAATTACCATAAGTAAATTCTGAATCAAGAAGAGTAAACCAAACATGCAACATGATGCGTCCCCTAAAACAAACCAAATCAAACTTTTCCAAACGAGAGATACTATATTATCATTCCAGGATCTGCAGAATCCAAAAAATCCTCCTTGCAGTGGAGTACATTAGTGTAATTACAGCTCTGTAGTACTTTATGCTTCCATGCATTTCATCACAATAAAGACATCTAAATATTTAATCTTTATATCTGTAAACCAATAAGATCTCTCCATACTTCCCTAACAACTATCTAACCATTAATCTTCAACAGATAAAATAACTAATTAGTAGATCAAATAAAATTCTTATATATTGCTTAACCAAATATCCTTTCAGCCCAACTATAAGCTAAAGAAAACACAGCTCAAAAGTCTCATCACATTCTTCATCTCTCAAAAAAGTATTGCAATATTTTCAAGGCCATAATGAAGCTCAGTTGATAATATATATACACACACATCTAAACTTGAAGAAAACTTGCTCAAATCTGAGTAGCAAGAAGTTATCTTGACAGGAATCAAATCAGGAACAGGTTGCATAAAGATGAGATCCAAAAAATATCTTCACAGAGTATTAAAAAAATCACAAACAGCAGCAGCAGCAGTACTAGTAGTAAGTAACAACACCAGAAGTAGCAAAATAAAGTTTGGCACTTGTAATAAATCAACAATAAAAATGCATTGATTACCAAACACTTTCAAAGACATTAACCAAGTCTAAATAGTTGTTTCTTGATTTTTTTCATAGTAATCTTGCAAGTTGCAACTACAAAAAATACTCTAAAACTAATTCTACCAGGCATAAAAAGGCATAAAAGCAATACACAAATTACCGAGACCAACCACCCCAAAGGAAAAAAAAAAAATGAAATTAAGAGAAAATAGACGATACATTGATCGTGTAATACAGTTTTAAACTTCCATCCAATCATAATATATATCACATAAGGTTGCTATCTTTCTTATTAGCTAACAATTTTTGTTTAATTATTAATTTGTTAGTTTTTTGTTAACAAGAGGGATTAAAATTCGCAAGGTTTTCTCTCTTCAAGAAGCTTTTGCTATTAAGTGAATCTTATAACTCCTTATCGGTGAAGAGAGTAAAACTGGTTTACATAAACACTTAAATTGAAATTATAAAGACAGTAGAAATGAGAAGAGCATAATTAGAGAACAGAGTAAGAAGCAAAGAACAATAAAGAAAGCAGAATACCTAACACCGGCATCGCCAACGATACCGATGGCCATGCCAGCGGAGAGGCCGGCGAGGCCACAAGCGAGACCCGAAGAGAGATGAGCGTAACCGTCAAAAAGATAATAGGATTTGGCCTTAGGGTTAATTCCGGTACTTATGATAACGGCAATGATCAAACCGTAGATACCTAACACACCGGCCATAACAACCGGCACGATCGATTTCATAACCAGCTCCGGCCTCATCACGCCCATCGAGGCAACTCCGACGCCGCTCTTCGCCGTGCCGTACGCCGCGCCCATACCTGAAAGCCCAAACGACACGGAATTTCAGAAAACGACACCGGTTTGGGGAAATTGAAAAAGAAAGAGTGGATTGTTGTTACAGGAAAAAACGAGGGCCGCGGCGGCTCCGAGGAAGCCGAAGAACGGTGCCGTTTCGTCGCCGCTGAAGGCAGCCATTTTTTGTCTGGAGAGAATCGGAGATCTGTTTCGTCTTTGATCGGAAGTTTCTCTCTGTTTTGTTGTTTTTAACTTCTTCCTTGTCTTCCTTGCCTTTTACCAATGCCAATGCTTCTTTCTTTTATCTTTCCCTCTAATAAAATAAAATAGATAAAAGAAATCATGATAAAACTGTTTTTTATAAGTTTAATAGTATGGTTTTTTACACTCACGTCCCCATCATTAATCCTTTAAAAATAATATAAATAAATACTTATTAAACATAGTATCAATTTTTTTTACAGATTCGGTGTATATTATTGATGGTAGATTTTTAATTAAATGTTTGGAATTTATTAAATATATTATTACATAAAAATAATGAATATATTATTATTTGGTTGGAGGAAAACTGGCAGAAAGGACTGTACATTTAATATACTTATGAATTTAATTTTTGTTTTATGTATTCCTTAAATAAAGATTACCTAATCAGGATTTGGCTTTTCTAGTAATCAATCAATAAATAAAATTTCAACAATTTCTATTTTATCTTTTATTTTGTCTATTTTTAGAGGATTTTTTTATTACCTAATATTTAATTTACATCAATAAATTAAAAATTAATGCGTACTTTTATGCATTTTTAGTCAAATGAAGTTTTTTTTTTCTTTATGCGCAATGGAATTATTATAATTTCGAGCATGGAATAGTTATGATAAGTTATGTTTTACCATAATTTGAAACAAAGGTAAATGAAAAATATCTCATGTGAATGGTACAATCTTAACATAGTTAAAATTTACTTAACTATTTGATGACCATGTAATACTGAAGCATTCTATTTATAATTTTATACATATAATTAATAATAAATATTTTTATAAAAATTATTATTTATTAAATAATTAATTGTTATAAATTAATATTTAAGTAGTTATTAAAAAAATCTGCTATTTTTCATATTCTCTTGGATCTGTTTCTATAGTTATTAAAAAATATGTTTCATGGTATTGATAAGTTATGTCACATTGATCATAATTTGAAACATGATTGATGAACAATACATCATGGACATTGTTAAAGCCTCTGTTGATGTGAAAATACTAGCATGTGGCTTACCAAAATTTTATCATGACATTGTTAATGTCCACAATACAACTTTCAAGACTCCATTCGTTCTATAAGTACATAAAAAAAATTGTAAAAAAGGAAAAAAAATATATTTACTTCAAAATTTTATTCTATGAGAAAATTTGTTGGCACTTATATGATTATGTGTATA
Source organism: Psophocarpus tetragonolobus (assembly GCA_037954015.1). Taxonomy (NCBI): domain Eukaryota; kingdom Viridiplantae; phylum Streptophyta; class Magnoliopsida; order Fabales; family Fabaceae; genus Psophocarpus; species Psophocarpus tetragonolobus. The sequence goes on from CM075694.1 coordinate 14,750,395, forward strand.
AGATATTTTGGTTACAATAATACTTTATTTCCATAGTTTCCATGACCGCGAAGTACGCAATATAACTTGCACAACTATAATTAGTCAAAAAATACATAAAAAAGTACCAAAGAACTTTAAAAATTTTCATTTGGTGCAAAACTTTCATCCATAATGGTAACTTTTGGTGTGTATATGATTATATATATATAATGATTCATTGTTATAGTTTTCACGTTTATGAAGTCGTTTGTACAATTTTCAGGACTTCGATGGATCTAACAATACATGAAAAAGTACTCTAAAATATAAAAAATCACATTTGATACAAAATTTTAATTTCTATCATGGACCAACTTTTAACATGTTTAATTTATCATTTTTTATATTTTTTGAATATATTTTTTATTTTGAGCAAGTGATGTACATTCCTCGGAAAATAGTTTGTTTCATTGAGAAAATATTTATATTATAATATAGAGAATACTCGAAAAAATATTTTTTTATAGAACCTTTGTTAGATAATAAAATATATGTGCAATGGAAATGAGTAGATATAGTATTTATAATGAGATGAACCATATATTTTGTTGTTGCTAATTTATATAAGAAGCAAAATTGTTTATTGAGAAATTATGATTGGAAAGAAGAGTTTGTACGTGAGTTTGAATTTCTTGAATAAAAAAATTAATTTATTAACAATTAATATTTAATTTATAAAAAAAACTAAATTAATTTTTTTTTGTTAAAAATAAATTATCTATAATTTTTTTGGAAGAATGAAAACACATTGTATTTTCAGAACTAATGTTATATATTTAAAAAAGATTGACCTACTTACTTTTTTCATGTTATAATTCTTTTGTTACAGAACTTCCTTTCTTCTCTGTCTACAAAAATAAAATATAATACTAGTGTGTCAACTGTTAATAAAAAAAAATTAGTTGAGCCTAAATCACTTACTAATATACTAATAGAAATAAAAAGTATGTAAACCGAGGCTTCACATTAATTTTGAGAACTCATTAATAAATTATAATTTAATGACTCAACTGAATTTTATTAAAATTAATTAAATTTCAGTACATCAATAAGGGAGTGCATGAAAAGATGTTGCTCTGATTCTTCCATGAACTTAATCTAAATATTAAAAATTAGAAAATATATAACATAAATTATTAAAAATAAAAACCAAACACCCAGTACCACATGCAAATGCAAGAATTAAAAATGAGAAGATGAAATAAAAATAAATTAAAAACCTACAAACTGTTGAAGGAACACTGCACTACTTTTTATTTAACCTGTCATTCTTCTTGCCTTTCCTCCACTTTCTTCCACCCCATTTATTTGAAATTGGGCTTTTAGTTAGGTCATTGAAATATTTAATTATTTAACAATTTTTAATTAGATAATTGAATTATTTTTTCTATTGGATCCTTGAACTTGTATTTATTTTTTAATTAAGTCCGTTAACTCTGTTAGAACAAATTTGCTTATAAAAAAATTGTTAGAAAAAATAATGGTAATGACCTAATTAAAAATAAATATAAGTATAGGGAAATCAATTAAAAATACTTAGGGATTTAATTAAAACTTTAAAATATTTTAGGGACCTATTAATAATTTAAAATTAAATTAAAAATCATAAAAATAATATCATTTAATTAAAGAATGCAATCAAAAGGAGTGTATTAGGAGTTTGATTGATTTGATTTTGTTTTTTAGTTTTTAAAAATAGTGTCTAAGAATTGTATTTCTAGAAGATGATGAAAAAAAAATGTTTGATAAATATTGTTTGAAAACTGTTTTAGATATGTGAATATGAAAAATCAGTCTATATTTACAGAAGTACTATTAATAAAAAGGAAAAAAAAAACATTTTCTCTATGAAGTACTATTAATAAAAAAAAAAAAAAACATTTTCTCTATGAGGTGGATACATGAAATGGGTCTGTGGACCGGTCTGTACACCTCCCAAGTTGGCGGGAATTTGAATTAACATTTCTCGCACTTTGAATTCACACCTACTTTGCTACAAAAAAGACTTATATGCCCTTGTATAAAATTTAAAATAATTTTCCGTGTCAATTTTTTAAGGTCTCTAATAAGATCTCGCTGAATAATTAAATGGGGGAGAAGTTTGACAAAAAAAAAAAGAGAAAGAAGAACTTTTAGCGAACAAAAAGAGGAGGGAGAGATGAATTAGTTGAAGAAAAAGATGAAATAAAGAAAAGAAAAAACTAGGTGGCAGACAAAACTAAAAAAGAAAAAAAAGAGAGAAAAAATCAAGATCAGGAGCAAAATAGGATAATAATTTTTTTCTAAAAACATAGGTATTTTTTGAAAAAGGTGCAAATGGGAATTTAAATTCCTCAAGCTTGACTTTTAGCCCATACAAAAGTTTTTTTATGTTAATATTGTTACTTTTCTACTGTGAATTATAGTATTTTAATATTTAAAAAATTTAGTGTTTTAGAACTAAAAAACAAAATTACCTACAATTTCTTTCCTTTTTTTCGTCTTTAAAATCCTAAAAAACAATTTTTTTTAGAAATAATTTTAAAATTAAATATATTTTTTAGATTTTAAATACCAAAATACTAAAACAAAATAGTAACACAAACACTTACCTCTCTAGACATAACCTAGGAAAATAAAAAAGTTCTAGAGGAGACGAGGAGTAATGCTTGTAGTGATTAAGAATGATGTGTACTTGTGCAAAGTCGAAAATAACGATTTAAAAATCTATTAAAGTGAGAATATTTTTCCTACAGATAATACTTAATGCAAATATACAGAGGTGATGAACATGCTTGATTTAATAGTAAACTACCAAAACTAGAGAAGAATAAATCTGAATTTTTTTAATTAGGTACGTAAGTTTTTCAATTGTATGTTTGATCTTATATTTATTTTTTTATTTAGGTCATTGCCACTAATTCCATCAAGAAAAATTGATGACGGGAGCCTACTTAAAAAAATAAATGCAGATTTAAGAACATAACTAAAAAATTATTCAAAAATCTAATTAAAGTTTATTAAATAATTAAAAAATTCTACATTAATTTGTAGTTGTTCTCGTTAAGGCATTTCTTCCTTAAAAACAGAAACTTTGTACTTGGTATAGTTACAACATGGCTGGTTGGTTAGTTGGGCCACTTCTGTTGTTTGGTTGCCTAAAAGCCTTTTCAGGAATTCTTTTGTGCACCTCCATTTTTCTTTTTGTATAATAATTTTTAAAAATTTTCATTATACCCTCTTCTCTTGTTGATCTTTTTTATAGGAATTAAAGAGAGGGTGGAGTTTAAAATAATTCACACAACAGTATGTATCTACCACCATATGTTCATACTTGTATTTAATAATAATATTATATTTAATTTCATACTCGCACAAATAACAATTTCAATTCCCATCCTTATATATATATATATGTGTGTGCAACTCATATTTTTTTATGTTTATGTTAATAATAATAAACAAAAATTTAATTAATTATAGCAAAACTTTATTCTTATAAAATCCAAATATATAAATTAAAAACGTAGCACGCAATATTAAAAGCAAACAAATGTAATTTTAGTTTATTCAACTACTCAAATTATGAAGGATATGTTATCTATCTTTCTACATGTAATGGAAGCTTGAATATTATTTAGGTGTTGATTGAATTCAAAATGTTGTAAAAGAAACTTTAATCCTTATGATGCATTCAAAACTAATATAATTATAGTTTTTTTAAAAAAGTATGGAGTAAAATCCAACCGAAACATTAGTTAAAACCAACTAATAGCATATGGTTAAAGTTGTTATGATAATTTTTTTTAAGTGAATAAATTTTTATAAATGATAGGGTAAACACAAGGAATGCTTTCCTTGAAACAATAATAATGTCAATCATACAATACTATTAGATAATTAATTTAGTCTAACTGAACCATTCAATTACTCAATACAACAACATGGATTCATTATTCACTCTGTTAGCATATGAGATATTAAATAAGTTGTTTAAACTATTTTCAAGAGCTCACTTGTGTGGCGAGGACAATATGCTGAACCTTCAACTCTGTTGCTCTAAATGCTGTTTCATTTCTTACCTTTCACAATTGCCAAATTGCAACATGTCACACAAAATATTATGAAATCTTTGTCACCATGACCAATCCATGTTGGTTGTTATGATAAGTATCAAATAAAAAGTCTATAATAGAACTAAAAAAAAGTCTCTTGGTTTGTGAGCAATACTAACTTAATAATCTATTATTCAACAAGTTCACCAAAACTAAGTGATGTTGAATGGATTAGTTATACCGATATAATGCAAATAAATTTAAAATCATTAAAAATTAAAAACATTTGTAATGTGTAACAATTAATCATTTAGAATCATTAATGTTAACTTATTTATACACTAATATATAATTCTATTCTAATCTTAATCTATCAATTAAAATTTAATGAAAGAATTAATTTTGATTCGATAACATTTTTAAAATTAGTATGCACGTATATAGTAAAAGAGTTTTAAATTTGCATTCAATTATACAACTCTGTTTATATAATTTTTAAAATATTAATTTAGTAAACTCAACAAACTTATCATAAATAAAAAGTTGTGATTTAATGTCAATGTAAAAATTTTTACACTGACAATACTTACTAATTAAATTTTTTCATCAATTCATCCATTGTCAGTCAAGGAACTCGTCTACATTTTATTTTTAGTTTAATTAGTATACATTAAAAGAGTAGAGTTTTACCTTAACATTCAATTCTAACTTTTCATTTATATGACTTACTTTTAACGTATTATGAGTTGTGATTGGATGTCAGTGTAAAACTCTTTACACCTATGAGTCTATATTAATTTGATTTTTTTTATGCAAGTTCAGCCATTTTCTTTTTCTATTTAAAAATAGATTTTTATGGAATTTTGATGGTTTAATTTGGTTTTAAATTTTTTTTTCTTAAGTTAGAACCATGCATCAAAATTTGAATTCATAACATCCATGGATTTTATTTGATCAAATACAATATGAATAAGAATTTAAATGATACACATTAATTACATTTATTATACAAATATAAAATGTTTTTTAAAGAGTATTTAATGAATATATTTAGAATAAGTTTATAACGATAAAGTCACGCTAAAAAATCTAAAAAATTGATATAGTAGAAATTATAAATTTTATTTTTTAAAAATAATTAATAATTTTCACTTAAAAAATTTATTTAGTGCACAAATAATTAATAATTTCAAATATAAAATATGTTTTTAAATTAAATAAAAATTTAATTAATTAGTTAAAATATATTAGAAAAATAAATTTTTAAAAAGCTTTTTTAATACTTTAGTTCTTTTTTTGACAAATTCACAACAACTCATAAAATTTGCAATTAACCACCACTTTAATTTTTTAATAATATATACTATAACATTTTTTAAATGAGTATTAATGCACAAAACTTCAATTCTAATTAACACCTACATATTTTAACCTACTATAAATAGTAAGTATACAATCACTTTTTGTTTATAGATTATTCTCTTCTTTATACAAAATTAGGCTCCATTTTTCATTTCATAACATGGTAATTTTGGGTGATTTTGATTTTAAATAATTCATATTTTGTAATGTAGCTTCTCACATTTCTCTCTATTTCTTCTTCTTCTTTTAGTTGTGTTTGCAGGTATGTTGCATGATTTATAATTTAACTTAAGTAAGTTTCTAATTTATTTTTTTAGCGTTGAATTTGTATTTTATAGGTGAATTTATATTTTTATTTGTACATTAATTTATTTTTTAATATCGATTTTATTCACTAAATATTTTTCTATTTTCTATCAATGACATTTTAATCCTAATCTTTGTCTTTTTGAAGTATTGAAGGAGTGATTCTTTTGTTATGTATAATTTAATTATAAAAGTAGTATGGAGCTAGAGATTGAAGGAGTTTGTACCTACTCATATCTGTTTGTGTTTGAGGTTTTATAAATTTGCTTTTATAGGATATTCTTATAAATGACTAGATTGTTGTTAAATGTTGTAAGTACAAGAATGTTAATATAATGTAATATTAATTGAATTACTTTCTGAAATACTTGCTAAGTTAATTCTAACATTATGTAGTATATATAAATATTTATTAGTGAAATAGATTCAGTTGTAGGTTTTAAAATATAAATATTAAATACATATAAGAAATATTTCTATAGGCTCAATATATCTTACAATTTTGTATACAACTTTTAGTATCCAACAATTTTGCGTATAATCTGTGGATTTAAAATTGACTAAAATTTATTAACTTTGAATTTTAAATATACCTGCTTAATTTAACATTTTAATTATAGATAATAATTTAGTAGTTTTAAATTTACATTTTATTGTTTAACTTGGTGATGATCAAATAAAAAATAAATAAAGATACATTTAATATACTATTAAAATTTAAAATTTAATATTTTATTTATGCACATACATTTTAAAATCCTAAATAAAAATATATACAAACCCATGCAAATTCAAAAATTTAAAACCATAAATATATAATTAATAAAATTGTGTAAATATTATCAAAGAAAAATGTATTTTTATTTATATATTTAATATATATTAGATTAATTACATTAATACATTATACATGCAAACATTTAATATTTCTTATAAAATTTTAGTTTACTTGTTTTTAAAATCTTAAATAATTATAGTAAAAATTTTTCATGTTTTTAAAAATAGTAAATAGATTTGTATTTTGTACATGTATTTGGTTTGTCGTGCATATTGGTTTATGTTTTTATTCCTGATTTCATACAATAATTGTTGATGTTATTTGAGAATATTTCCTTAATTAGATGAATAATAGACATTATATTTTATTTTATTTTTATAATTATGTATTTATTATATTTACCAATATTTGTTGCTTAAAATTACAATTATATAATATAATTATATTAAGAGTTTAATTGGTATACACTGTCAGTGTAAAAGATTTTTACACTGACATCTAATCATGAATTTTCATTTATGTGACTTTTAAAGTAGTAATGAGTAAAATCAACAAATGTACCACGAATCAATAGTTGTGATTAAATCTCAGTGTAATTAATATAAGAATTTAATTGGTATACATCGTCAGTATAAAGATTACACTGACATTCAATCACAACCCTTCGTTCAAGACATATTTGTTGACATGAATGAAAGTCATAATTAAATATAAGTGTAAAAACGTTTTAAACTAACCATGTATATCAATTAAACTCATATTATATATATAAAATACATAAAATAAGACAAGTTATATACTATAATGTTCATCTTTGTATAATTTTTGTAAATCTGAATCTATCCCTTCCCTAAAATTACTCTACAAATAATTATCCGTTCCGCATATAAAAATATTTTGTGTACATTTTTTCTTCCCTAATCACATAAGATATGTACATAAGTTACAGCAAATTAAAGGTGACAAACTTATCAGGACAAGCAGATCATAGCATATATTTGATTCATTCCATTAATTTTGTCATTTAGCCTATAGTTTTTTATATTCGCGTATTGAATACATCATACTAATATGTATCGACCTCATGGAGCAGGAAATATGTGTATGAGGTTGAGAATAATTTTATAAAATTATTTTTAGTATTTAAAAATTAACAAATCTCCTATATTTTAAAAATAATTTTTGAAAGAAGTCTTAATTTTTTAGTTTTTTAAACTAAAAAACAAAAATAATTAAAAATAATTTTGTTTTTCAGTTTTTTATTTTTGTTTTACAATATATTGTCTTCTATTTTTTATTAACAAAATTTTAATAAATATAAACAAGTTTTTTATTTTTATATTTTCAAAATAATTTTTAAATAACATTTATTAAACAATTTTTTTTTATTTTTTTAAAAATAAATTTAAAAATTATTTTTAAAAACTCTTTTCAAAAATTAAAAATCAAATCAAACTAATGAAGCTCTATTTCTTTCATAATTATGAGAAACAAGTTTTGGCTTGAAAATTCGTTGCCTATAAATTTATGACGGTGAAAGTATGAATGAAAATCATATATTATATAGAAGAAAAATTTCATCTATAAAAAAGAAAGAAAACTTCCTAATAAAGGGGAAAAGGGTCTATAATTAAAAGAGACGTGTGTACAATAGATGCAACACGCGTATGGGATCTAGTGAATTCCAAACGTTGCCATCAGTTTCAGTTGAATTAAACGGATCTGGAATAATTTAAAAAGTGTTGCAAAAATCTTGATAGTGAAACAAAAAGTTGCAAAAGAAGCTTTGATAACAAAAGAAAAAAAAAACTACTTTTAGATTTTGTTTGATAGCAAGATAGGATAGAATACAAAAAAAAAAAAACATGCATGATATATAACAAAAATAGAAAAACAAACGTAATAGACCAATATAATTTTTAATCTTATCCAACATTTAGTGTAAATTACATAATAAACAATATTATGATAAGAGTCCGTTTAAATTTATTTTAAAAAAATTATTTTTTATGTATTTGTCTACACTGTTTTTACTTAAAAAAATAAGTTTTTTTTTAAAGAATCAGTCATATTTTTTTTAAAAAACAATATATGATTTTTCAAAATTCAATTTTAAGTACATATATTTTCAAAATTAAATTTTAATTTATTTTAGAAATTATAATTTTTACTAGGGTGATATATTATTATATAAAAATTTTTAAAGTTCAAACTATTATTCAAATATTTTGTTAACATTGTTTGAATAATAGTTATTTAATTTATTTTATTTAATAATATAATTTAAATTTATGTATCAAATTATTATTATATATATAAATAAACAAAGGATAATATGTTGACTAAAAAATAATGTATATTATGATCTTCTATTACTTTTTTTAAGAGAAGAGATAATATCTATTACTGTACATTATAATTATTATATTATCCAATGTATAGATCAATTAGCATGAGTTGATTCAATTTAACTTGTAATTTTGAGTTCGAGTTTTTTGATATGCAACTCCTTGAAGAAAGAGTTTATCATTTATACTCCACAAAAATTATAAAGTTAAAAAGAGATGGAGAAAAAATTTATCCAATCGTTGACACAACTGTTTTTAGGGATAAGAACACACTAGATCAACGTATATAATATATACGAGAAGTAAAATAACATTATAACATCTATTAAATAAAAAAAAAGAAAACTGCTCATAATTATCTTATAGTATATTCTATCATATTTTGGTTAATGAACCAGTTTTATAGTATATTATAATAATATGAAAATAAAATTATTTTTAGTTGAATTAAAAATATTAAAGCTGTCTTTGAAACAAATATTAAAGACATTTATATATAGAAATCTAAATATTTTTAACGTCGTAGATTTATGTGAACTATTATCTTAATTTTAATTGAATTCTTATTTTTTAATGATTGAATTGTTAATGTATGTTTAATTAATTATTATTAAGACTGATAAATTTAAATATAGTTAATTAAATGAAAGGATCAATAACTTTTTTTAATGAAACTTGTTTACATATATTATGTTTGAATGAATTGCATCATTACAAAATTTATGAAAATTTTTAACATATCTCACTAACTTAAAATCCTTCTTCTTTATAACGTTTGGAGGTAGGGATGAATCAATTAAGGTTTGTTACACTTAGTAATTTATAAGAAAGTTGATAATTATTATAATAATATTTAATTGGAGTTAGAATTAGAAGAATATTAAACATTGTGAGATTACAATACTAGTATTCTTAATTATATATTTTCTCAATTAATCACAATTCTAAATTTTTGTTTTACTTTAATTATTTCATTTTACTTATAACCAAATTTAGGTTCGATATTAAGATTATTATTTTATATGAACGATACATTTTTTTTAAACGCATTTAAAAAATATAGCATCTCTCAAAATTCAACACATCAATTATTAAATAAAATAAGAGTTGTATTAACCCTCAAGTAGTTTTTTTTCATAAGCCAACAAATTATTATTAAAAAACTAGAAAATACAAGGGATGTTTCCTATTACGTTTACAAAATATAGAAAATAGGTTCTAAAAATGACATAAGAGTTTGCAAATAATTTAGCCATCTTATTACTTATTTAGGCTTAAAAAGTCATCACTCATCCACATAAAAAATGAGATTCATAAATTATTTTGTAAATAAGTAAAATGTAACTTTTCTAACATGAAATGCATGTGGTTTTAACCTTAACTCAAGTTTACTAGTTGCTTACGTGTTTTCTCTAAATGTGTATTCAACCCACCCAAAGTTTTTATATTATGATTGTGATTAGTCTATTTTGGATAGTAAGAATCTTGCCTGTGTCCATCTATATTTCTTTTTAGACTTTAGAGCACAAGTTTTTGTTTGTATTTCATCTTACTTGGAAGAAATCAACCATTTTACGGTCTGGTAACGTTATATTTTATTGAAAATGGTAAACCATATTTCTATATATGCCTTTACTAAAATGGCATATGTTATTGTTAGTACGTTCACATCTTAAGCTATTAACTGCTCTCATTCAGATACACACTCGTTTGAAAGGGATATTTGTTTTCTAAAATCTTGACCAGCACTCTCTGAGGCATTTTTGACAGAACCAAAAGTTTATTCACTCATTCAAATACTATATTTTTTTACCGAACTCCGATAGAACCTCGTGACCTCTCTTGTCAGAAAACGTAAGTGACTTCCTTAAATAGATAAGTATCTGCAAAAAAAACTCCCACAGTCAAATTAAACAAGACTACCAAAAATAAAGAGGTGTAAGTGTTCAGAATTCTCAACCTGTGCAAATCCCTTTAATAAATTTTAAAAAAGTTCTAAATTACCTTTTTAGAAAAATGAACTTTTTGTTGGGTAGGATGAGAGAATACTGAGTTCTGAGTTATGTCGAGTACAAAATGGCTATTGGAGGTGCTCAGGCTTCTGAGGACTAGGGAGAGAGGGGGGATACTCTAGGTGAGAAGCTGACAAACGTTGACACAACTAAGAGAATGAGCATCTCATAGCAAGATTAATTGCAGCTTTGAAAATACTAAAGCAAGGTCAGAGTCAATTGCTGTTTAGTAAAGATTAGTGTTTATTGGCAACTGGGAAAGCATGACAACAGTGAATGACATTAAAATAGGACCCTTGAAGTTACTCACAAAGAAAGGTAATTTAAGTTGGTTTAACTACTCCCTTTGCACAGAAAAGAAATTTATATTTAAGTTATTCAAGTTTATCAGACAGTTAATATGTAGCTAGTGGCGTAATTTTCAAGTCTTCTATGATTTTTCTTAACTCAAATAGTAAGTGTTTATATACACTATATTAATAACATATTGCTCTCATGTTAATAACCGAAGATAAAATTTGTAAAACTAGAGATTCGTGAGTAATCAGATAACAATCCAATAGCAATCACTAAGAAGTCTAAGATTAATGGAATATTAGAATTTAAATTAGCTGACTTTAACTTCAAAAACAAGCTCATCAAGATGAATGTGGGATATCCAACAATTTTTTTATGAGTGGATCTCCAACAATTTTGAAGATTACTCGGTCAAGTACATAGCATATATTCCATTCCATTTTGTTATATAGCTTAGTTCTTCGATTGTTCCATACTATGCATTCATTTTGTCATCTTTTAATGAAGACATACCTGTTTCTGCAGTTAAGCTATTAATTATGAGTGACAAGTATTGGCAAGAAAGTTCGTTGACTACAAGTATATCACGATGAAAGTAGCAAAAAAAGGTAACTTAAGGTGGATTATACCTTTATGACAAAGTAGCACAAAGGAAAATTTACTAATCAATGGAAAGAATGTATCTAAAACTAAAAGAGGCATGTGTGTACTGGAGAAGCAACACGGGATCTATCTCGTGAATTCCAAACGCGTTGCCATCGATTTGAGTTGGACCCTCCACTGAAAATTTAGAAAATTCTACTGAACACGAGGCAGAGTAAGAGCTTCCTCAATAAAATTCTGTCACTCTCATCTCTGATTAATCAGGACACTGTGATCATCATTTCTTGTCATATATTTGCCTTTCTTTCTCAATCAAAGGCCCCCATATTCTGCCCCATTTATTCTACATGCCTGAAAAGTTCTTCAAATGAATTAGTTAGCTATATATCCATCACTTTCAACCTCCATATGTCAATGTTTCTTATACCAAATTGATATTGAGGACCAACCAAATCATGTGACATTTGGTAAAAAAACAAGTGTGCTTTGTATTTTCTTGTTGAAAGAATGTTTATTTGTAGCTAGTACTCTAAAAGTTGCGCGCTTAAGAATGAATTCTAGTGCATCAAATGCATGTATCAATTGTTTAGTTTGATTAATAATCTTGAATATTTAACCCTGTCATTCATAATGCATATCTACAAGAGACAAACTTTACTATGAATGTTCATATAGAAACAATTTACATATCCAATGACTAAATTGTTACTATGTGGTAAATGAAAATCATATAACTTATTTCATGTATTTTTTTCAGTTTCTACTATTAAAAAATATTGTTATTTAATGAATTTTTTTAATAATTTTTTTATCTTTTATGTAACTCATTAAATGTCATAATATTTTTTTATTAGTGAGAACAAGAAAAGAGATACAAAACAAGAACAGACGAATTTCATCTATTATGTAGTATGACTAACGAGCTCATATAGACTTACTTGACTAATTTAATGTTCAAAAGGTTAAATGGAAGAAGGGGTTGTAATTTTGTAGATTTGAATTTCTTCCAGTAATATACAACTAACATGATCAACAGAAAAACCCACCATACTTGTTTAGGGAAATATAAGGTTAGCTTAATGATTAGAAAAAAAGAAAAGGATTAGGAATTAAAGATGAAGAGAGAAGGGAGTAGGACAAATGTAAAAGTTTCAATCTTTTTAATAACATATTAAGGAATGTAATCTTGATGTATATATTGAACATAATCTTCTACCATAATAGTATAACACCTCTTACATGTCCTTTTAACACCATTGGTAAAGGTTGGTCCCGAAGTTCTATCCCTAGCTAATACAATCTCATATTCTACAATCATTCTAAACATCGAGAAGAAACCTCGATGGGTACAGCATGATGTCTCGATTTGCAATAACATTGGTGGGATTTGCAATCAATCCAACTTTTAAGATCTGACTGTAATAGACATTCGGAACAGGAATGCCCACTGCTGATAAACATAATGATCAATCATCACCTCATTGAATGAAAAATCACAAGGTGATTAATGCTTATAATTTCACTCCCATCAAGGGGGTCTAAAAATTCGTCTTAATGATAGTGTATTGAGTAACATGTTAGGGTCTGCGCTCTAGAAAGTGAACACACATTTTTATAGCCGTTCTGTGAAATGAAAGAATTAGCAACTATAAGGGATGCAATCATAGTTCATGCCCCCCTTTAATGAAGCTTGTGGTACACACCTAGATACAAACAGGGAGTGAAGTTTAAGGCTTAATTTGGTGAACCCCATTTAGAATTTTTCCTCTTTCCTAATCTTGCTTTTTATCTAAACATACAGAATTCAAATTGAATATGGCGATTTCTCTTCACCAACCACCGTCAACCATAATTTAAAATCCCTTTCACAACATAAAATATAAAAGGGTGAAGAGTGTAATTAATTGACAGAGATACAAGGGGTTTGGAGCAGCGTCCATGTCAAAAGGGTGAAGATTCTTATAGGACCCATCAAGGATCTCCTTTAGCCGGTTACGCTATGTGTTTCTGTTCATCTTTTTCTCATGCCAATGCTAATAATAATACATTAATGTTTATTTACTTTCAGTTTGTAACCAACAAATATCTTAACTCCACATAAAAGAGTAAGGCTTATATAGGTTATTGCTGATAGTTGAATACTAATATCTTTAAAATAGGATATATAATTAAAGTGACTTTTATCTTTTATTATCTCAATAATTTCTGTTCTTACATGACTACTAACTTGTTTTTAGTAACAAACAAAACTATTTTTTATAAGCCAACAAACATAACTATTAACTAGCAATTTAACTAGGTACAGTTGTACCTATACTAATACACTAAATCTCATTAGAACTATCAATTTAAGTTATATCATATGTTTAAAAAGCTAATTATCTTTTTAGGAATAAGTCATGAATCTTTTGTTCAACATTTAATATTTTCTTTTACTCTTGTCTTATAACTCAGACAGAATTTGTGTTAAAACGGTAATCATTTTATTCTAAATAAAGTTTTTTGACTTATAAAAAAAAAACTAATTATCTATTAACTTAGATATATGTTGAATTTGAGAGAGGAAACTGAATTAATTCTCACTAAATACATAGTTAAAGAAGACAATTTTATTTGTGATTAAAACTATATGAATTAAAGATTAGTTTCATAACCGATCTAAGCCATAAAAAATAATTATTCTAATTTTTTGACTTATAAAATAAACTAATTATCTATTAACCACGAAGTATGTATTGTTTTTAAGAGTGTGTTGGATAAAACTAGCTAAAGCTAAAAATCTAGCGGTAAGTATTTGGTAAAACTAATTGAAAGTTATAAAATAATTAATAAGTATATCATTAATAATTAAATCAACGATGAGTATTTAAAATAATTATAACGTATTTTAATAATATAAATTTATTATATTTTAAATTATAAATTATTATAATTACATATTTAAATTATAAATTTCTATATGTGCATATTTAAATTATAATGAATGTTCAAATTATAATTATATATTAAAATTATAATTATATATTTAAATTATAATTATATATTTAAATTGTAATTATATATTTAAAGTATAATTAAATATTTAAATTATGAATTACTTTAATTATATATTTAAATTATAAATTTATATAATTAAATACATAAATTTTAAATTATAATTTTCTGTAATTATATATTAAATTATATATCACTATATTACATTAACGAAGAAGAAAGAATTGAAAAGAAAAATGATTTTATGCAAGAGAAAGAATTATAGAGAGAAAATATATTAATTAATGAAAATAGGATATCTTTTAAAAAAATTACTTAAAATAATTTTTTAGAATAAACTATTTGAAATAACTTTTTAAAATAAAAGCTACTAACTCTCAAAAAAGCATCTAACTTTTATTTTCGAATTGAAATTTTAACTATTTCAAATACCATTTCACTTAATTTTAATTTTCAATTTTTAGCTAATTGAAATAAAAAAAAAACTATAAAAGTGTTTTTCATAAGTTATTTTTTATTGATAATATTGGTGTGAAGTGATTAACTATTTGATTATCATTAATCTTGGTTAAAAAAATTTACAGATTACCTTTATTTAGTGAGTATTCTTACAATCACTTTTTTTTTTTTAACCCACAAAACTTAAAGTAGAAACCTTATTTAAATTGACGGAATTGAATAACACTGAACAACTTGCAGCTTTCTTAAATATTTACACAGGTGATGGTAGAGAAAGGATAGTGCATTGCTGGTTACGTACCACACCCCTACCATAGGGTTGGGGAAGGAACCATTGTGGTGGGCTCCACAATGGCCCCTCTCATCAATTTCAATGATGTGGTCCGCCGCATGATTCCCGACCCGCGGCCGACCGTGTACCACACCGCCGTCCTACCTGGACTAACCCAGTCAACATCATCAATGTCTAAAGCGTGTGAATTTCTAATAAACCTGTTTTTATCTATCTCATAATGTTGTTATTACATTGTACCATGTTAATTGTGTAAGTCCATCAATGTTTTTAATAGATTGTATAATCCTTATGGCACACACAGTGATTCAGTTTATGTAAATAATAATATGACCTTTTTCCATGCGTACTTACAGTTCTAGTTAAATATTATAGGCTACTGAGACTTCTTTTTTTTTAATACTCACATCTGGATTAATTCTTTATTCTTAATTAATTACTGTTTAACAAGTGTATACATGAGGTTCATTCATAACTTTTAACCGGCACTTATGAACGTTGGTATTAAAAGTGTAAAGAAAAAAAAAAGAAAAACTCACACAGATTTAATTAGTATAATAATAAAATCAAAATATTAAAAAGATTTTTGTAAAGAGGTAAAAGGTTAACTCGAGGATAGAGTGGACAAATTGTAAAGAGAGAAACCTAAGTTCTAAATTATTTTACTGACAAAACTAATATATTAACAACTAACATTTATTTATAAAAAATTTTTTTTTATAGAATTTAGAAGCAAAAAAATATTAATTTAATAAGAAGAAAATTTTAAAGAGTATAATTTACTCTAAAGTTTATTATAATGATGGCTGATGTTATATGCCTCTTTGGATGTATTTGATTTTTATAGATAAAAACAATAACAATGACTTATGTTGTTTTATTAGATGAATTAAAATGTACTGTATTTAAATATCATTTAAATGGTTATACATATCGACATAATTGGACATAATTGATAGCTGAGAAAATTAGCCTGAGTCACTAGAATCACTACAAAGATTCAACGGGATATATATATACACTTTACATGAATGATCAATTGATGTAAAATTGTTATAGTTAATTAGTAATATAGACTTTGAAATTTGAACATAAAAATACATTAAATACTTGAGAAAAAAGAAGAAGGGTTTTAATGTATAAAATGATCTTACCCGATTTAAACATTATAATGTATAAAATTTGAACAAGTGTTTCTTAAGGTTCAATTCTTGAATCACTTTGTTTGGATTTTTTTTAGTTTATTTTACATTACGTTATACCTCCTTTATGAGTAAACATTATACTCCAAAAATTGAAAAGGAAAAAAAAGAAAACAAATGAGAATATAAAACATGCGAATGAGAGATAAGAGGATAAACTATATTATACCTAAGTTTTGGCTTTCCTTATCTTTTGATCAAAGTGCGAAACAAAAGAAAGTACTAGTAAGCGATAAATAAGGGTAAAAGAATTGCAACGAAACTAGGGTATTACATTGACACGTGCACCATCAATATTATGATTACAAAATTACTACTAATGAGTATAATGATTTTGCGTAAAAGATGTGATTTCACTAGCAACTAAGACGAAGCTCATACGGCGTCTGTTGTGCTTTTCGAGAAAAAAAAAAGAAGGAAAAAAGTCATACGGCTCTGCATGCGTTTCATTTCACTTTCTTCTTGATTCCACCAAGCATGTATGGTGACCCCTGCAGTGTAATTTTGTGACCAATTGGGCCACGTATTTTCCTAAATGGACCATCTCAGATCATGGAAGCAGATTCATTTCAAAATCCCACTGTTCTAACTGCGCCAGCAAAATCCAATAAGGTGTTCATGATCTATTATTATGTATCATTTCACATTACTATTGTGACAAATCATTATTTCCAAGTTGGTTTGGTGTTGCGAATCCAGTTCTAGTTGTGGAGGTAATTTAAAACTTCCTTTTCCTTCAATAAATATATATATATGTGTGTGTAAATTGACATTTATACATGCAGGTTGTTCTATTTTTCAGAATATGGGATTTTGGTGGTGGATAAGAATTACAAATTTACAATAGAGAAATATAAGATTGGTCTGGTGGGAGAGTAGAAAGTAGAAAGATAAGAAAGAAGAGATTCAGCATTCGAATCTTTTCATTAATAAAAATTTAAATTTACAATAGTTAGTTAAATTAAAATTTGTATTTAATAAGCATGATAAAAAAATACAAAATATTTATGAAAAATATAGCAAAGAAAGAGTTTATAGAGTTGTGATTGTTATCTTGACAGAATGATCCATTTTGAATCATGCATATTTGTAGTTCGGGTGAGAAGGTTAATTTTCTTTTTCTACAAATGTTTTACTCGAAGGGATTTGAATCTATACTCTTTAAATGTTTTACTCGAAGGGATTTGAATCTATACTCTTTCTATCTTCAAGTGTTTTTTGTGACATGAACCAACCTTCTAACTCTAGATGATTAGTGAAGATTGACTTCAATAAGCCTTGAGATATGGAAAATGAGAAATTTTATGGAATGTTAAGGTCATTACAAATCTTACATGTGCTATGTATGTCTATCTTAACTATGCCATTAGTTCCCTCCATATTATTTGTTTACAAGCTCACTTAAATTGTTAATCTATTACACAAGGTTACATAAACCATCCCAGTGGTTTGAACTAATTAGGATGTGACATTAATTTATTTCATCAATTATCTCAATCAAATAATTATATGTTACATATTAATAAATAGTTGAAACTAAAGATAATATGATGATTGGAACTATTAACAATTTCTTGTATTTAAGGGTATACTGGGTACCTTCAGACCAAACCTATCCTCTTCAACCTGGACAACCAGAGAGATAAATAGGTAGATGTCACCTGGTTCGGCTTAGATAGGGTCCACTATCTCAACTCTAAGTAAAAAGTCTACATTATCCTCTTTTAGGTAAGTCAAAATGCTAATAACCTAAGCCTAAACCGAAAAAAAGATAAACACTATAGAAGGGAGACAATAGTATAAGTTTGACTATGCACTATTTTATGTTTTCTTACTGAGACATTGTACTTTGGAAGAGTAGTCAACTATTTTTTGTGGAATTGAACTTAACACTTATCCTAATTTGAAGTAACACCTCCTTTATCAACTATTCTTTGTGAAATTTAACTTAACACTTATCCTAATTTGAAGTAACACCTCCTCTTTTGAATTTTTTTCCTAAATTCCCCTTTATTTCTGATTCTCTCTCCCCTACCTAATTTTCTCAATCATCACTCTCTCTCCTCACCTTTCTTTTTGCATCATCCTCTCTCTCATCTCTCCTCACTTCTTGGTTCCCATTCTCATATAAATATATTTAGTATTTTGATATTTAAGTCTGAAATTTATTTTAAAATTTGAAATTTGAAATAAATATTTTTTAAATTTGAAATAAATATTGTTTTAAATTTGAAATAAATATTGTTTTAATTATTGTTTTAAATTTAAAATAAATATTGTTTTAAATAACTAAAAAAAATTAAAATTTGAAATAAATATTATTTTAATTATTGTTTTAAATATTAATAGTAAATCATGAATACTTCATTCGAAAACCATAACAAATTTATTTTACATGTAACAAAAGTAATAGTAGCAGTGAAAACTCAATAATTATATGTAACAAATTTATTACTGCAATCACTAATTTGACTCTATGAAATTATAATCCGGTGAATCTTTGTCGGAGAGTAAAATAATTTACGCATTTTTTTAATTCTCCAACAATGGTTCGTCGGAGAGTAAAAAAATTGATGGTATATTAGAATTTTTTATCAAAGCAGGTGAGATTTCAAATTTTATCAGAATACTTTTACAGGTACCCAACTGTGTCAATCCAGATTGACTATTTGGAGAAGATCAACAAGGATTTAGAAGGAAAAGTCAGCGAAGGATTTGGAGCTCATGTTCAGCGGGCGTGTAGGAACAAAAGGATGCCCCAAGTGTCTTTAATTAATTATTAGAAATCACCAAGAAATAGGTTGTTTCATTTTCTTAACTAGGGATGGAAAAAACATCTGCGCCCGTATAAAACCAGCAAAAATATTCGTACGAAAAGTATAAATGGGTACCCGCCACCCGCGGGTACAGGTTTTTTCTACCCGCTCCATAATGAGCGCCGGTACGGGTATCATATTCGTACCCCGCGGATACCTGCTACCCGCTAAACTAAAATAATATATATATATATATATATATATATATATATATATATATATAAAAGTTAAAAAATAATATTTTTGGAAAATAAATCAAATTAAAATATTAATTATCAAAATTCATTGATATCAATCTTTATTTTTTTTATGAAAACTTATAGTTAATAAAACTATTTATTATAAAATGTTGATAATATAAAATAAATATTTTATTTGTATTAAATATTTTCTTATAATATATTACATTAATCTACTTTTAGATCTATTAATCTCCTAGAAACTAGTATAATTTTATTTTTAGATTTTCCAAAAAATAAATTATTTATTTGATAAAAATTCTTATAAAAATATTTAATTTAAAAAAAAAAATATTTTTTTTAAAATACCCATGGTACCCGTGGATATCCGCAAGCATTTCTATAGCAGGTACCCGACGGGTTTTTAGTAGGTAACGAATGACATGTTTTTGTAGGACACTATTCGTGTCCGTTCTGACCTGTTTCTATTTCTATTCTTGACCAATTGATGTCTGTTGTTTGAGATTTAGGATGAGTGAAATTCTTATTATTGTTTGAATTAGAATGTATATATGTATTTTATTATTATTTCAGTGTGCAAGCTTATCATGACATGTTTATCTTTGGTTGTTTAACATTATGATCACGTAATTAGTGTTCAGAAACAAGATCTGTTTAAGAAATTTGAGTCCTAATATAACTTTTTATTTATTTTATTAAATTTAATATAAATAGTTAAAGTTACTTAATGTAATATATATTAATTATTAAATATTTATTTTTTATCAAATAATATCATTGTTAGCAAATATTAACATTTTAACAGATTAAAAATATTTGACTCATTTATGTTGTACAAATGTTGCTCTTAAGATTGTTGTATAATTTATTGTCATTCAGATCATGGTGACTGATTTTCTAAGACACATAGGTCATTGTCCTTAAAAACTTATCTAAAGTGTTCTTGCAAGTTTCCGAAATTCAAGAGAAACTTCTCATGATTTTAAACTAGAAGTCATACTTTTTATGATCATCTTCACATTTCATAGCATAAGAAACTGAAATGCATATTAAAAGCTTTGGTGACTTGAGTTTACTAGAGCTTGTTGTAGTCTTGACAAGTAAGCATGACAATTGGGTAAGACGGGGACGGGTATGACATTACCATCCTCATCCCCGCTCCCAAAACTCATCCTCATCTCTGTCCCCATACCCGACGAGTATGAGATTTTATGTCCTATCCCCATCTTTGGAGGGTATATCTATACCCGTCCCATACTCACAAAAAAATATAATACTTTCGATAAAAAATAAACTTTTTGAATATAATGATATTAATTAAAAAATTATCTGATAAATAAAAAATTTGTAATTTGTGAATTAAATATCAAATCTTTCTTTCTTTTTTTTTAAGGTAAATGTCAACCTGTCTTGACATTCCAAAAATTGTAATTTGTGAATAAAACATGAATCTAAGATATCATTTGATTTTTAAAAATTAGGTATAATAATTAAGGATAAAAGTTCGAGGTATTTTAGTAATTAAAATAAGGAGTGAACAAGGGCGGGTACAAGGATGAAATGGGTATATATATCCTTATTTTCATCTTGGACTTAAACAAATAAAGTATTCTCCATACTCGTACTCATGCTAAATCAAATCGGGGATTCCCCGTTAACTTGGAGTGGGTTCGGGGATTATCCACAAGTACAATTTTATTTGTCATCTCTATTTGTAGGTGTACCGAGTTCAATTGTAATGTGGTAAAATAGGATTATCGTATTCACAGAAAGTTGTAAGATGTTTTATAATTTCAACTATCATAATAAAACCTATAAAAAATAATAATTTATAGCTTGTAGATTTGTGATTTTAATATCGAAAAGTAAATAGAAAATATTTAAAATGTAAAAGTGCAAGAATAAAATTTAACTAGAAATCAGTGAAAATGAATATTGGGATCAAATTTTATTAATTCTCAATATTGGGAATGAGCATGATAGCTAGGATGTAGGTTCGGGGTCTCTTATGAAAATGGGGCTAATATATTAGAAAGATTAGAGACAATGGAGGTTAGAGATATGAAGAAAGTGAGGTTGGAGAAAAAGTTAAATAGAGAAGTGGGAAGTGAAAAAGTTGAATATGTATACACCATGTGACTTAGAAGGGAAGCGACAATATATGTTGGGAAGATACAAGGAGGAGTAGAGTTGAAATAGGGGGATGTTGGTGGCGCATCATGGAGGACTTTAATTCTATTAGAGGTGACTATGAGCAAAAGAGGGTGTCCAATAATACAAGATCGAAGGACAAGCAATTGCTTAATGATTTTATCGAGAGGGAAGGTTTAGTAGATTTACCCATTTTTGGCTAAAAGTATACATGGTATAAAAATAATGATAAAACCATGAGCCGTCTAGATAGGTTCCTAATGTCAGAGAAATTCCATTTGGATTGGTGTAATGTAGAACAATGAGGTTTACAAGGAATGTGTCTAATCATTGCCTGATAATATTAAAGGAAGGGGACGACAATTGGGGACCAAAACCTTGTAGGTTCCTAAATTGTTGGTTTGACGGTGAACGATTCATGCCATTTGTTGAGACTAAATGAAGTAATTTGAAAGTTCAAGGTAGGAAGACATTTGTGCTGAAGGAAAAATTTAAATTGATAAAAGAAAGGCTAAAGGTGTGGAGGAATATGGAGGTATTTTGTGATATTCAAAGGAGCATAACAAGGGAGATGCAAAATATCCTCAAGTTCGATCAAAGAAGAGGAGGATGGGTTAGAGACACAAGAAATAGACTGGTAAAATTTACATGGAAAACTTTAAAAAAATGGGTAGGAAGAAAGGTTTCTCTTTTGAGTCAAAAGGTCGTGGTACAATGGTTGAAAGATAGGAATGCTAATTCAATGTTCTTTCATCGAGAACTAGTAAAAAGAAAGAAAAATAATGAAATTTTAAGTCTTAATTTTCATGGGAAGGTTGTGGAGGAAGTTGAGGCACTAAAAGTTAAGTTACCGCAACATTTTCAAAATCAATTTTAAGAAAGTGGCTAGCATTGACCAACTATAGAAAACTTAACCTTTCATAAGATTAAGGATGAGGAATGAACCTCCTAGAAAAGCCTTTTACTGAAGTAGAGATTATTCTTATGATAAAAGTTTAATATATGATGCAATTAATTTTAGGTTTTTAAAGGAATTTTGTACATATGTTGAAAGAGGATTTTTGTGGCTTTTTTTTTACAAATTTCATTGTAATAACAATCTAATCAAAGGTTCAAATAATTCCTTTATAGTTCTAATTCCAAAAAAGAACAATACTTAAAATGTAGGTGATTATCATCCGATTGGCTTGTTGGTTGTATGTACAAGGTTCTGGTGAAACTACTGGTGGTTAGGTTGAAGGAGTGATGCACACACTAATATCTGAGAATCAAATAACTTTTGTCTTAGGTTGGAAAATATTGGATGAATTTGTGTTAGTGAATAAGGTGGTGAAGGATGTTAGGTGATTGCGTTAAGAGTTAGTGTGCTTGAAGGTTGATTTTGAAAAGGCCTATAACTTAGTGAATTAGCAATATTTATGTAATGTTATGGAATTGATGGGGATTGGTGGTAGGTCGACAGGTTGGATAAAGGAATATCTAGGATCGACAAGACTGTTTGTGTTACTCCACGGAAGCCCTACTAAGGAGTTTGTATGAGGCTGACATTAGAAAGGAGACCATTTGTCACCTTTCTTATTTCTCATTGCAGCAAAAGGGTAACCCAAAAGATTAGGGATGCAATGAAGTTAGGAATGTGCAAGGGGTATGTTGTAGGGAAACCGTGCCTTTGTGTCTCACATTTACAATTTGTAGACGACACATTACTCCTAGCTCAAATGAATTGGGAGTTTATGAAAGTGCTTATAAGTTTCTTGCAGAATTCTGAAATAATATCAAGACTAATGGTGAATTTCCATAAGAGTAAACTTTGAGGGACAAATGTGCCTAAACCATGGATGGAGCGGGTGACAATATTGGAACTATCCCTTTCTAATACATGGGATTACCAATTAGGGTGTAATCCCTCAAAATTAGTAATGTGAAATTATAAAACATTTGTCTATCTTTGTAGGAGTATAAGTGTATCTATTGTCTATCTTTCTTAAGGCTCCAAAAGGTATTATCACTTAACTTGAATCACGTAAACTTGTTTAATTAATAATAACTCAATCTGAACCAATTATTAAAATTCTTTGATTATTACTATGTTTTTTTTATTTCTCATCGTAACTTTTTCTTCTCATCTGAGTTGTCATCTTTCTCTCTTTTGTTTTTTTTTCTCTCTCTCTCTCTATATATATATATGTAGGTATGTATTCTTTTAAAAATAAATAACTTATAAGTATAATATTTTTACGTTTTAATATTTTTATTTATTCTATTTTTTAGTTTTAAATATTAAATTATATATTTAAAACAAAAATTTTATTGTTCAATACAAATTAGATTATCAAAATACATTTCAATCATCCCAGTGTTATTAAAAATGAAATTGTAGAAAAATCTATTCGCACTCTAGGTTTTGTTGTTTTGAAAATATTATTACCCATAATATTTTTTGTTCTATTAAATTTATGTTATTATTGAAATAAAATATTTTTTGTAAATAAATTTATTTTATACAATATTTTTATTTGTAAATATACTTTTTGTTACAAGATATTACTATTTTAAAAATTAAAGTTTTTAATTTTTACCAAATAATTTTTAATTTCCATTAAAAACTAGTTTAAATGAGATTTAATATTAAGCTTAAAAAGATAAAAATTGACAAACAACTTATGTTTATTTTTCTAATTCGTTATAAATTTAATTTAAAAATAAATTTTAAGAAAAAAATTGGACCAAATGTAACCTAAGATTAATAATAAATTACTTACCCATTAAAGTAATATATATACTTACTCTAAATAAGTTTATTTATTCTAGTACATCTTAAAAGTCTCACATGTCTTAAGAACTTTTTAGAAGTAATTTATACAATTACTTTGCTTAATTAATCCATGAGTGTGCCTTTTAAAGGTAAAACTACGCTCATGATGTCAAAACAAAAATATCTCAATATGCTAATTTAGGTTGAAATGTTGACAATAAAATAAGGATCTAAGACACATATAAGGAGTAAGGATTATCATCCCATTAATTAGTTGACTAAGTGACTACTTTTTTATTGTATACCTTAAAAGTTCTACAAGGTTAAGAAGAATGCATGCACACATAACACACCTTTCTTTTTTAACTTGCCAAGACACCTTTTAAGGAAAGCTTGTGATATTCATACAACACTAAAGCGGATAATACCTTGTATGTTGTTGCCCTAATGATGTTGCGAACTTGTGGTAAGAATAACATTGGTTATATCTTTTAGTTAATTAATGAATAATGTTAATATTCACAACACTCAAAATCATTTGTGTAATATATTTGGACATGTTTGGAATAAGCTTTAATATTTCATCGAAAACTAAAAATATCAATCAATTAATATATATTTTAGGAGGAGTTATAAGGATGACCTAGTGACAAAGTGCATATATGGAGAGAATGAAAAAGGAGAGATAGTGAGTTCAAAACTTCGAATCCCTTCACTAACACATTAACAACTAATAATATTTTCCTATATATATATATATATATATATATATATATATATATATATATATATATATATATATATATATATATATATATATATATATATATATATATATGAGAAAATATTCTAATAAAAAGCTTATTGCATGTTGTTTGATAAAATATCACCTAGTAGCGAAAGTTACGAATAATTAGTAGTTACTACTTACGGATGACTTATAGTTGTAGTTGTCTCTTATGTCATTGATTAACACGAATACTATGTCAAAAGAGTTACTTCAAGGATTGTGGTCCTAAGAAGTTATTGCTTTCAACCTTTATTAAGGGTCCTGTTTCTTTTCCATACCAAAGTTCTTTAAAATCTTGTTAAGTTATATAAAAATTTTGTAAAAATAATTATGAAAATTATTAGAAAAATGTTAACAATTCATTTCTTATAACATACTTTTACTGTGGTTGAAATTTAATAGAAAATATGATTTTGCGTGTCTCCCTTCTTCTTATAACAAAGTATGCACAAGAAAGTGTATTAAAAATTGATACTCTTCAACTATTAATTTAAAGCTTAAGTTAATAAAATTTAACATTTACAAAAATTATTTTATGAAATAAGTTTAACAATATTTATTCTTAAAGTAAACAAATATTGTTTGTATCATTATAGAAGAAGACGATGCAGGATTAAGTTAAGTTGAAAGAGTATTCGGGAAAGATAATAATCTTAATTATAACTTATTTCTTAAATTATAAGTTGGTTTCAAAAATAAGTTTAATGACAACCTAGTTTAAATTTTAAAAAAATAAATACTGAAAAAATATGTTCTTCTTTTGAAGGAAACAAAATTTTGTAGCTTAAAAATCAAATAGGACTGATTGGTTAAATCGGTTAAGAACCAGCTTTGAAAAGAGGTTGAACCGGTCTTCAATTTATTTTTAATATTTTTATTTTTAGAATTCATTAATTTAATATTAATAATTAAAGATAATTTCGTTAGTAACATCCAAAATGAATTTAATGTATGCTGTTAATTTCGTTATCCTGCATAAGTTTTGTTAACCAAGTTTTTTCCGTTAACGTTATTCAACATTTTCTAGAATAACCTTAGACATGTTTTTTTAGATTGATGTTGTTAGCATTATTTTGTTTTAGATTAGGTTATTTTTTAGCCAAGATTAGCCAAAAATATTTTTGACTGAAATTGGTCAAAATTTCCTTAAAATATATTAAAACTTTTAATGCCATAGTATTTCTAATGCACATTCTATTAAGAGTGTTTATGAATCGAATTCAGTTAGATTAGGTAAAATAAAATTTGATCTTATCAATTATGATCAATGGAATTGGATCGAAGTTATAAAAAAATAAAAATTAGCAATCCTGTGTTTATGGATCGAATAGTTAGATTAGGTAAAATAAAATTTGATCTTATCAATTATGATAGATGGAATTGGATCGAAGTTATAAAAAAATAAAAATTAGCAATCCAATCCAATTAAGAACAAATAGAATCATACTAAGAGATTACAACAAAAAAAATATTAAATATATATTTTTTATAAAACATAAGAAATAAAATATTTAATATAAAAGCATGCAAATAAAGATACATTGTGTCTTTTAAAATAAGAAGTAAAGTTCATTAGGTTGTTCACAAAATATAAAAAATAAATTTTAAAAAACTAAAACTAATAGTCATCATGACTTCATGCTTTTTTGTCCTACTTAATGTCATCATGTAAATAATATATTAAATAAAAATAAATGTAAAAATTATTTATCATTATATAGAAATTCCTTTCAAATATTTAGGGCTGCCAATTGGAGGGGAGGGGAGGGGTGGGGGACCGGGAAGTAAAGGTATGTGGAAATCGGTGATGGATGCAATTCAGAGGAGGTTGTCATCATAGGAGCCTAAACACTCATCTCTAGTAAGGAGAGTAGAGCTCATTAAAACAGTGTTGTCTGTATTATTACTCTATTATCCTTTTTTTATTCAAAGTGCCATCATGTATTATTTCTGCTCTTGAAAGTATGTTTAAGCATTTTCTTTGGGATTGTAAGCTAGAAGGCAAGAAGGTGAATTGGATGACATGGGAGAATGTGTGTAAACCAAAGGAGAAAGGAGGTTTAGGCCTTAGGAATATGTATTCATTTAACATTGCTTTGTTGGGAAAATGAAAGTGAAGATCAAAGGTAGAAAATTATGGTTTGTGCGTTAATGTGCTGAAGTCTAAGTACGAGATGTCAGATGGGTGGTTCAAGGCAATCGTTGCTCAAGATGGTGGTATATCTTCATTCTATTGAGGACCATAATCCGTAAGGTAGGTGGTCTCGTCATGTTAAAAGAAAGTTGAGGTGAAGAAGAGACTTTGTTTTGGCATGACAAGTTGGTAACAGATCAATGTCTAAGTGATTTGTATATCAGACTATATAGATTGGCAATCAACAAGAATATATCTATTAAAGTTGAGGGGGGAAAAACTCGAGTAGGAGTGAAGATGGAGAAGGAGGTTATTTGTGTGGGAGAAGGAGATGCTAGCAGAGCTATCTACATACCTGGAAGTTATCATTCTTAGTGGTAGGGTAAAGGATGAGTGAGTTTTGAGTGTGGATGAGCCAGGAAAGTATTTTTGTGTCTTCTGCATATAAGGTTGTATCCTCTTCCTCAATGACTTTCCAAGATAAGTTATTTGACTTATGTTCTCCGAAGGTTCGATATTTAGTCTAGAGGTTTGATTGTAGGTTGGTTGTCAACTAGAGATAATTTGTTAAGACGTTGGATAATTGGAATGGAAGAAGTTGGTTGTTCGCTATATGGAATGGCATTGGAAACCAACTTTCATGTATTTTTTTACTGTCCACTGTTTAATAGGGGTGGTACAAGATCTGCTTTTGGTGGGGGATCATGATAGTTCTCCATAATCAATGCCATATTCATTATTACCAGATTTATGTTTTAATCGATGGAGCTAAGGCATCCAACACTTTGGGTTGAACTTGGTCTTTCGTCTTTCGTTTGGTATGCTAGAATATGATATATATATATATATATATATATATATATATATATGGAAGACTCAAAACAATGCAATCTTTAAAGTTTAGGTGTTGAAGATTGATAATATAATTCAAGCGGTCCAATTGATCGCGTGGGAGTGGTGCTATGCAACAAAGCTAACTTCTCATTCCTTTCCAGAATGGGTGATGAATCTCATACTGTGTGTTTAATATTTAATTTCTTCTTATTGTCCTTAATTGTTTTTATGAGCTTTGTAATTCTGTGATTGACATTACTCGTGCTTATCCGGTTAATTTTTGCATCTTTAATAAATTTGTTGGCTTATAAAAAAAATTATTTATCATTAAAATTGACATTATTTACCATAATCATGTCACACTGAGATTTCTTTATATCTCTTCATAATTGTGGAATCAGACACATGTTTGATGAGTTAAAGTTTTGTATACCTCAAACATAACTCCTAGAAAATGATGGCTCGTCTAGAGAATTTTGGACCAAATTTTGGTTATCAATACACCTCTCACAGTATTGTGGGGTAGGTCACAATATTGTAACTTACAATCTGAAACTTTGCATGTCACACTGAGGTTTCAAAAATAGTTAGGAATAGGCCACAATATTGCGGCCATTTCATTGAGGTTTCATATCCCTCATAGGGGTGTGTATCTTGTACACAAAAAAATGTGGATCTCTTTTGCATGGCTGTGACATCAATTGTCTCGTGGTGTAAACCCATGTGGTCAAGTTACTATCAAATGATAACACTTGAAATGCTACAATTAAGTAGAAATATTGCACTTATAATTTTTAGCCTAGTGGTAAATAATCGATCCAACAAATCTAATTATATATACTTTATTCTAATTATCGCTCATAAGTTATACTCTTTTTATGCAAAATGCATAAGCTAAAAAATAATTTCAACAAACATGAGTAAAAAAACCTGATCAACAATGTTGATGAAAATTAGCCAACAAATAACCTTAATTACTGTTATTCGAAAAATAATTTTAGTTTTTTTTATAGCAAAATATTAGTTGTTAATGTATTAGTTTTTGTTAGTGGTAAGGATGACAAATAAATTCGTACCCGTGGGTAATCCCTGAACCCACCCTGAAGTGGACGAGGAATCCCCGATTTGACCGGGCACGGGTACGAGTAAGGGGAATACCCAATTTGTTAAGTCGGGGATGAGGATATATATACCCATCCCATACTCATACCCGCCTCACCCCGCTTTTATTTTAATGATTAAAATATTTATTTATTTTAAAAAAAAAGAAAGGTTTGACATTTAATTAAAAAATTTGAAACTTTGCATTTATTAGATAACTTTTGAATTAATATAATTTTATTCAAACAAATTATTTTCTACTAAAATATTATTATAATTTTTTTTGTAGGTATGAAACGGGTATGGGTATACCCGACACTTGATGGAGATGGAGATGTGGACATAAATCTCATACTCGTCAGGTATAAGGACAGGGATGGGGATGAGTTTCAAAAGTAGGAATGGGATGAAAATGTTATATCCGTCCTCACCCCGTGTTGCCATGCCTAGTTAGTGGAAGGATTCGAACCCACAATTTTTCTCTCTCCATGTCTTTATTTTATCAATAGACCAACCTTATAACTAAACAAAAAAAAATTAGTTGATGTCAACTGAAAACATTTTAACTAATTAAAAGCTAAAAATTATCTTCATTAATTTTAGTAAAAGAAAAAGAAAACTTCAGAGTTTATATATATATATATATATATATATATATATATATATATATATATATATATATATATATATATATATATATATATATGAAATTATAAGATTTTAACTAATTAAAATAGTTTCACAAATTCCTAGAATTTCGAATTCATTTAAATTTCATCGTTCATGTAAAGTATTTGATTGCAAAGTATATGAAATTTCTAAATAAATTAATTTCTGAATTAAAATTCTTGGTCGATAGACAAAGTTAGAAAACTGAAAATGCGAGAATCATCTGGAATAAATGGCATGCTTTAGTTATAAAGGATTTTCTTTTATGTTTCTTTTTCCTTTTTTGGCCTATGTGTTTATCTTCTACGTCAAGTTGGGAGACAGAAGTTCACCAACCCATCCATCAATGACACGTTGGTCGATCCCACTGCTCAACATACGTTTATTCCCCCATTTTTCTCATTTCCTTCTTTGAAATGAGTATAAAGAATTACTAGTTGACAATTACAAATCATCAAATTCAGACACTGTAGAATTGGTACATTAAAATGGACATAATTTGGCTTTAGAAAATGTAAAGTTAAAAAAAAAAAAACATTTGTAAGAGATATATAAATAATCACGTGGAAAAATAAGTTTTGAAAGGGCATGCCAGTATTCTTAGCTAACTTGGTATATGTTTATTACAGTCATTTAGGATTAAATTGACCTAGCTAAGAGTTAAGTTAAGAGGTAAAATAGTAAAACATATTTAGGCAATTAATTAACTTGTCCTAACAAAATTTATAGCACCAAATCACGTTTAAGCAGTTCATCAACTCTTGCCCGTGCGTACAAAAAAAGAAGCCTTTAATTATTATCCATTGGTATAAAAGACTGGTTTTAGTTATTTGAAAACTGGTAAAGAAGGGAACAGTAATGTAGATTAAACATTTTTATTAGGTCAAACTACTAAAGGTAATGACGTCAGCTATGGGGGGAACAACCATGAAGCCATGCGCAACTCAGTGGTCCTAGCTCCTTTTATATATATGGATTATACCCTTTATATTCCTTTCTCATAACACAATTTCCCTTGTCACTCTCTCTCATCATGTTGTTCTCTTCCTCCTCATAGTTCAATATTCATCTTCTTACTTTGTCTTTCACCTCATCATCATCATTTATTTTGTCCACTTCTTCCTCATTGCTCTTGCCTTTAAACACTAACACTGATTATCAACTCACCTGATTACTATCTCTGCATGCCAAATCCAAACAAAACCTACTTCATCCACCCTTCTATCAATAATTAACACTAAGCATTCTCTATTTTTTTCCCAATTATTCCACCTCAGAATAAGACACCACAAAGGTTATTACTTCTATTTATACACAATTTTTACATTTCACATTTATCTGTTCAAGTTTATTTTCTCATGCATAATTAATTTGCTATCATCAGTGTTTGCACTTTCCTGTGCATAAGCTCGTCCATTCCTTGCTAATTCCATCCTGCAGTACTATTTCATAATTAATTAGTATTATATAATATATATATATATATATATACACACTGCACACACTATTTGTTGTATGTCTGAGTTTTTACCTAGAGATCAACTCAATATATATATACATTCTCCCCCCTCTACTAGTTTGTGCATGATTTAGAAAACTTAATTTTTAAAAGAAAAGGTAAGTGATTTTTTACCACAAACTTGAATTTATAGATAAAAAACTGACATAATTTTTGTTTAGTTTGGTGATGATGTATATATCTATGGATTGTTGAAAAGATGGAAAGGTGTTTATTGATACCACATTTTGTTTGTGGAAAAGGGAGATTGGGCAAAGGATAGGGTACGCGAAAAGTAGTTGTAGTATTGGGGTTAGTCTTTTCTTACAGTCCCGTCGAGGTAATAGGTCAGATGTGCTGTGAAAATTCTCGACAAAGGGACAAGAGAGTCAGAGGGGCCAGGTTCCACAATGAGACACACTTTGGTTCAACACTGTTCCTTCTATTCTCAACTTTTCCCCTTTTCTTTTTATTATTATCCCTTCGCCCGTGGCAGGCCTTCATCCAATAGAACGGTGCCTCTCTTTTTGTCCCTCAACCTTTCCTCTTTCCAGAAACGCGTGCCCATTTTGTGATAACGTCATCTCATCTACCCTTTAGTTTTTTTTTACCTTTACCATACATTCTCTTTCTTTACTTTCACTCTCACACGATCATATTTTCTTTTATTTATATATCTATAATATGTTCTTCTTATTATTATTTTCGAATATTATGCATAATTATGAATGGTAACGTGGATTGAGAAACCCCGTTCTTGATGAATCATTCCCACCATTCACCAACACAAGACAACATCATTAACACAAGCCTCTAGCTGTCCGTTTCTTGCACACCCTTCACTAAGAGAGGTCTAACTCTAAGCTCCAACTCCCTCATGGTTTTCATCAAAACCTAACTCTCATCATTTGGTTCTTTCCTTTCTCTGTGTACCCAGAAAAGAAAATAATTGTCTCTCAAATTATGGGTTTTTGTTTATAAACACGCGCTTATTTTTATTTCCTTTTCAATTCAATTCCCTTGAGTACTGCCCTCCACCAAATGAGATGATAGTTATCTCTGATAACACTTGTCACCTTTTCACCAAGATGACTCCTATATTATATATTTTCTTTCGTTGGGTTTTGCCTTTTTAGCTTTTTGGTTCTCTTGCTTCTCTTCTTTCACCCTCTCTCTCTTTCTCTTCTCTCATACAAACACAGATTTATTTCTTCATGGTTATAATTTATACATGATGGGGAAAGTCAAGGGTGGAAGATATTAATGGTGGTGGTGGTGAATTTGATGCAGTTAAGTTCCAGTAATTGCTATGATGGAGTCTTGTGTCCCCCCCGGGTTTCGGTTCCACCCAACTGATGAAGAGCTTGTGGGTTACTATCTGAGGAAGAAAGTTGCTTCTCAGAAGATTGATCTTGACGTTATCAAAGAGATTGACCTATATCGTATTGAACCATGGGATCTCCAAGGTATGTATGCAATGCACACATAAACATATATATATATATATATATATATATATATATATATATATATATATATATATATATATATATATATATATATATATATATATATATATATATTACGTATACTACAAACTAATGCATAAGATATTCTCATGTTTACTTCAATTAGGGTTGGAGGGTCAAATTGATTTAAACATTTGTTAAAGAAGCATTGTCAAGCTAGATCTTTGTTTTAAATTTGGACGCATGGTTGTGAATGATTTGAGTTTGGCAGAGAGATGCAGGATTGGGTACGAGGAGCAGAATGAGTGGTATTTTTTTAGCCACAAAGATAAGAAATATCCCACAGGGACAAGAACCAACAGAGCTACCATGGCAGGGTTTTGGAAGGCGACAGGAAGAGACAAATCAGTGTACGAAAGGACAAAACTCATTGGCATGAGAAAGACCCTTGTTTTCTACAAAGGAAGAGCCCCTAATGGACAAAAAACTGATTGGATCATGCACGAGTATAGACTTGAAACTGTTGAGAATGGACCTCCACAGGTAAACATCTCTATATATTTAACACATACATATGTTTATTTATATCCGTAAAATTAGAACAAAGTATTTTCAATAACATACACATCTTACTCAACCAACCAACTAGATCCACTTATATTCTCAGTGCAAACATATACCATCATACCATATACCCTTTTACGTATTGTGAAAACATAATTGCTTATATATTAATTATTTGTGTGTTTGTGCGGTTGAATTTGTGATGTTAAGTTCACACTCGATGACTGATGAGTGACTTAGATGGCCCCCCATTTAGTGAAATACACATGATTATCACATACTACTATTTAACTACCCTAACCTTGTCCCATTTCATTCACGCAAACAAGGATGATTTTTGGAGTTCGAGATCAAGTGCTATTTGTAGCTTAGTTTAGACTTTAGTGTTACCCACTTCCAAAGGGTTTTCCAATTTCCGAGTAATTCCTTCACCCTCAACGTCCTTTTTCGTGTTAGCTTGGTCTCGTGTGCCTTTTGTTTCTGTATCGATGCAGATTAAGCACTTGATTGGTTCCCCTAAACATATTTTGTAATTTAATTCCCTAACATCTTTTGCTCTCGTAGACCACTCACTGAATGTTCACCAAGGCACGTACATGCTTTTAACCTATAGTTTGCTACATAACTTTTACCAACAAGAAGTCAAAAGATACTACTTTGTAAAGCTTATAATCGAACTTTCTCTTTTTCTTTTCTGCTAGACTTTCAATTCTGGCCATTTTTCTTGTCAAACGCACAAACCCATCTTTTTTTTACCTTTTTTTATGGTAAAAGAAAAATTTTGACGAAGTAAGGAAGGAAGAGAACTTCTACCATGATTCTAGTCCAACATATTCAGTTACAAGTGCACACAGCCACGTTATGGTCGGGGTAACCCTTTCTACCCCAAATGTTTTGTGAAACTTTTACTCCTTTTAGATGGGAGGGATGAGAGAAGATGAAATTTTTGTTTTGTTTGGTGGGTGAAAATATTTAATTTGAAAAAAAAAATGAAATTTATTATATTATTTTTATTAAGTTTTTATCTCTTTTCTTACATAATAAAAAATATTTTATATATTTTTTTATATTAGAGAGCTTCCCTGTAGGGGAGATTACATAAAAACTCTACTGGAAAAAACAGCCCCAAGAAATTAGTTCAAAGGAAGTACAAGCAAAATCCCGAAGAAATATTAGGCAAAAGATGCAAATCAATATCCAAAGAGTAACCATATCTAGCCAAACAAAACATAAGTAATTGAGATAAATAACTTTGGTTAGTCCTAAAAACTTTTCTTTTCCATAAATTGCCGTATTAGGTTTACGTAACAAGTAGCCTCCAATGGCGAATATTTTCTCGAGGAACAAAAACTCTACGTAGCAAAAGTTCTTTCTTAAATAACTTGTACGATTTTTTGGATTATTCTCGATCGGTTTGAAGGCAAACACGTAGGATTTAAAGTTTCAGACCACACGTCTTTCTTGCATATATTTCTTGTCTTTAATTACGATTGAAAAATGACATATCAGCCAGAAAGAAAAAACTAATAATTAATAAAAAGAAAATGTCACCACTTACAAACCTTTTTTGCTAATATATAAGACAATTTTTAATCAGGAAAACATAAATAAAAGGGGACCAGATAAAGAACCAAAGAAGACTTATTTCATTCTGAAACATGTCATAAGCCACAATAATACCTTAATTTTCTATTAATTAGTTGAATTGAATGCTTTCCTATCCGAATGTAATTAATTATGCATTTGACTTAACTGTACTATTTCTTACCAACCAGACTGAAAATTGCGAACAGCTAATAGGAAAACACTCATAAAAAGATAAACACGTAACTTTCACCTTTTTCTTTCCAAATTAAACATTAGTTGACCTAGTCAAGTCAAACATAATACACTTGAAGAGAAAGTGAAACAAGTCCATAAAAGTCTAATCTTAGCTTTCCAACATGTAATCGAGTGTGTGCAGGAGGAAGGATGGGTGGTATGCAGAGCATTCAAGAAAAGAACTAACGGCCAAACAAAGAATATTGAAGGATGGGACAGAAACTACTTATACGATGAACAAGCAAGTGGTGTCAGCTCTGTGGTGGACCCTATTGACCTTATGTTAAGGCAATCTCAAAGATTTTCAGCTCAAAATTTCATGTACAAGCAAGAGGTAGAAGCAGATAATTTGAGCTTCATGCATGCAGAACAATTGGTACAACTTCCTCATCTAGAAAGTCCTTCTTTGCCATTGGTGAAGAAGCAAAGCTCAGTGTCCCTAATATCAGACAATAAGGAAGATGATTCTCAAAAGGGGTTATTATCCAACACAAACAAAGTCACTGATTGGAGAGCTCTTGACAAGTTTGTGGCTTCTCAATTGAGTCAAGAAGAGAGACATGAAATAGAAGGGATGTCAAGCTTTGCAACTCTTCACGCTAGCTCTGACATGGCATGGCTGCTTCTGCAGAATAGTAGGGAAAATGAAAGAAACAAGTTCAACCCTTTTTTGAATACAAGCTCATCAGACTGTGACATTGGGATATGCGTATTTGAAAAATGAATCCATGGATAGGATTAATTTGTTGCATTTGCAGTAAGTACTATATACTAAATGTTTTATGAATGTTGAGACATATATGATGATATATATGTAATTTTAATTAATTTGTAAAAATATGTGTGGAGGAGTGAGAATTTATAATCTCTCTGCCCCATCAGACACGAGTGCGGTGTGTCAGTGTAAATTGAGATTCATGCGCCCAAAGACTCTTGGACCTTAGTAGTTTAACATTTAAAATATCACAAACACATTGTTATATATGGCTTAATGAGTCCCTCTAGTGCCTAGCTACAGTACAAAATTAAATAGTGATATTCCAGGCTTCCTCTTACTGTTATTCCTGATTAAATGTTTTATTCTTTAACTTTTGAGTAAAAGAGCCTTATCATGTGCCTTTTTCATTAAGCATGCATATTGGAACATTCCTCTGCTTTATGTTTTATATGGCTACTTGTTTTCTGGGCTTTTGATGTTTAGACAGACACGTAAATTTCTTTATTTTAAAAGTATATTTTATTACATACAAAATATTTTTTTCAACTTATAAAATTAATAGTCATTACATATAAACAAAATTCATAAATTATCATTAAATATGTTGCTCTCAATTTATGAATTCGAGAAAATAATAGAGGTTGAATGCAATAGTGAAATAGGTGTTTTAATTTTTTGGTAGAAGTTAAAATTTTGTTAGCCTTAATTCTAGGGTGATTTAAATTTGAGAATTGAAGAAATTTTGGATGATGATAAGTCGCAGATATAAATGTATTTCAACATGCTAAGGTATAGCATGAGAAGAATAATGCATTACATGCTAACAAGATAGTAAAGAATTGACAATATAAGTAAAATAATGTGAAATTGACTGTAATATATTTTTAATATTAATTATCTTAAAGTTGATATTAATTATCTTAATATGATTGTAATGGTCAACAATTAATGATGTTAATAGTAGAAATGGTGGTGGTTAGTGAAAGGTTCTGGAACTAAGGTTTGTGAGTTTAAAATATTTTAAAATATTAATAATTTTATTATTATATATGAAAAAGTATAAATAGGATAAAATATTTTTTTATCTCTTTAAAGTGTTTGAAAGTTCAGTTTGCATCCGATCTTTAAAAAAAATTGTCTTTTTTCCTCTAATTTTGAAATGTACCAAAATTTTATAGATCTAGTTAATTTTTTGGCTCCTTATACAGTGTTATCTAAACTATTTTGAGAAAAAAGTAATGCATTTCAAAATTAAGAGACAAAAATGGACAAAATATTTTTAAAAAATTAAAACAAAACTTTGAAAACTTTAGAAAAACTAAAAACATATTTTATCCTCTAAAATAGAATAAAATATCCAACCAAATAAAATATAAAAAAATAAAAGATAAAAAAATAGGTTGAATTTTATGTCTTTTTTATGTTTTAATGTTGGAAATATCTAATTTTGTGATTTATTATAGGTTAAGATCTTTATATTTAGATGATGTGAAAAATTATCAAAAACAGCGATCTCTATGTTTTTGAACAATGAGAATGGATATTCTTATTTTAGCATGATCATGTTTAGTCCATATTGTTAAGCTCCTGGACACTAAGGGAACTTTTTCTTGATTAAGATTTCTTTCTTTTTAGTTTTAGGTTTTGTTTTTGTGTTAGTCTCCAGGGTTTACCCTAACTTAGGAGCATACTCAAGGACAAGAAGTAAGATTGGGTAAAGGTTAGTCATACATGACCTTGTCTACGAGGCCTTTTTGCTATTCTTTATTTTTTCTTGTAATTCTTTTTGGATTATGATGTACCTTTATATGAAACCTCTTTGTTTAATTTTTAATTAATTGCATGTTGATTCTTTCAAGATTATATTGTTTTACTATTTTAACTGTGCATCAGATGTGTGATGGTGTGTGATCGAATTAGTGCTTATCAATTAGGGAAAAACCTACCACTGATTGATTAATAGGTATATTGTAAAGCATAGGCTTAATATTCGTTGTATGACAAATACGTTTCTTAACTTCCAACATGAGTGTGTGACGAAACTCTCAACTAGTGTTAGATTTCTTAGCAATGTTAACTAGTCTTACTTGATCAAAGGGATCTATTTTAGAGGAAGTAGTTGATAATCTGTTAATTAATTAGAACTTAACATGAGAGTAGTAATTACGTAGGGAAACATGATTCTAACATTCTAAATTCAAAATCATGTACCCAACTCATTATTTTGTTTTCTTTATTTTAATTTCTTTTCATTCAATTCAAACATCTGATTTATTCCCTAAGAAAACATGAGAAACTTTAATTCTTGATATCTCATTTCCTAGTCTATTAGGTACGATATTTGAACTTAAGGTCCACAATTATTACTGTGTATGATATATTTGCTTTGTAGGTGTATTTTGTACGCATTAATGGTAATGGTAGCGATGGTAACAATGGTGGTGACAATAATTGTAAAAATGATAGTAATTATAATAATTATGATGACAACAATTGTAAGAATGATGGTGACAGTGAAATAATACTATTTGCAGATGTATTACCTAAATATTGAATTCAAAACTACTTTCTAGGTAACTATTATGATAAAAATAGAGTTTAATATTTATGTAGTGGTAGTATAATTAAAGAGTTTTACATTGAGTTCTATCACAACTCTTTATTTATATGACTTTTAAAATATTAATTGATAAAATTAATAAATTTATCATATATGAAAGATTGTGTTTGAATGTCTTTACACTCTTAGTACGTAAGTTCTTTTCTTAAAAAAATATTTTAATAATTAATCAAATTCGCTTATACAAAAATAGTTAATCAAATCTATTTTATCATACTATTTTGTGTAGTTAATATATTTTAAGACATATGATATCGTACTTTTTAGAGAAAAAAAAGAACACATACCTTGTGATTGATAGACAAATAATATATTAGATAAGGAAAATAATTAAAAATAATAATATAAGTATTTATCTTATTCAATTTTCATTTAAACTTTTCGATACATATGTTCGATTTTTATAAGTGAAAAAATTTATTGGAACGAGAATTATCCGTAAATCATATGCATGCAAGTGTTTTCACGATCCAGCATATTCATGTTTCACAAGTATTTAATAGTTGTAAAAAAAATATTAGGTAGTTCATAGGTAGTATTTCAGTAGTTAATAAAATACCCAAGAAATGCTTACACGTATGCAAGTCATTTTTGTCTTTTCATTTTGATAAACAATTTAGATCATTTTGCTTTTCTCAGCTTCCTGTTCTTATTATTAAAGCTTGCTTATTAAAAAAATCATCTTACTTTTAACATTATATCGATATATTAATTTTTACTATCCATGTGTTTAATCTTTTGTGTGTAAAAATTTTCATAAACTTTTACTTTTATTTGGACTGCATATCTCATCGATTCGATTCAATATAGACGAAAAGACATTATAGACTTAACTTAACCTAACTAATTCTAACATTGTTTTCTCATGATCCTACAATACTCGCCGATAATCCTCATTCAATTAATGATAATCACTTGTTACACTTCAAAGAAGGCCTAAACAAGGAGAAATCCACAATTATTGTAGTTAGTATAAGAGGGAAGACAACAAAATCCTAAAGGAAAACTTTAGCTAACAGCCTAAAATAGACACTTTAATCCTAAAAATACACTCGAGAACATATTTATATTTATATTTTATATATATTACAATCAATGGGAGGTGTAAACACGGATAAATTAATTTGACATCATCTTCTATCTAAATTCTTAATTATATATCTTATTTATCCAGTGATAATTAAAGTCTAACAAAAGCTTTGAATGCATACATTGAACTTTTATTGTTCTACCTATTGATTATTACAGTAAATTAATGTCATTTGAATCCATCTTTGAAAGGTATATATAAGATGAGATTAGTCCTGTTAAAGATAAGATTAAAGAATGGGGAAACGAAACATCTAATATCTAATCCAATGAGACATGCAAAATCTCATATGCATACATAGCAGATGACATAAGGGAGAAAAATTAACCAAATGGATGGGTGTA
Organism: Psophocarpus tetragonolobus; assembly: GCA_037954015.1. Classification (NCBI taxonomy): domain Eukaryota; kingdom Viridiplantae; phylum Streptophyta; class Magnoliopsida; order Fabales; family Fabaceae; genus Psophocarpus; species Psophocarpus tetragonolobus. The sequence goes on from CM075694.1 coordinate 14,790,677, forward strand.
GAGAAGTTAAAAATAAGGTCAAGAATTGAAGATGAAAAGTAGGACCGTACCAATGCCATTTAGAATAGTGGTGGACGAATTGAAATAGATGAATCGTAGTAATGTGTTGAGCATATATATAAAAAACGGTGCATGAGATGGTGGTCATGGTTAGCATGGGCATATCTGGGTGAGAGTTTTGGTGGGTCCAATTGTTGTCTAGCATGCGTTGTGCACTATGGTTCCTGTTTCGCATGTTTTGTCTTATTGGTCAAATATTGCCCCTTCCTAATCCCATGCATAGCTTCTTTTTCCTTTTTCCTTTTTTTTTTAAAAAAAATAAACCAAAAAAAGTTGCTCAAGGCTAAATAGAATTTTTCCTTTTTATCAATATTTTTAATTAATTTCATTCTTTAAATTTAAGAATTTTCACTCGAGTTTGTGTAACTGTTTTTGTAAGGCTGAAATACTTTTCTTTCATTCCATTGGTTTTCAGTACTAACGGTGTGCATTTTTGTGACCGATGTAGTAAATGTTCATCTCTTATAGTTTATCATATTTATAAATTTTTTTAAATGTTCATAATTTTTTTGTAAGGCTATTACCATGACTTTTTTTAGTAGACCATAGAGGTTATTATAGTGGGTTATTTATAGTAGGTTATGACGCCCACTATAAAAATATAGTAGGTTTATAGTGTATATAACCCACTATAATACTGTCATGCCTTTATCATGAGTTTAGCCCCCTGTAAAATTGTTTAGCCATTAAATAAAATCAAATATAATTTTTTAAATAGATTTAAAATTAAGAAAGATTACAATTAACTACATTACAGTGGGTTTACCAACTAAAAATAAAAAAATAAATTATAGTGGGCTTACAATGGGTTAAACTATTGTAAATTAACAATTACTTATAGTGAGTTTTATAGTGGGCTAGCACACTATAAATGATATACAATTACAGTGAGTTTACAGTAGATATAGCCCATTGTAATACAATCACGCCTTTATAGTAAGTTTAACTCATTGTAAAATAGTTTAGCCCATTATAGGAAGATCAAACATAATTTTTTAAATAGATTTAAAATTAAGATAGGTTACAGTGAGTTAAAATCACTGTAAATTAACAATTATTATAGTGAGTTTTATAGTAGTTAGCCCACTATAAGTTTAACACTATTATAGTGGGCTAAACCCACTCTAATAACTTTATCAAATTGTAATTGACAATAACATTAGAGTGACCATTTAGAGTGAGCTAAGCCCATTATAGTTGCATTTTTCTTTTAAAAAACAACTTCAATGAGGAAGAGGAAGCTACGACCAAGACAAATCTCCGACGAGGAAGACGCTCTGGCGAGGTAGATGCTCCAGCGAGGATCTTTACTGCACCAACGCTGTCACAGTTGTTTCTTCCTTCTAGTTTCGTTTTCCTACACTCCACAAAGTTCTTATTTTTATCATTGTTATATTTTATTTTCAAATGGTATCTTTTCATACTATTAATATATTGTTTTGTTAGATTGAGCAGAACTCATTAGGATGTGATTATGTGGTGCTCACAAGATGTTGGTTGTGTGTTGGATATTGAAATACATGTGTTTTTTGTTCGATTGAGTTTGATTCATGGTTTATTTAGGTGTTGCATAAGTTGTTATTCATATTTTCTCTCATATTAAAATGAATATCCCAAATTTCACATTAATATTCCTTGTTAAAAGACATAGCTTTTAAAGTTTAATTAAGAAAAAAGTGTGGACTGGACGTCATCTATTGGACTAAGTGATGGATTTGGATGTCCATTATAATGACCTTTATGACAATCTAGTTGACAAAAGACCAATTAGTATTCTTTCCTGTCATTTACCGTTTATGCATAAATTGGATTGCCACGTATAATTCATAATCTATTTCTTGTTTTGACTAGTCTAAATGTCTAATTCATAACTCATTTTGATAAACTAATTGTGTCTCTAGATATGATGCCTAAGGTATTGCACAAATTTTGTTTGTTTTAATTTCTGATTAATTAGACTTTGTCAATTTTTTTGTTTTCATGTATAATTTGAGTAATCCAGAAAATGATGTCATCTTAAGAAGTGTTATCTCTACATTAGTTTTAATAGACTATAAACCCAAGTGCTAGTCCATTGGTAACATACTGAGGCGCTCTTCCTCTTAAAAGCTACCATTAATAAACTTTCATATATATTATCCTGATAAATATTTTGTCAGTATGTAGTGTTAAATAATTCAATAAATATTATTTTAGAAATGCTTTTTTATGATGCAATCACCCTTAATTGTCACTGTTGATTTTGTTAGGTTGCTAGCCTAGGGAAAATTCTGGGGCCAAAAGGACTAATGCCAAACCCAAAAACTAGCAATCTAACACCTAATATATTCCTTAGATGTGTTGTCTAATGTCTAATTTCTACTTTATTTTCTTTTTTGTGTGCGCATTATGTACATTGAACTTTGTGCAAAATGTATAGATTTACATGCTTAATGTATTTTTATTTTGAATATTTCCTTTTCCCTATTAGTGAAAGGGGAGGGAGGATGAATGAGAAATTATTATAAGAACATAAATGACAAATTTTATGCTTTTTGCTTCATAAAAGTAAAAAGTAAACACTCGGCTAATTAGATAGTCTTTAAATTATCCTTTACAACCTATAGTAGAATTCAAGTAAGGAAAGTTGAATACAGGCTAGACAAAGTTGGAATCATGCACTTACCTTTTGGGCAAGCTCACTTTCCAGAAAAGGATCTTCTTATAAACTTGGTTGTTGTAGCAGTATTTTCTTTTCTTTGCATTTTTTTTAACAGTAATTCTCTCATTCAATGATAAGCTTCTGACTCAATATCCTAATTTTCACATAAATTAGTACAGGCAAACAAACCTTCAAGTGTTAAAGGTGTGTATTGGAAAAGTTCCTGCATATGCTCAACAATGGGGTTCATCAATCAGGTTAAATATCAGGGAGATGCTTGATTATAGACTTCCATAAGAGTAGAACTAGAACCTTCAACTATAAATGCTCATTGTGAGCTCATGCTAGATATTCAGTCAAAGATATTACCAAATGTTACTAATAAGGAGTCGCGTGAACCGCATCAAACTATACAATATGAAGTTGCAATTACTCTAGAATGGATTGAGCACATAAAAAAATGAAGAACAACATCATGAAGGTTAGAAGAGACACGAGGAAATAATGACTATTAAGTAGCTTATGTCAACCATGCATATTCTTGCCAAACGTCTTAAATCTAATAGTCGTAATATGGATTATGATGATGGTTTCTCTGATTATGATGACCAATATACATAAGGGTGAAGACTTTTTTATTTGTAAAAAATTTGAAAATTTTATTAGTGTTATATAGTACTTTTAGGAATTTTTATTATGAAACTTAATTTATAAATTTGTATTTGGATGATTATGTTCTTCTCTTAACACCTTTTATGAAATGTTAAATTGATGTTTGATTTCTTTTTATTATTGTATTTAAAATTAAGTATTATATTCAATTTTTTTTAATATTTGTAAATTTAGAAATTAAAATAATAATTTTAAAAAAGATTCAATTATAATGAGAATTACAGTGGGTTTAGCCACTGTAATATAGTGTGCTTGTTACAATGATTATGTCCTTTGTATTATAATAGGCTTATTACAGCAGACTTAACCCACGATGATACAGTAGGCTACTTACAGTGGGCTAAACCCACTTTAATACCCACTGTATATAGTGGATATTATAGTAGGTCTCGATAGTCTGTTATATACTAATCGAAGGATTACAGTCAGATATTTGGCCAACTATAAATGCGCATTATAGTGGGCTTTTGGCTATTATTGTTGGCTTTTTACCACTATAATATATTTTCTTGTAGTTGTTGGTGTGATAAACTAATCAACAATACTTTTTTAGTCTAAAAAAACTTTAAAAAACCAAAGTGGAACTTTTTAGATTTAAATGACCAAATTAATATATATATATATATATATATATATATATGAATAACTAAAATTAAATTCTATTTTAACTTTTTTCTTCATTAATCTCTCTTATCCGCTCCCATGATAAAGGTTGTTTGAAGTTGTAGAATCAATTGAATATACATACAGGAATTTCAATTTTTTTTATAATGACAAGAATAAATTAACTTTCAACCTAAATAAACTTGAGACAAAATATTCAAATTCTCTAGCTAGCTACTAGGTTGATCTTTGCTAGTTGGTTAAATTTAAGTTTCTTTTATGTATAGTTATTCTTCCTCTCCGATCAAGTTATTAGTCCATATTTAAAGTAAAAGACTAGTTTAAGATACAACTTCACGTCAAAACCGAAAATTAAACTTGGTTAAGGTCCAATTGTGAACTATTTGTATTAATTTTTTTTGTAATTTATACTACAAGAAATATAATATTTACCTACATATATTTTTACCTACATATATAAATAAGTGTAGGTAAAGTTAAAATATTCTTCTACCAACAAATGTTTATAGGTAGGTAAAACTCAAAGACTTCTACTACCACTATTTATTATGGATAAACTTAATTAAAGTTAAAAAAACTTTTACCTACAATTACTTAGTGTGGTAAATACTCATTAAACTTACACTTACATTTTATTGTTGTAGGTAAAATTCAAAAGAACTTTTATTTACAATCAACTAGTGGAGGTAAAAGTTTAAAATACTTATAAGTTTAATTGGTATACACTGTCACTGATATTCAATCACAATCCTTCGTTCATGTGACTTTTAAAATAGTAATGAGTAAAGTCAACAAATTTACCTTGAATGAAGAGTTGTGATTAAATGTCAGTGTGGTGTAAAAATCTTTACACTGAGAGTATACACCAATCAAACTCAATAATTATACCTACATCATAAAACTTGTACCTATAATGGCTTGTATAGGTAAAACTGCAAAAAATAATTACGTGTAAAATCTTAAAACTTGTACCCATAATAGTTATACCTACAATTTTTTTTTTTGTGTAGGTAAAAGTCTTGTCTTTAAAAAAAAACATGTAAAATCATGTAGAATTTTAAAAAAATCAATATCAATACAAAATAAATTATTAAAATCGTAAAATATTTAATCATAATTTGTTATTCGATAATTCTTAAAAAATACTTTTTAAGATAAAAGTATATTAATTAATATTTTAAGAATTAATTTTAATTTAGATACTAATAGTTTTTATAAATTAAATAAAAATATAATTATTTAAAAAATAATTATTACACAAAGGATGAAGGCTCATTTCCCAAAACTTCTAGTAACCAAAACTCTTTCACTCTTCCCTTTTATTTCTCATTTCTTTGTCTTGCCCTCCAGAGAATGCACCTTTGCTCACCTTCCATCATTGCCTTACTTAGGTTATCCTTGAAAGCATGGAGGTAGAAACTCAGAAGAAGACCCACTACCTACATCTCATGTCTCAGAAACTCAGCAACAAACCTCCATTCTTTTGCTTTTTTACGCTCTCATGTTCTTTTGCATTAGGTTTGTTTTCACTGTCCCTAATTTTATTGTGTTCTAATTTTATTTTCGATTTACTCATGTTTGTTGAGCATAAGATTACTTTTTGTATTTATATTAGGTATTAAGCTAATTTAGCTTCTGGATACTCTCAGGTTCTTCCCTTCATAATCCATGTTTCTTCATAATTCTTAAGTTTGTTTTGCTTTTACATTAGTTATCAAGTTAGGTAACCAAATATTAAGGCTTCATGTTGCGTTTGATTTTTCACTAGAGCATTTTTTGTGGAAGCTGAATAGGATTATGGTTTGTCTTATTTGATGGAGTTAAACTATTATGTATAAAATCTATTTTATAATTATCTTAAAGTAACGGACACTGTATTTGAGAAAATGTATATGAAGAAGTAGCAAGATAAATAATGATTGACCTTTCTCAGCATTCTCTCCATATCAACTGACTACCATTTTATTTTATCCAACATTGATTAGGAATCCTGGATCGATGTCGTGGAGACCAATGTGCCAAGCATAACAATTCTAGTAAACCAATTAAAAAATGTTGTTGATTGTTGCTTTTATAGCCTTACAAAACCTAAAGTTTATTTCTCATATTAAATTTACTTTTATTTCATTTAGAAACTTGAGCTTAACCGTATGTAACAATAATTTGTTTGACAACAACTTTCTTAGGTTAATTTGTAATTCTACATTTAAGTGGGAGCAATGTAATTATTCATGTGGGTGCACCTTGTTTTTGTTGGGAAATATCCTCCTAAAATTTGTATAATTCTTGTTTTTCAGTACAAATTTTAAATTTGGCATTTCAATCAAATTCTTGCCTAATCATATATATTTTAACACTCTTAAAATAAGGTTTAACAACAATTTATCACACTTGGAAGGAGTGGAGACTCTAAATGTTGTAGGGGAGTAAGGTTGATCATGGGAATAAGGTCATGTATAAGGTATGAAGAGTTAATTGAGGCATTAACAACTTGTTGCCTTGGTACCTTTAGGAATCACCAATAATATTTACCTGAAATCTCACTTAACACCACAACTTTTCCTTCAAAAGGAATAAGTGAATTTGAATTTTTTTATCAGAGTATCCCTACGTGTCTTGTTGACCACTTCAAAACAATGCTTGTGTGTCATTGGCACTTCATCCCACATAATTAACTTTGTTCTGGCTAAGAATGCTACTAAAGCACTTCCTTTTTTAATGTTATAAGTTGAGTGTTCATCTATATTTATAGGAACGACAAACCTTGAGTGTATAGTCCTTCTCCCATGTATGAGAAGTGCAACAATTCCGTTTGAAGAAACTATTATGATAATATCTCCTTTACAATCCAAGGCACAGATAATGCTCTTTAAATCATGTTCCTCTATGTATACTACAAGAAAATGTTAATTACCGATATATTTTTACCCATGGATTTAAATTTGTTGGTAAATTTACATTACCAACATAATATTGTCGACAGATTCAGTATTTGTTGGAAAATTATACTTTTCGACGAATTTTACTTACAGAAAAATAATCTATAGGTAAATTTCATTTACCTAGGGAATTACCAATAGATCTTTTGTATGTTATGCCTTCCTAAAAAAATTATTATCAACGAATATAGTATTTGTTAAAAAATAATTATTATCAAAGCAATTATTCTGATGAAACAGAAGTCGTAGGTACAGATTTACCGATGGATAATCAATGTGTAATTTTAAAGTTAGAAAATATAAATATTAAAAGTGAATTTTTTGTGTTTACTAATGTATAATAATACGATATTGCTTTAAAATAATGCGAATAGACTTTTTACTAGTTAATAGTTTTTAAATTATGTGACATAACTTCTACATATATTAATCAAAATTAGTTGTAAAGGAGTCTCATATCTTTTATAATTTTTTTTTTACATTTTTTTATATTTGTGTATTTTAAAAGTGTTTGTAGAGAAATTACTCTAATAGACTCTAACTAAAGTTGAAAAATGTGGCAGCTATTAATCAGAACAAAGCATGAAAATTGGTCAAATTGAATCAATTAATTTTTTTTGGATTGCTATTTTTAAACTTATTAATTTTAACCGTACAATTTGACCAATGCACATTTAGTACGTCAAAATTGGCATTTTTATGGATTTCATGAATTTTTTTATAATTTCAATTATTTAAAAAATAATATTTTTTATTTTATAGTAATATAATACTTTTTTATAAAAAAAATCAGTACATATTTTTAATTAGAAAATAAATTTAAAATTATAAGTATATATATATATATACACACATATATAAATAAAATTATATCTGATGAGGTCACATTTTGCATCTATTATGTTGAAAGGTAGATTCACAGATTTTAATACTCTTTTTGCTTATCAGATCACTTTTAAACCAACAAGTTATTATTTTGAGTGATATTGAACTTGATCTCCAAAATGAAGATATTTTATCTATGTCTTGTATATGAAGAAAAAATGATTAAAAGGGAAGATGATGCTAAAAATTTACACAGACACTTGAAATGTAATATTTTAAATGACGGTAGACATGTAAATATTTTTTTTTATAACTTGCACTAAACATAATATTGTAAAAATAATTTTAGATGATTTGAAATAAATATAATTTTTATTCATTCATTCTTTAGATAAAAATATTTGACTGAAATATAATTTTGCTATCTTATTTTAGAGATTTTAGGTCATGTCAAGATAACTTTTTTTATAACTAGATTTAAAAAATTAAAAGATTGAATATTTTATTTTAAAATAAATTACCAAAATTTTGAAAAAAATCTTAAAAATTAAGTAGACAAAAAAATTTTAAAAAAATAAGATAAAAAGAAAAGAACAAAATTGAAGATTTCAAAAAATAAAGAAACAAATATTGTATTCAAACCAAAACATTTTGAAATAAGAAAAGAAGATTTGATTAGTTTTTTAAAAGAAAAATGAATGATAATTAAAGATGAATGTTAGATCAAAATTGATTAAAATGTAACGCATAAGAAGTTGCTATCTTAACCATGGAAATTATGGTGATAAAAAAGTAAAAAAAAATTATAACACTCATTTTTTTTCGTTAATAGATTTTGATAAACCTACAACTTATATATTATAAATATTAAATTTCATTACTTTAGTACTAGCTCTCTTGATGCTATTTTAGACGGGAGACTAGAGACTTGATGTTGGATTGAATTTGCAGGTGGCAACAAAAAAAGACAAGTATATGGTGCATGTTGGAGATGACAACATCATGCATAAAAGAAAAACAAAAAAAGACAAGTATATGGTGCATGTTGAAGATGACAACATTATGCATAAAAGAAAAACATTCAGTAGTTCACAGGAAGCTAAGGAAATTAATAGGTTGACACAATAACTTTCTAAAAGTTAGGAATTTCAACAATCTCTTCATCAATAAAAAGGGAGAATTTTCACCAAATGTTTGGTGATGTACTACCATACATATCATAAGCAACACAAAATATTGCTAAATAGAGGCTACAATAAAGGCATAACCAAAAGGATAATTCATAAGTTAATGTCTAATGGTAAGAAAGTGACTAGCAACAAAACCAAAACTAACAATAGAACCAAGACTTAGCAGATTATGAAGATTATTAAATTGTATAAAAATTATAATATTTAACATTTAATTTTAGTTATATTTACCTTTTTCAGTACATTTTTAGATTATTAATAAAACTTGTTGTTAGATACATTATTTTGAAATTTGAAAATAATTTATAATATTGTTTTATATCTAATGTAATATTTTTATTATTTTTTTAATATTAAAAGCTTTATAAGTAGGTCAAAAATATATTCTACAAGTTTTAAAAATAGGTCAAAAATATTTTTTATTATTTAAAAAAATTATCCGTATATAATTATTGATGGATGGTATCTGTCATTAATTACCAACGAATTTTATTCATAGATAATTATCGTTGAATTTTATCTTAAGGTAAATTATCCACAAATGGTTTTGTAGATAATTATTTATGTATATATCTATCAGTAATAACCGACAGATAAAATTCATCAGTAATTACCGACAAAAACTTCAACAAATAATTTTGTAAGTAATTATTAATGGAAGATAAAAATTTGTTGGTAATATTTACCTATAAGCAAATTTCAAACATGATTTTGTTCGTAGAAACTCGTCGAAAAATATGAATTACTGATGAATTTTTATTGTTACCTAGTTGATAATTAGCATTTTTATTGTTATCCATATAGAAAAACAACTATAGTTTATCATGAAAAACTCTTTCCATTATAGTGTCATATATTTTTCTTTCCTCATGAGACATTATTGAAAATTTTTTAGTGTTGTTCTGCCAACAAATTTCTATCATAATTTAACTTATCATGTATTAGCTTATTTCTCCTGTATACACTATTAGTCAAATCAAGTTGAGGTGTGGAAGGAAAATCTGTCAAGTTTCTATTGTTGCTTTACAAGAATGAATGAATATTCAAAAGTGCTCAAGTTTAACAACTCTTTATCACTGTAAATCAAATCTACGAATGTAATATATATATATATATATATATATATATATATATATATATATATATATATATATATATATATATATATAACATTATATCGACAATATGAAAAAGTTAAATTATGGTTCAATATAATATGAAAATACAATATTATTATAATCGAATTACTTGGTAATTGAAGAAGTCTTCTTTGCATTTGCTGAATGTCATCACAGTAAAATTCTCAAATATTATTCCATACAAATTCTGGTTTTACTATTTGATTAGAAAATAATAAAGTTGCAAACAATTTGTGCAAATAACACCCTAACTCCGATTACTTGATTCAACGATAACATCTTTGTATTCTTTGTCATCATCTAATAATCCCATTGCATAACATGCTTCCTTAAATGTGGGATTCTCAACATTGTTCACAATTTTAATATGTGAATATTAATATGGTCCTATTACATAATTTAGCAAGTTCTCTTATAAAATATCTTCTAGTATCTGGTGGAACAAAGTGTAGCCTAGCAATAGAAAATCCTTTTTTTTTTTGGAGGAACCCATTCTTAATTCTTATTCTTCCAGACAAACTTCAAAGGAAATTGATTGTAAGTAAGACTTAATTTGTGCTTCAGGATTTTTTTGTTAGCTTCCATCCATGCCAAAAATTTGGTAATATGAGTAGTAGGCTTATAAAGAACTTCCTCAGTAGGATCATCATCAACATATACAATTGTTTGTTCAGTTGGCAAATGAAGAGTTAATATATCCACTGAAGGTTCTTTATGGTTAATGTCAAAGCTAAAAATTTTTCATGCAGCTTCACAAGATGATAAATACTTGCAATGATAGTACATTTTAACTTCATCAATATGGTCACTATTCAGCTTCATTTTGCTCATTTAAACAACTATAAAACATAGAATTTAAATTAACTAAATATTAAATTTTTTATCAATATATGTACAAATTAGAAACTGTTGAATTTATAAATAAAATAATGAGTCATTATTTTCTTATGACCACAAAAAAAAAAATCCTACAATCATAGTAGACCTTAACTTTATCAATACATTGAGCATCATTTCCTCCATTTAAGAGTCATAAAAGGTTGCGGTGATTCTATAATGACCTTTTTTTTATACACTTAAAATATGACAAAAACTAATACACAAATTATATAATAAAACCATAAACCAAAAATAGAGAAGAAAATGAGAGTGCAAAGTAATTTTCATTTTGCTGCATAACCATTCATATTTTTCATACACAACTTCATATTTAAGTGCAAATAGATCATAAATTATAGCCCATCATAGGAACAAAATTCTGTATCCCAAATTGGTGACATATTCCCTATCTCAACTCATTAATAAACGACATTTCATTTAATGAACTATATAAAATATAAAAAATTTATAAAAGAAAGTTCATTAAATGACATGGTATTTATTGATTGGTTGGACAAGAAATGAGACATAAATTTAGGACAGAGTATTTTGTTCCCCCATTATAACAGTTATACATAGGTTCAACAATAAGTATGCATGCACTATCATACACAAGCTAATATGATGAAAAGAAATCATCATGATTACAACAGCAAAAAAAAAAAAAGCAAATAAGAAAAGTTTTGCGACGCTTCAAGTTTAAAATTTTTCCTTAAAACTTTTCTTGAAGACTTTCGGCTTGCTCCTTATCTCATTAAACATAAGGCATGGAAGTGCCTTTGTTAAAATGTTTGTCGCTTGCTCATTAGATCTGCAATGCATCAATTGACATCTCCATTCTTTTCAACATCTCTTATAGCATGAAATTTGACATTGATATGCTTGGTTCTTCTATGTTGGATTGGATTTTTGACAATAGTAATGGCTAAGTTGTTGTCACACCATAAAATAATAGATCTTCTTGCACATGATTCAAGTCTTTTTCAAAACTTTGCTAATCCATAAAGTTTGATTTGAAGTTGTTGCAGCAACAACATATTTACCTTCATTTGAGGATCGAGCAACTATATCTTGTTTATTGAAATTCCATGAAAACACTCCTGTTCCAAGTGAAAAACATACTTGGTTGTGCTATTTGAATCATCAATAGATTCAGCCCAATCACTATCAACCTAACCTTCAAGCCTTCCATCTCTTTTGCAATACTAAACACCAAAATCTATTATACCTTTTAAATATCTCAACATTATTTTCCCTACACCAAAGTGATTTAAAATTGGAGAGTTCATGAGCCTTAAAGAAAACTAGCAAAGAACATCAAATATGGTCTAGTTGCAGTCAAGTAAACAGGGATGCCATCAGTTTTTCCATTATCATCATTCTTCGAGAGCTTTTCATTTACAGTAAGAGGGGTTGAAACAGGATTACACCTCTCCAACTTCAATTTTTTTAGCAAAACATTAACATACTTTCTTTGGGAAAGAAAGATTCCATCAGTAGATTGCTCTACTTCCATCTCCAAAAACTATTTCATCTCTCCAAGATCTGTCATCTCAAAAACTTGCACATATTCTTCTTAAATTTGGTGATTTCATCAACATCATCACTTGTAAAAGGAAAATCATCCACATAAAGTGAAACAATAATTTTCTTCCTTTTTCCATAATCTTTTATATAAAGAGTTGGCTCATTTTGGCTCCTCCTAAAATCATTTTGCAAAAAATGTGAGTCAATTCCATTGTACCAAGCTATTACCTTCTATTTCATCCTATACAAAGCTTTGTGAAGCTTATGCTACAAGAAAAAGGCTAATTATCTACAGATATTTACCCATGGATCAATATCCATAGGTAAATTGTAATTTTCGATGGAATATTATCTAGGATATTTGTTTCCATAGAAAAATTCAATTTATCTACGAATATTTTCATATGGAACAAGATCCATCGGAAAGTTAACATTATCTACGGATTTTGTTGGATTTGAGGTATGCCCTCGATCCAATCTCCCATGTCAACAATAATAAAATTGTGTTTATTATTATTTATTTCGTTTTCATATTTATTTAATTCATGTGATAATGTCTTAGATTAAAGTTAAAGACTTGTTATTATAATAGAGATTATAATAATTAGAAATAAATCTTATATAATTTTAATCTAAAGTGTTCTTGATCATAGGATTATTGAGGATAGGAAATCATTAATCCAGATAGATCCATATATGTGTAGTGGTCTTTATCAGATAAAGATTACTAGATCTCATTTATTAAATTACATATATAAATTGTGCATATAGAGATATGACCATTGAACTGACTCAAAGGAGAATTCCTAATGGTTAATATTATCTTTGAATTGTCAATAGGAAATTCTTTTGAAGAAATGTACAATATCTTAGACTTGAGATTATCATGGTAATTAACAAGTTATTTATTATGTTTTGATATTGGACACCTAACGCTTCATGACGTTAGTTGAATGATTATCAAATATGATTAAATTCTTGTAGGATTAATGATTAATCAAGAAAGAATCCATCAACTCTAGGTAATGAGTTTAAGCTCTATAGAAATAAAGATTTTGTCCAGAGTATTATGAATGAAAGAAGAAAGGAGTTTCTTAAGTCATTCATCATGCATTATTAACTTATTAGAATTTGACAACTATACCATATTCTAGAGTTAACATACAACTATAAAGATAGAAGAAAATATTATATTAATCTTCTAGTGGTTCTAAAGTAAAAGATACTTCATGTTCTCTGGCCGTTAAGGAGTGTTGCTAGACACCAACCTTGACTAGTAAATTAATGAGTTAATTTACTACCGGTTTAGTAAAGAACCTACAGGATCACACACTAACGAGCGTTCTAATCTTTGTTGGACGGGAAAATATTATTAATTAAATTAAAGAGTTTAATTTTATCTAATTAATATATTTTCTTTAAGTGGAATATTATTCTATTTTTTGCTAGCACCAAAGATACAATTAATATAAAGTTTGAGCATATGTAAAATTGATTAAGTGAGACTTAGTCAAAAAATTTCCAATGGCTAGTAATCGATTAATCAAATTTCTAAATATAATTTAATATAATTTGATTTGTTACTGGAAATTGAATAAAAAACCAACAAACTTGAAAAAAAGGGTTCCTATAAGATAGTAACTAAACATGTTAACGTGAGCAAGTGATTACTATTAGATAGGATCAAATAAAAAAAAAAACCAATGTCAACATAATATACATATATATATATATATATATATATATATATATATATATATATATATATATATATATATATATATATATATATATATATATATATATATACACACACACACACACGAGGCTGACTTGCAAAGAGGATGTCTCATGTTTTTTCACAACTTTCTCTCCTTAAAATCTTTCGTTTGGATTATTTATTGGTTATAGATAATTTTCTAGTTCCATGCATCAAGTGTTGACACAACAAGATCGGTCTCGATGTGGATACATGGGTAGGACCTTCATACATTTGAAGGAGATAATTTTGAAAATATTACAGTCTCCTAAGATATTTTTCTTAGATGTTTATTGTCTCCTTGTTATTCAGTATGCATAATTTAACACAAATAGATCTGTCATTTCCACTACACTTGTTAGAAACACGGAAAAGAACCTTCAATTGGTATCAGCCCAGGTTATGCGATTAATTTATGCTGCTAATTGATTATTGATTTTGGAAATCAATAGATTTAATTGTGATTAGACGCTGGAATTGCTCATATTTAATAATTCTTCAAGTTTTGGAATCCTAAGTGATTATATGTATGTGCATGATATGAGAGTTTAATCATGTGGATGATGATTTGTTATGGCACATCATGAGTTTTTATATACCTATAATATATGTGGAACATGAACATACTGAGCATGATCAATTGTGTACACAGTAACGAATATATACATATATATTTATTAGATGTGATCATGTTTTCAATACATATAATTTTTCTATTACTGTTATATATGTATGGCATACATTTGATTTCGCTGTGGTGATGGGTCATTCAATATGTGTGATGGTGATCAAGTCAGCCTTTAGTGAATGTGGTAGAACATGATATACATATACATATATATATATATATATATATATATATTTATTGAACTGCACGTAATCAACAGGGGAAATGTTTCCATTAAATACGAAGACCAAATTGCATCTATCAATGCTGACTTGTGTTCTTTATTTTTTTATAATATTATTGTCTCGCTGGTAACTATTGTACGTCCTAAGTTTCAGGATATGAATTTTTTTTATTCGGTGTAATTTTTTTTTATTATGAATGCTGATTCATAATGTTAATTCTGAGGGTAATAATTAATGGCGATTAATTTAATTAGAATAGTGATATATAAATTAGATTTGTATATTACAGTGACTAATTATATGGATAAATAAGCATTTAATCTATATATGATATAGATATTAATAACGATTTCATGTGATAAAATTTAATGCATAAAAAATATTAATTTATTTTTGTTTAGTTCTAAAATGTTTTGTATAAGATACATTCTATGTAAGAACAAGTTAATTATTAATTTCAAGAGATAACCTGATTACCAGAGGACTTGTAATTCAAAGGATTAAAAGGATATTTGATGCCACTTTAAAAAAACAATCTCACTAATTGCTTAGACAACTTAGGAAATATAGAGATTAATTAAATTATACCGGTAGGAGTGACCTAATAAACAGGGGGCTACTTGTTATTGTTGTTTATTATTTTGAGTAAAATTGTATGTGATGTATTTGTCTTAAAATGTGTATGAGAAATGATTTAACAACCAAATGTTTATTCATATATTTTTAGGACATTTTATATTTCCACTAAAAGAAATATTGATTTCTTAAATTGCTATTATAGTAAGTGGGGGTATTTTTATTTGTGATAAATATTTTAAATATGTATTGACATATTTTTTTTTATAAGATATCTCTATATGTCTGCTTTGTCACTGCGTTCAATACTCGCCAATGGAAAGTTGGTTGGTGACAATTTTCTGGACTATATCAAAATCTAAGAATTGTTCTCATGCAAAAGAAACTTATCAATACAATCGATAAACCCACTATACCTGAACCAAAAGACCAAGATGAGGCTGAGTCTTCTAATACTTACAAGAAGTACGTAGAAGACTGCATGAATGCAAAATGCATTATCTTAGCATCAATGAGTTCAAAACTCCAAAGACAACATGAGGACATGGATCCATCTGCTATCATTGATCATCTTAAGAAAATGTATGGTTCACATAGCAGAACAGACAGATATTAGTTGCCTAAGACTCTGTTTAGATCCACATTAACTGGAAATGCTAAGGTAGGACCATATGTTCTAAACATGATTAGTCTTATGGAACAACTTGAGAAGTTGGATTGTAAACTAAGGAAGGAGTTATCCTAAGATTTGATTCTATAGTCACTCCCTGACTCATTCTCACAATTCATTGTTAATTTTAACATGAAAAAGATGGATTGCGAGTTGCATGACATGTTGAACTTGTTGGTTGATTATCAGAATTAGATAGATTCTAGTAAGAACCAAGGATTTGTCTTGGTAGTTGAAAAGTCTAACCAGAAAATGGGCAAAGGCAAGTACAAGCCTAGAAAGAAGCCTTTTGTAGCTAAGGGTGGTGTGACCAAGCCTAAGCACAAGAAAGGCGGTATTGAGAAAAGTGATTCTGAGTGTTTCTTCTGTAAGGAGAAAGGACAATCGAAGAGGAATTGCCGCAAATATCTTGATTCCTTGAAAGAAAAGAAACAAGGTGAGACATTCTTGAAAAATGTTTTCATGATTTCCTTAATTGTTATTGATCCTTCAACATGGGTATTAGATACTGGTAGTAGCTTTAACATCTGTAATTCGTTGTAGGGACTACAAGTATTGTAGGATTACATTTGCTCTTTGCTCGTGTTACATTTGCTTCTGAAAAAGACTTCCTATGCAGTTTCCCAAATTGACAAGCATCACATAAATCATCAAGACCATCATAGGTATGTCTCTCTATCATGATTTTGAAAAAATTTCAATGCTTCTATATTAAAATGACCATAAATTTTGAGCCATAGTGCAGAGTCATCATGTTTGAAAATAAATGTTGATTGATTCGCTTGATTCAACCTGATTTGAAAGTTATTATCTCTCCTTGACAGACTCATTTAGCATTTCAAATTGTCTTTTGAGAGTCAATAGCTTAATGATCTTACCCTTTTATCACCTATGTATCTATCATTCAGTTCATCCCATATTTGTTTGGATGTTTCCAGATTCATGATGTTGGTAAACACCTTATCTATCAAAGCTGAAAGCAAACATGAAACAACTTTCTCCTTCTTCAAAGTCTTCCCCTCATGTTGCTTCCTTTGAGCTATTGTAGGATTAGCTCTCAATGGTCGAACTTGCCTATCTTGATCTACATACTCCATAAGCAAGAAAACTTTAAACAGGATGTCATTTTGACAACCCATATGTGATAATTTTCCGAATGCAGAATTGCTCCCCACAACCAATGTTTAATCTCTCCTCTCAATTTTTCAAACTCAACCCTTTTAAAAACATTGTTCTTATAACACTATTAAAATATGGCACCAGCTAATACACAAATTATATAACAGAACGATAAAACAAAGAAGTACGAGAGTGTAGAGCAATTTTCATTCTGCTGCATAATAATTCATATTCTGCATACACAACTTCATATTTAAATGCAAATACATCATGAACGATAGCCCATCATGATACTCATGCATAGATTTAATAGTAGGTATGCATGAACTGTCATATGGAGCACAATATTGTTCAAAATAAAAACAAACTCAATTCACTAGTCAAACATTACTTACTCACACAAATTAACTTGTTGAAAAGAAATAATCATGAGAACAGTAAAAAAGATAAATCAGAGAAGTTTTACAACCATTAACTTTAACAAATATATTTGAACAGATACGAACTCTCCTAATTTTTTTATTTATTGTAAATAACATATTATCAATTCGATAAAAAATGAAAAACAAATTCAGAAAAGCAACTTTATTGCTCGAGTTTGATTACACCATTGCAAATTAAATTGAGCCTTAAACATCGATAATAACTATTTACAAAGCATTCTCCCATTTTAACAACTATGTAGAAGAGATAAGCAAATTTGGATACTATCAAAGGTGGTTAGTCTCACCCTTGATGGAACTCACTCACTCCCAATTCTCTCAGATATGGTAAAAGTATTGAATACTGAATTTCTCTTATTGATTGAAATTATGTACAATAGGTTCTATTTATAACATTTCTCTTATTGATTGAAATTATATACAATAGGTTCTATTTATAACCTGACTTTCCCTATTTCCTACAGAATTGCTTTTCCATTGTAATTCTACTTACTTCCTATCATTACAATTTCCCTCCCTTCAAAAAAGGACTTGTCCTCAAGGCCTTCACATTGATCTCCACTCAAAATCTGGGTATTGATTTTGCAACTCATATAATTCTTTCCATGTTGCATCTTCTGGGTTGGTGTGTTCCCACTGCACTAAAACTTTAGTAATTGTTCTGTTCTTCTTCTTTTTCACTCTTCTGCCCAATATGGTCATAGGTCTATTAATAAGTCTCCTTCTTCATTGAACCTTGTTAATTGTTCTGCTACTACATGGCTGTCGTGATGCTTCTTTAATCGGGACACATGAAATATATTGTGAATTATGCTGTCTGCTGGAAGATCTAATCTGTATGATACTTTCCCAATCCTTTCAATAACCTTGTAGGGACCATAGTACCTAGCTGATAGTTTATGAAAGTATGTGTTAGCTAGCAAGTGTTGCTTGTATGGTTGAATCTTTAAATACATCAGGTCACCCTGATTGAATTCCCTGTCGATCCTCTTCTTATCAGCATACGTCCTCATCCTTTCTTGGGCTTTCAATAAATTGTCCTACAACATTCTTCCAATTTGTTCTCTTGACTTAACAGTGTAATCTACAGCCTCAATTAAAGTTTCTCCATTGTCTATCAGGTTAGGAATTGTAGGAACATATCCATATAAGGTCTCAAAAGGTGTCATTTGAGTGGTTGTTTGAAACTTAGTATTATACCAAAGTTTTGCCATTGGTAAGTGATTTGACAACTGTTTGGTCATATTGTCTGTAGCACATCTCAAATAGGCTTATAGGGACTTGAGGTTTTCGGCTTGTCCATCCGTTTGTGGATGAAAAATTGTGGATCTCACTAACTTAACCCTATGTGATTGCATCAAACCTGTCTAGAAGGAGCTTAGGAAGATGGTATCTCTATCTGAAATGATTTCATCTGGCCATCCATGCAATCTCACTACTGAATCCATGAATATTTCTGCTACTTTTGCTACACTGAATGGATGTCCCAGCGGTAAGAAGTGAGCATACTTAGTGAGTCTATCTATGATTACTCTTATTACACTCATCCCTTGAGATTTTGGCAACCCAGTAATAAAATCTATAGAGATAGACTTCCATGCTCTATTTGGTATAGGCAGAGGTTGCAGTAGGCCTGCAGGTAACTGATTTACTAATTTGAATCTTTGGCAAGTGTTACATTCCTTAATCCACCTCTTTACCTCTTTTTGTAATCCTTTCCAGTAAAACTGATCCTTAATTCTTCTATAAGTGAGTTCAGTTCCTGAGTGTCCCCCAAGTGCAGAATCATGAAAATGACTTAGAATTTGGCTTTTTAGTTCCTGTTGAGCTCCTATGACCACTTCTCCTTTTCTTTTCAGTATGGTACCATCAAATGTATAGTGTTTATGAGGCTACTGTGTAAGTCTTATCTTATCCACTATCTTTTGCAGTTTTGGGTCTGCCTTCCATGAATCCATAGCCTCTGTCAGTAATTGAGATGACATGTGTAGTATTGTTGCTAAACTTGCATTATGCCCTGCTCTTGACAGCACATCTGCCACCACGTTTTCCTTCTCCTTTTTGTATTCTATGTGGAAATCTAGGCCCATTAATTTCTGTAGACCCTAGTTCTGCATTAGGGTAGTGGGGGCCTGGACTAATAATTGTATAAGGGCTTTTTGATAGTCTTTATGACGAAGTGTTGTCCCCATAAGTAATGCTGCCTTTTTTTACCGCAAATAAAACTGCATAGAATTCCTTCTCATATGCTGACAACAGCTTATACTTAGGTCCCATTGCCTTGCTAATGTAAGCAATAGGGTGTCCTATTTGCAGAAGAACCGTCCCAATGCCCCCACCTAAAGCGTCTGTTTCAATGGTGAAGGGATGGTTGAATTCTGGTAACCTCAATATTGGTGCAGTCATAAGTGCCTGCTTAAGCTTTCTGAAATGTCGCTGCTGTTCCTTCAGTCCATTTGAACTTTGTCTCCTTTTTAAGCAGTTCGGTTAAGAGGGCTATTATTTTTCTATAATTCAAGATGAACCTTCTGTAATAGCCTAAGAGTCCTAGAAAGCCTCTTAGTTTCTTTATTGTAGTTGGTGTTGGCCATTGTTGAATTGCTAAAATCTTATCTTTGTCTGGTTGTACCCCATGAATGGAAATTACATGGCCTAAATATGTGATTTGCTTCTTCTTAAAGCTACATTTTTTATAGTTAATCCCCAGGCCACTTTCTTCTAAATTTGTAATGTTGTGGTCAAACATTCTAAATGCTCTTTCCAAGTCTTGGTGTAGACTAAAATGTCATAAAAAAATACTAAGATAAACTTCCTTAAATAGCTTCGAAAGATATCATTCATCAGTGCCTGGAATGTGGCAGGTGCATTGCACAACCCAAAATGCAGTACCACCCACTCATAGTGTCCATTGTGAGTTCTATAAAAGTTGTCTTATGTATATCATCTTCAGCCATTCTTATTTGGTTATACCTACTTTTGAGATCCAGTTTGGAAAAGTAGCATGCCTCATTCAATTCATCCAGCAACTCCTCTATTATTGGCATTGGAAATTTATTTTTGATGGTGAATGCATTAAGTTTCCTAAAATCAGTGCAACACCTCCAAGAACCATCCTTCTTTTTTACTAAAACCAACGGGGAAGCATAAGAACTAGTGTTTTCCCTTATAAATCCGGTTACCAACAATCTCTGCACTTGTCTTTCAATTTCTTCTTTTTGGACATGTGGGTATCTATAGGGTTTTGAGCAAACTGGTGTGTCGTTGAGTAGCTGGATTTTGTGATCACATATCCTTTTAGGTGGCATGTGTATAGGTTCCACAAATAACTACTGAAATTACTGGAGTATTGCAATGAGCTCATTTTGTTGTTCAGCTGCTAGGTCCTCCTCAGCCCCTACATCCACAAAATTAAGCAAACTTGAATCCTGTAAAGCAAGAAACATGCAAGAACCTTGTATGAGTTTTAACTTCCCTGTCAGTTCTTGAATTGCAGCGCCTGGTTGCTCCCCTTGCAGTGTCACCTCTTGGCCTTGATGATTAAATCACATTGTAAGACTGGCACAATTCCAACAAATTTCTCCCAATGTTCTAAACCATTCATACCCAAGATAATCCCGAATGTGTTGCTAGGTAGCACTAAGAAATCTGCTGAAAATGTCTGATCAATAAATCTCCATGTTACTTGTTCTCACTTCCTATTGATGACTATCTTCTTATCCTCCGAAGTCACCATCACTGGGAAATCTTTGACAAATTGTGTTTTCAACCCTAGCAACTTTACCCATTTGTCACTAATGAAGTTATGGGTACTTCCTGTGTCCATCAAGAAAGGCACTTCCTGCTTCTTTATTAGTCAGTTAAGCTGCAATGTATTACCACCGGCTATGCCTTGTAGGGCGTGGAGGGAGATATGGACATCGTCCTTTTGGATCATGGCTATGTTGTTGTTTATGATGGCTTGTTCTTCCTCTCTGTCTAATTCCAGGGGTCTCTCCTCATCAATATCTTCTTAAGTCAAGAAGATTGCATTTAGTTTACCCCATACTTTATATTTCATTCTATAGTTTTTATCCCACTCATCACCGCAAAATCTACACAAGCCTTTAGCAATTCTTTCACTGACCTACTTCCGTGAAATAGCATTTGATGTGCTGTCGTTGGGATTTGTCACTGTTGGGGAAGGAATGGGAGTTGTCACATGATTCTGTTGCAGACTTGTGATAGAATGGCTCCTCTGTGAGCTTGTAGGTGCTGGCCAGGATCTTGTGTATCTTGTTTGTGTTTCAAGATTTCCCAAACGTCTTTGCTGTATCTTCTTTTCCAATTCTTTTAGAATTTCGTCTTGGAGTCTTGCAATATGCACAGTGTCTTGCAAAGATTGTGGTTTGTGGACCCGTACTGATTTTTCTAACTCTATTTTCAGTCCCAACTAAAAGAAACTTAATGCCATAAATTCGGACACCCCTACACGAGCCAGCAGAGAATCAAAGGCTTCTAAATAGTCGCCTAACTCATCCTCCTGCTTCAATCTTGATAGCTCTGCGATCGGATCATCAAAAGTGTTGTCATCAAACCGATATGCCACATCTTGCAATATTTGTTCCCAAGATTTATTCCTGAAATTGAGTTGGTGCATGTAGTGTCTTTGCCATCAATGGATAACAGCAGCAACTTCCCTCATTGCGCTGCTGGTGTAGATTCTAATTCAAAAAACTGCTCGGTTTTGGCCCTCCAATCACGGAAATTGGTTCCATCAAAGGTAGGAAATTTAATGTGCACGCGCTCTATGACCGACTGATTACGTGCCACCCTTCAAGACTGCAACAGAAGAAGCGAGACTTTCTATTGTTCTTTGCAGCGATTCCAGCACTTTCTTGGTTGCTTCTTGAGCGGTCGTGAACATCTGCTCGAATTGGTCCATGCGGATTTTGAGGTCCTTCGTGGTCACTATAGTCCCACACGTTTACCAGCCAACTGATACCAATGTTAAAGGTTGTTAGTCTCACATTTGATGGCACTCACTCACTCCCAATTCTCTCAGATATGGTAGAGCTATTGAATACCGAATATCTCTTATTGATTAAAATTATGTACAATAGGTTCTATTTATAACTTGACTTTCCCTACTTCCTACAGAATTACTCTCCCATTATAATTCTACTTACTTCCTATCATTACAGATACCTAGCCCAAGCACATATTGCCAAAGCATCTTAGTAATTCTGAAACGTATATCTTGCTCCTTCTACAAAAGATCATGGTAAAACAATTTGTTTTCCGATGTTTTGGCATTGGTCTCAAAAGTGCCTCTGAAAGCCCTTTACGGATTTTTGCTCTTAACTCTTTTTTGCTGAATGCTAACCCGTTTCAACCTTGAAGATTCTATGGCGCTGTATGCATCTATCAGAAATTGCTTAAATAAACGCCTTGCAAAGAGTAAGGTTGAGTTTTCTACTTTTCTATGTTGTATCCTATAAATAAACCATTCTCTTTGTGTAACTTTCTGTCTTTTTATGGCTGATCTAAATATTCATTAAACTTTATGTCATTTCTATAACCATCTTTCTCTCAAGGAAATAGGATAGGAATCCGATATGGCAAAAGTAAACAAGCAAGCTCAAAAGTTGATATTCCCTTAAGAAATCCAAATTGAGTTTCAATTATAACATCTCTTTCAAAAAAATTTGTTGCATCATAATGACTAACACTTATAGCCGCAACCTCTGATGTTACAGGTACCTTATATCTTCTTCCATCACGAAGCGACCCCCCTTTTGCTCATGATTTGTAACTTATTAATTAATTTCAGGAGTATTTCTTTAACCTTTAAAACCTCATATAACCCTATAAATTTGAGATATGAATAAAATACTCTTCATATATTATTAGTAACAATTGATGTTCTTAAAGAGACATTATTTGGTTCTTTTATGAAAAAGAAAAAGAAAAAGAAAACCAAAAAATTAAAATAACATATCATTTAACAAAAATTATAATTTTGAAGAAATATATACATAAG